>VWZZ01002270.1:653-43572 GCA_013399095.1 Psophia crepitans
ATGTGCCTTGGGGACTGCTGGTCTGGCTACTAAAGATTGAGGCATAAAAGGCATTAAGTACCTCAACCTTGTCCTCATCCTTTGTGGCCATGTTCTCTTCCACATCTAATAAGTGATAGAGAGTCTCCTTAGCTCTCTTTTTTGTTGTTAATGTATTTATAAAAGCACTTCTTATTGTCCCTTACAGCAGTGGCCAGATGAAGTTCAAGCCTGGCTTTTGCCTTCCTAATCTTTTCTCTGCATGACCTGACTAGAATCCTGTATTCTTCTTGTGTTGCCTGCCCCTTTTTCTGAGAGCAACAGGCTCTCCTTTTCTTCCTGAGGTCAAGCAAAAGCTCCCTGTTCAGCCAGGCCGGTCTCTTTCCCGGTCTTTTTGTCTTACAGCACATGGGAATAGCTTGCTTCTGTGCCTTTAAGACTTCCCTCTTTAAGAACACCCTCCCTTCCTGGACCTCTTTATCCTTCAGGATCACCTCCCAAGGGACTCTTTCAACCAGTATTCTAAGCAGGCCAAAATTTGGCCTCCAAAAGTCCATGGTGGAGGTCTTGCTGATCCCCCTCCTTACTTCACTATGTATCAAAAATTCTATCATTTCATGATCACTAAATCCAAGGCAACGTCCATCCACCATATCCCCCACTAGTCCTTTTCTGTTTGTGAAGAGTAGGTTGAGCAGGGCCCCTCCCCTGGTAGGCTCACTTACCAGCTGTGTCAGGAAGTCATCTTCCACACACTCAAGAAACCTCCTAGACTGTTTCCTCTTTGCCATGTTATATTTCCAGCAGACATCTGGTAAGTTGAAGTCCAGCACTAGGACAAGGGCTAGCAATTGTGCAACTTCTGCTAGCTGCTTGTAGAATGTTTCATCAGCTTTTTCATCCTGATTGAGTGGCCTGTAGCAGACTCCCAGCAGGATATCAGCCTTGTTAGCTTTCCCCCTTATCCTTACCCATAAGCACTTGACCTCCTTATTGCGACTGTCAAGCTCTATACAATAGAAACACTCCCTAACATACAGAGTCACCCCACCACCTCTCTTTGCACTCCTATCCCTTCTGAAGAGCTTATAGCCATCCATCACAACACTCCAGTCATGAAAGTTGTCCCACCATGTTTCTGTGATGGTGATTATGTCATAGCTGTCCTGCCTGATAATGGCTTCCAGCTCCTCCTGTTTGTTGTCCATACTACGTGCACTGGTGTAGATGCACTTGGGCTGGGCTTTTGGTTTCACTTCCAGTAACGGTACGCCACCCCTAGGCTCATCTCTGAAGAGGCAAAACCCTTGTCTCAGCAAGTCTTCTGAACAGAGTGAAAAGTTCTTTTCTACCTTTTTTGCTCTTTTTCCTGACAGGAACTGGTGACATTAGTCGTTGATAGTTAGAACTCATCAAAAGTGTACTATTTTTTCATTGAAATTGTGAAGATTAACCTATAGGAGTAGTGAGCTTGGAAAGCTTTTGTCCCAAAACCCAGTAGAATAATTTTATTGGGGCAATAAGGGCAAAATCTGACCTTATATATAAAATTATTGCTTACTGTATATGTAAAGAACTTAGATATGCACTTGGAACTCTGATACTAGTACTCTGGTAACATTGCAAATAATAAATATGGGTGTAGCAAATACATAGGGTCCTAGCCCCAAATTAGTGACTAATGTTATGTAGAACTTTGGTTCTGTCTCCCAGTACTTTGTCCAGTGCAGGATGGGAGGTAAAACAAAAATAAGATTCAAATTTTATCCATCTTGAAAAAAAGAAGACTGGTATTTTTATACTGTGTAGTTCAGTGTATAGTGAGCCACAAATTCAGAAATATCTACAGAATGGTGACATTCATGAAAGAATAAATCTACAATCTTGTTTTCTTACAGTGTACTCCTTGTTCAAAGACATTTCCTTTGAAGGTCTGTGGTACTTTTTTTTAAAGGCATTGAGTTATCATGTGTTTATATCACTCTAAGACAGTATTTTTTTGTCATTTTATCTTATTGTTTACAACTCTAAAACACATTTGCTTTGATAAGAAACATCACAAAAGAATGTTCAGCAAATCAACACTGTCCAGGCTCCAGCCATTTAATTATATATACTTTCCTCTGTACCTCATGATGATAGAGTGCCATCCATAAGATGAAGAATAGAGAAAACTGAGAGACTTATTTTTTATTTATCTGACAAAGATACATATCTTTGATAGCATCAAATTTTTTTCCTAGAATCATATTATCTCATTCTGGAAGACTGACAGCATGCTTCTCCGGGTTTCACTCATCAGTCTGAAAATTTTTCATGATTTTTCAAGATGTTTGCACTTGTGAAAGATAACTATATGTCTAACACAACAATAGAAGTGCAACTTTACTGTTTCAGTGAACTCCCACGAGAGTAAGAAAGACTTCACATCAATGTTATAAGCACTTTTACTTTGAGTGTGAAGGGAAGGGGAAGAGTGTGTTGTTTATTAAGATCTGGAAGTCTCTGAAGATTGATAGTAATGTGTATGTCCCATTTCAACGTATAGTTACAAAAATCACACAAGTTCACATATAGCCAGATAGGGTCCATGAGTGTGTGTGTGGGTTAGCCCTGGCTAAAGTCCAGATGCTCACAAGAGCCACTTTGTCACTCCTCTCACCTTAACTAGACAGGGGAGAAGAAGTATAATAAACAATTCGTGGGTCAAGATGATAGGGAGAGATCATTCACCAATTACCATCATGGGCTAAACAGACCAGACTTAGAGAGGAATTAATCTAATTTATTACCAATCAAAACACAGAGCAGAGCAGTGAAAAATAAAGCCAAATCTTAAAACACCTCCCCCACCCCTCTCTTCTTCACAGGCTTAACTTCACTCATGATTTCTCCCTGCTCCCCCCCAGCACCACAGGGGGATGGGAATGGGGGTTACGGTCAGTTGATCACATGTTGTTTCTGCCTCTCCTTCCTCCTCAGGGAGAGGACTCCTCACACTCTGCCCTTGCTCCAGCATTGGGTCCCTCCCACAGGAGGCAGTTCTCCACCAATTTCTCCAACATGAGTCCTTCCCACAGACTGCAGTTCTTCACCAACTGCTCCAGTGTGGGCTCCCCACAGAGTCACAAATCCTGCCAGAAAACCTGCTCTGGTGTGAGCTCCTCTCTCCAAAGGGCCACCGGTCCTGCCAGCAGCTTGCTTCAGCGTCGGCTTCCCATGAGGTCACAGACTCTTTCAGGTGCCTCCACCTGCTCCAGCATGGGGTCTTCCATGGGCTGCAGGTGGAATCTCTACGCCCTCTCATCCTTCCCCCTGGGGCTGCAGGGGGACAGCCTGCCTCACCATGGTCTTCACCATGGGCTGCTGTAGGGAAATCTCTGTTCCGGTGTCTGGAGCACCTCCTCCCCCTTGTTCTTCACTGACCTTGGTGTCTGCAAAGTTTCTCGCATCTTCTCACTCCTCTCTCTGGCTGAAAAAGTTCCTGCGTTTAGTTTGGGTTTGTTTTTTTTCCCTTCTTAAATATGTTATCTCAGAGGTGCTACCACCGCTGTTTATCAACTTGGCCTTGACCAGCAGTGGGTCCATCTTGGAGCAGACTGGCATTGGATCTGTCAGACATAGAGAAGCTTCTAGCAGCTTCTTGCAGAAGGCCTCCCTGTGGCCCCCCGCTACCAAAACCTTGCCATGCAAAACCAAAACAATGTGCTATCCTGAGTTCTGTTACAGAAGTGGAGCCCAGAAAAGTCTGTAGAAAAAAAGTTCTGAAGAGAGAAAGGTACCCATATTGCACGCTTTGGTGGCTGAGGCTAGCTGATTACTGCTGACAATCAGCCCGCTGTGGATTGGGAAGCACAGAAAAATGACTGAACTTCACCACTGGCACCTTTCTACCCCCCTACCATGTTGGTACTAGCAATGTTTTTCCCTGAGTGTACAGAAAGGCTTGACATCAGGATACAACTCTAGTGAGGAAAACTCATTAAAAGCAGCCTATATACTGTGGGTTTGCAAACACTGAACCACAACTTGCAGACTTTTCTGACAATTTCACACCACAACCCTGGAAGTGTTTCCCCATCCCTTGAAGTGTTCGAGGCCAGATTGGATGGGGCTTTGGGTAACCTGGTCTAGTGGAGGGTGTCCCAGCCCTTGGCAGGGGGTTTGGAACTAGGTGGTGTGTGAGGTTCCTTCCAACTTAAACCATTCTATGATTCCATGAATTATAACATGTGCTGGCTACAGCAGCATCACAAGGTTTGCAAAAGGAACTAAAGAAAAAACAACAATCCAGAAGCATTTCTGTACCTCTTTCTGTAGTGACAACTCATCATCATGGTATTCTCAAGGACTGGAGCCAATATAATGAAAGATTCAAACAGCATGTTGCAGACTCATTGCTGTTACCATTCAAGGACATTTTTAACTTATTGCTGAAGCTGAAGAATTGTCTTTTCAGGTATTCAAGCAGTTACATCCAAGCACAACTCCACTTTCAATTTTCAGTGACATCTGCTTGCCCTTTAAAAGAAATTCAAATATCCCCCATCTTGTTTGCACAATAGCTGTGACATCATATTGGGGATAGATTTTGCTCCTGATGCTGTTGGAAAAGAAGCCTATGAAAGCCTTCATTTTTATCTAGAGTACATTTCTATTGTAGAATAGAGAATAGAATGAAATCGTAAAGTCAAGTTTGTACTCTTATCTTATTTTTTACCATTCACAAACCACCTAAACTACAAAACAGTGGGCAAATGTTTAACCTTTAAGGGTACACTAAGATTATGTACTGTGTAAGGCAGGGGTAACCTGTCCTTCCCATTTTATGGTAGTTAAGGGTGGAAGTGAGTTCAGGGGCCCTTTCGTAGGCATTGCTCCAGTAGTGTTATATTGGATGTCTTCTAGAAGAGATGAGGAGACAGTTTGAGAACAGGGAAGAACCTTGGTTTCTACCTACCTATTTCCTCCCACATGTCTGGAGAACCCATGTAGTAATAATGAAAATCTTAGAAATGGCTGCAATAAACGCAAGAAATGTACTTTACTGAGCTACTAGTAGTGTGTGGACTCTCAACAGCACTTGTAGCAGATTTTTAACTACTTTATCAGATCTCTACCTTTTCAGGCCAATTTAGTGACAAGTCGGCAGCCATATGTTTTGTTCTGTGCTTGGGGCTACAGCTGAAAGACATTCAGTTATTTCAAATGGGATCCATGCTGTTGCAAGATTGTCTGATCTGGAAGCCAAGAGAATGAAATAAGCATAGAAGAGGCAGGGCAGAGAAACAAGGCAGGAAAGAAAAATAGTTATTCTGAAACCTTTAAAGTATCTCAAAGTGAAGACTCAGTGCAAATTTGTGAAGCTGCTGAGAAAAGATAACAGCCCATTTCCAGCTTCAACAGAATGGAAATTGTTTGAACAAGGAACATTGTGAGGCAGTCACCGCCCAGTCTGCTCAATCCAGCTGACCACTTAGGGTGTCTAGAACAATTTTCAGACAAAATTCAGTTCTTCCTTTCTTTTATGTAACTTTTCACTCACTTCTGCCCACACAGTGTGCTATTTAAACAGCAGTGTAAAATACAGCTGCATGAGTCATACACAGACTATTCCCAATTAGTGGGGAAATATGAGGGTACCTGAAACAGATCTTATCAATACCAAGTGCTAGTATAAAGTAGAGATTTAGAATTGGATTCTGCTTAACCGTTATACAAATTTCCCTATGAAAGCAAGAAGGGAGACATACGTAAGACACATATACTAAAAAATAAAAAGAGAGCAGAGACCCAGCTTTGTGTGAGGCCAGCCTCCACCTAAAGATCTGCCTGGTTAGACAGGTAGTGTACGAGAGACATAAGACAGCAAAGCTAGCACCGTGCATCCAGAAATCATGCTGGTTACCCCACACATCAAGTCATAACATCAGCTAAAAAATAAGTAAAGAATTTTCAATATAATAGTGTTGGATTCAAAATCTTTCTTGGTTTTGAGCCTTCAGAATTCATACTCTCGAGTAACAAACTCTTCTGTGACTCTGAAACTTGCCTTGCTTTTAGTTCAGAACAATTTGTCATTACAGAATAAAATCATATCATGGGTCATAATGTGCAAGTTCACAGTGTAAATATTGTTTTACAAATCACAAGAGAACCTCAGGGTGATGACCCAAAGAGAGACTATAACATCAGCTTGTTCTCTATCTCCTTTGTGAGTAGTTGTCACTCAGTATTACTCATTTAAGTTTTTTCATGTTTGTTCAGGTTAAAGAGCAAAAACAGTATAAAAAGATTCATCTTACACTTGAGTCCAGATTGTAATAAAATGTTTCAAATGTTTACTGCAACAAAAAATCCAGATGCTGTTGTCGTATTTTCTCGGAGGATTTGAGGAGTAACAGCTCTTGTGGCTCTTTTTTGCTCTGATGCCTTCACAGGGCCAAGGGTTAAGATTGTGATCCTATGGTAAGAAGAAGGCAGACAGAAACAAACTTTCCCCTGTATATGTATACAGAAAATCTCTGGGGAATGCAAACCACTGCTGCTATGTCAAGTGTGGACCTCCCTGAACTACATGACAACATACTTCTGTCCTTGATTGCATGACAGCATAGTTCTTTCCTTGACTTTGCACCTACAAGATACCATGAATGAGTATCTCGCTCCTCCAGAGATAATACAGGGAAAGGAGGAATAGTACACAGTCTGTTGTTAACATGAAAATTTGAAATTTTTTATGTGTAAAAATTATTAAGGAAACCATAGTATTTACTTTTCATTCAGCCACACAGGTGTAAATCCATTAAATTTCATGGAAGTATATAACTTTTCTCTAAATTTAGACAAAGTAGTACCAGAAGGTATCGAGATGATAACCTGTCTTGAAGGAAAATTTAAATGGCTGTCCCTGTTGGGACTTTATGCCTGACCATAGGAACTGTGACAATGGTGTCATAAACCAGTGTTCCTGAGTGTGGTTTCTTTCTGATATCAAATATACATTCCAAAGAGTATTTTCATGAACTGCGTGAGAAAACTTGTCCATGCTCTTAAGTGTAGTGAAAGCCATAGGTACTGTCCAGAGTCTATATCTATGTGCTTTAGGTCCAAATCCTATTACAGGGAGATGTTTTTAATTTTAGTGGTATTATATGTGCAAAATATAAAGAAAAGCTCTATAGCTATGAATCAACTTTTGCTGGCTGATTGGTCTTTTTCTTTTTTGCATCGCTTTTCTTTCCCATGTTTGAAAACTCCAGGCATGGCCTTATTCTTTTACAGGACATGTTCCTGTTTCTTTAACCTTGGGAGCTTCTTTTTTTCTTTTATAATTCTTATATAATTTTGTTCATTTTTTATTTCCTTCTACTTCAGACTTCTTATTTCTCTGATCTTGATTAATTCTTTTTTTCAGTGCCTTCTATATCTAAATTTATAATTATTTTTATTTATAATTAATTTATTGAAATGTATAATCAATTATTTACATTATTTAGGTTTAGGTTTGGTTATTATTTTGATTTAGATATGCTTTCTACTCTTTATTTTATTTTCTCAGATGATCTCTGCCCTGAACAAGGATAATGCAATATCCTTCAACATCTTTCAATTTGTACCCCAAACTCAGAGAAAAGAGTTGAGATTTTTCTCTGAAAATTCTTTTTTTTTTTTTTTATCCTCTCTTTAACCTTTACTGTGGCCTGGCAACATATTGTTTCCCTGGTTCTGTTTTTCTTAAAAATGTACCTTCACATTCTAGAACCGTGGCAAAAAGGCAGGAAGGAACTGGGAAAAGGTTTTATCAGAAATGTTACAGTGAAGCAAGTAATTCTTCCCTATCCTCTATCATTGCCATGTAGTAAACATCTACTTTCCTTTTTTTATTGTTTGCTGAGGCGGAACTTCAGAAGAAATAAGCAGTAGTGGACAGGTAACTCACAATTCAAGTAATTCTTGCCCTTTCTGTTTGCTTTTGGATTTGGTTTTTTGTTGTTGGGGTTTTTTTCCCCTGTTTTTTCCTTTTTTTTCCTATTTCACTTGAAGTGTGAATGTCACTAAGGAATGTAAGTGAGCACAAAAAAATAATTCTTTTCCAGTTTTGACTTTTCCCTTGTTTTCCAGATTTCTTCCCCAGCTTCCTTCTTTACAAATGAGAAATATAGAAAGAAAAAATGGAGAGAGGAAAAAAAAAAAAGGAAAGTAGAGCACAAACACCAAAACATATTTTTTCAGCTTTTTCATCTGAACAAATTTAAATGCAGCATGTTTGAATATAAAATAAAATTTAAAAAATTGAAAACATTTAATGGTGATTTTTGAACCAAGAATGATAATATTTTGTGAGTAATTGGTTTCCTCACCAAGGCATGCAATTCATTTTTAACACGGAAGCATTTTGGATTAAAATGCTGTAATGTTTTAACAGTTCACTTTAAGTTTTATTGATAACAAAGGCCAAAATAAAGGAAAAAAAAAAGTTGTAAATGGTATTATTTTCTATATTGTTTATGCCTTTCAAAGGCCCAGAAAACTCAGAAAGGCGTTTTCAAACACTCCTAAAGTTTTGGCTGTTGTTTATTGTCACCGCTGATCTTGCACAACATTCACCAATGGAAAATTGTAGTATCTGATCTAGGAACAGCTAAATATGCATTGACTGTAATCTGACTTTTCCTGTGGTATGAATATCATATTTATCCATATGCTGGATTACATAATCTAAAAATATTCATATTGTCTTAAAATAGTAACAGATTTCACATATACTAGAAACATTTCTAATTTAAAGGTTGGAGAGTAGTGACATCAGTTTTAAAGCATCAGGTTTCCACTTCTGCTCTATTTGATTGAGAACATGCACTGCAAAAAGTTACTGACATCACAAAGATCCCATCAGGTGTAAGGTATTTGATGACTGCACTTAACATTGATCGACCAAAATATATTAAATTTCATTTTAGGCAGGTAATTTGGAGGTGATGGGCCAAATCAGACATTCTTGCTCTAGATAAGATGGTGGCGTGATGTGAAAAATTAATTTTTCTAAGCCTTTAATCAGCCACTGGAAGATTAGACTACAACCTACCGTCTTCTGGTAGTTCGTCCCATACCTTTGCCATTAACCTGTCATTGTGGAGGGGATATTCTTCCTCTCTCCCACTCCCCCTCCCCACCCCTTCGCAGGCTGCTGAAGCTCTGAACATGTAGAAACTGACACTGTAATCTACTAGCTTTTATGATTCAGATAGCAATCTCTAAAGCAGCAAAAATCTAAGACAGGGTTCTTGAGAAAGCACATGAAATTGAGAAAAAACCCTTGCTGAAAATAAAACATAAATCATAAGATTATACTTGTGTGCATAGGAAAGCATCTTTATGAAGGTTCAGGAAAGATTTTACTCTTTTGTGCTCAACAACACTAGTATATTTTTTTCTTTTAATCATATGATTCTATGTAATCAGCTTTAAAAAGACACTGAATGATGTTACTGACTAGTTTTTCCAGCACTGCTGCTGAAGCATCACAGTGATGACCAAATGACTATTAGAATCCTCCCCCCAGTTCAAATAACCACAGTTCATATTAGTGTCCGAGAATGAAAGAAATAGACAAGATGCACATCTTTGCAGTGACTACATAACTAAGAATCCTTTAATATTAATGATATTGATACTAATGAATAGTTATAGTTTCAAGTGGTAGTACTGTGATCAGCAATATGCCATTTTTGGTTTGCACTGCAGTTTTAGAAGTGCCTTTGGGTAACAGTGTGATGCTGAACTGAAAGGCTCTACTAGATGTAGAGAAAAGATTTGAAGGACTTTTCAATATCTTTCTTTGCACCCTGCCTATACTCACCCTCCTTTCCACCTCTCTTCTATTGCTTTCACTTTTAACTTTTCAGTCTTAGCCAAGGAAGTGAATTATAACCTCAGTTGGCTCAAATCACTATAGTCATTACAACAGAAACATTCTACACCAGGGAACAAATAGTATTTCATTATAATTAGGATTTGTCAATATTACAAACAAGAACTGTACAGAATTTGATTAAGGTGCTGCTGTGTCCTGACCTGGTTGTGAGTGATTCTAATTTACAGTGTAGACAGTTGGCCTTCTTTTATCTTTTTCCCTTTATAACCTTCTCCAGTCCACTAATGATAATGGGATCTAATTCTTTCCATTTTATTTTGGTGAGGAGGTTGGAGGTGTGCACCATGGAGAGCTGCTGAATTACTGTCACGTGACCCAAAGCAATCAACAAGAACATAGTACAGTAAATTTCATTTTCAACATTGAATTTTAATCCATAATGTTACATTACATGAGAAGATAAAGAGCTAGTTTAATATTAATTTTATTCTTTTCTTATCAAGGTTTCTTACCCTGTTTATCTGCATGTTAGCAAATTCAATTGTTTCAGCTGTTTCTCGGTGATTTCTGTCAAGTCAGGTCCTTTACCAGATATGTTTATATTTTGTCTTATATACTTCCAGGAAAAAATAAACAGAACAACAGACCCTATGGAAACAGGAAAGCAAAATGATACACCATCTATGGATTAAAGAAAAAATAAATTAAAAATATTGAAAACAGCATTTTGTTTCTATCCTAAATAACTTTAGAGCAGGGTCAGTTCGTATGGATACCCACAACTGTACAGATCATTTAAAATAAATCACTGTCTCTGGTTATATGGTGACTGTTCACAACCCTTGATATCATGTGTTGTTGCCTCAGTTTATAATAGCACATCAAGCCCAGACTACATAGAAAATGTGTGAACCTTATAAAGTACCTTGTTAACGGTTTACTTCAAGTGTTCATCATTCAGATGAAAGTGTCTCATGAGTGGTTTCCCTCAAGGGTCCATACTGGGAACAATACTATTTAATATCTTCATCAGTTACATGGACGCTGGGCTTGAGTACAATCTCAGTAAGTTTGCTGGTGACACCAAGCTGAGTGGTGGAGTTAATGCTTGAAGGAAAGGATGCCATCCAGGGTGAACTTGACAGTCTTGAGAGATGGGCCCATCCGAACCTCATAAGGTTCAACAAGCCCAAGTACAAGGTCCTGCATCTGGGTCAGAGCAAACCTCAACATCAATACAGTCTGGGGGCATGTACGGATTGAGAGCAGCCCTGAGGAGGACTTTGGGGTGTTGGTGAATGAGAAGCTCAACATGAGCCCAGAAAGTCAACCATATCGTGGGCTGCATCAAAAGAAGTGTGACCAGCAGGTCGAGGGAGGTGGTTCTGTCCCTCTACTCCGCTTTGGTGAAACCAAATCTGGACTACTGATTTCAGCTCTGAGGCCCCCAGAACAAGAAAGCCATGGACCTGTTAGAGCAGGTCAAGAGGAGGGCCACACAAATGATCGGAGGGCTGGAACATCTCATCTATGAGGAAAGGCTGAGACACTTGAGGATGTTTAGCCTGGAGAAGAGAAGGCTCCAAGGACATGCTATTGCAGCCTTTCAATATATAAAGGAGGCTTAGAAGAAAGATGGAGAAAGACTTTTTACCAAAACTTGTAGTGACACGATAAGGGATAATGTTATTAAACTGGGGGAGAGCAATTTTATATTAGATGTAAGGAAGAAATTTTTTACCACGAGGGTGGTGAGGCACTGGAACAGGTTGCCCAGAGAAGTTGTGGATGCCTCATCTCTGAAAGTACTAAAGGCCAGGTTGGATGGGGCTTTGAACAACCTGATCTAGTGAAAGATGTCCCTGCAGACCCAAATCATTTTATGATTCTATGAAAGAAATGGAAGTACACAAGAGGCAAATTCTAGATAAATTGTAGGAATAAATGAGTAAATAGGAAATACAATAAGGAGTAAAGCTGTTGAGAAAAAATGTAGGAAAAAATTGTCAAAACCTCTTGTGCTTTTGGGAGAAAAATGCTCTGGGTCTTAAATAAACTAAAACTAAGGAGGGAAGTACTTCATAATCTACTCTTTCTGGAGATTTCAAATCTGCTTTCTCAGGTCTCTAACTGGAACTAATCCATATTTCAAAACAGAAAAAGAAAAAAGAAAATAACATTGGGAGAACATATGAAATTGAACAAATATGTATTTAATAAAATACAAAGATTTTACAATTAGTTGCATGTTATAAAATTATATTAATGTATTGCTCTCATTAATACCAAAAATTGAAATGTGGCAAAACATATGAGAATATGAGTCATCATTTTGGTCAAGACTGCAGGAATCGTTAAATCATTGTTTTTACGCACACTCAGTACATATTACATTCTGAGGCTGTAGTTCACTCAAGTGGAGGATAGTGAAAAACATATTCTAAAAGATGCATTTTAGAAGCCAGTACAGTTTTAGAACTAAATTGTAAGCCTGAGGTGAAGAGTTTGTAGGTTTCTATCCCTGTTTTTGCTACAGTACAAATGTAAACTGAGCTCTTAAAAAAAAAAAAAAAGGTAATGCAAGCTATTAACTGCTATGAGAACTCCTTCCATGCAAAAAAAAAAAAAAAAAAAAGAGGAACTTGAAGCCCCTTCTGCGATCTTAGAAAACTCATTTGACTTCTGTGGATGAAATCCTGGCCTCATTCATAGAGGTGAAACTACTGTTGAGTTTAGGATTTCTTTTGCAGCGTCCAACTTCTGCATCTGCATGCTGGAGATAAAACTAATTCTATACATCAAAGGAATGGTAAAAGACTTAATTCATTAATTGTTCTAAATTCCTCTGAGGTTTTCAGATAAATGCTGTGGAGTTTTTATTAATTTATTCGATTTATAAAAGGCAGTAGTAACTATTCACACCAGGTATAGCACACAGTTGCAAAAATTAACATTCTTAATTATGTGTCAGAGACTTGAGTTTTCCCCCTCTTCCCCACTGGGGATTGGCTGCCTGTGCTCAAGACCATCTCTGATCTGGTGCAGCTGCGGGACCCAGGGTCAGAGTGCTGGGAAAAGAGCTTGGAGAGAAAAGGCTGTGAGAAGCCTTTTTGGCATCCTGCTCCTTTTTGCTCAAGTGGTGCTTTTAAGCCAAGATGATTAGCCTTGTATTTGCCAGAGCTATCTTATAGCTTTGCTTGTGGTCACCCATATGTCTTGCTCCTCCTGACCTGTGGACTTGACTTTCTAGCTTGACCTTGGACTTGCCTTGTGGCTATGGGCTAGCCTGGTGATCTCAACAGTCAGCTGAACCAAAACACTGGACCTGCTTTTTCTTCAGTACCATAGGACTATGCCCCCTATCTTTGAGGGTGCTGCCCCTCCTGCCATGCTGTCACTCAGCTACTGGCTTGCCTGCTTTTCTGGAGTAGCTGGTTCCTGCTGTTCTCTGACTCTACCTGCAAACGAGACATAGCACGTACCATGAACTGCTCACCCACCCACAAATAAGCACAGAGTCATCACATGCAGTAATAAAAGACAATCTATTGCGGGGAATCTAATAATAATACCTCGATTTTTTTTCTGAAAAAGAATTCCCTCAGGTTGTTACAAAATCTGGAGCAAGGAGGGAACAATTTCTCAAGATAGACATTTCTCAAGATAGATTACAAAAATTATCTCCTTTCTTCTGCTGAGAAATAGAATTTTATTGCATATCCAAAAAGAAAAAGACTGCAGCTGCATAGCAGCTCTATCTTTGCATTGTCCAGGTTGTTGACTGGATGATGGAGCCTTAATACTGATATCTTAGTGTGTTTTGTTTTGAATGCTTTGGAAGACAGAAGCTTAAACCAACCCTTAGATCCAAGAAGACATGAATTTAGTGAGCACTTGTGACTCCACTCTTCTCTCATTTTCAAAAAGTGTTAGTAGTTTCATAACTACACTGTGCAAGAGGTACTTCCACTGAACTTCCATAACTTAAACTGTTTTTTGTTTGTTTGGGTTTTTTTAAAGTGGTCATACAAACTATCTTGACGCATTGCAATGCACTAATTAGTACTGTGGCCGTAAGGAAACTTTATTGTGTAATTTGCTTAGTCAATGAAATGGAGAGAAAGACTCTACAAGAGAATTTAGCACTTTGAAATATTAGCCCAATTATCTATCAACATGTTGTTTGTTCATGGGTGGAGATGGAAACATAAGGAATCAACCTGATTGATCAGAACAGATGAAGGACAAAAAAAAATCCAACTTTGCTAATGCTGTCTGTGAATTTTCAGAAATTTCTTCATACAGACTCCATTTTCTGGGATATCTGCAACTTTATGGATGATGCAAGAGTTGCCAATGTCAGCGTAGTAGAAGATATATCCATGATATTAAGAGAACCAGATGTGGTACCATCCATACAAGATTTTCTGCTAAATTGTTCTCTTTAGGGACCATGCAGCTGGAAGCCTATTTCCCAGAAATACCCAATAGAGAGACAATTCTGTAGTGATTGATTTGGAAAGAGATGGACTTTAAGAAGTAATTAAATTAAATAGTAATATAGCATACAGGTGATACCCAGACTGCTACCAAAAGAGAGTAAGGTAGTTGAAAGAAAATTCATACATTCATCATGTAATCCACATGACCAAGTGATACTTTTCTTCTTCATAATAACAGAGTGTTTTGAATATGATCTGGGCCTCAGACATCTTCCTGTGAAATTCACTGGGACAACAGAAGACCAAGACACCAAAGCTTTTCATTAAAGATTGAACACAAGTTCATATCTCTGCTTCATTTCAGGTGTCTGAATGTACTGCAGCCCAAAGGAGAAATGCTTTGAAGATCCTTCTATTGCCAATACCAGCAAGGCAACATTGAAGTGTATTGAGTAACTTAGTCCTTTCTGCAGTGATAGGAATCTCACCAGATCAAAACAGGTTATAGTATTAAAGAAACTGAAATTCTGCATATTCTTTCAAGTGATGACTACAAGCAGGAGCTATGGCCAGTATTCATGCTTGTTAGCTCTTATGTGAACACACTGGCTGTGACATAACTTCATCACAGTGACAGTCCATTATTTCTATTACATATTTACAAGAAAGTTTATAACAAAGTGTAGTGAAACTACTAAACCACTGGAGATATTAAGGTGTTTTTTTTAAAAATCCCAATCCTCACCAGTTACATTGTATGAAGATTAATGCTGTTCATAGCTTAAATTGGAGTCTTTATATCGTCCCTTACTCTGGCACTACCCTGAAGACACAGCAGCAGCTGACAACTTCTAAAAAATTTCTACAGAATGGGGAAAAGAATTTTTTTGGTGTATTGATTAATTCACTGCAAAAGCATAGTGTCTTAATGGCATAATTTAAAGGGCTCCATGTGAATGCAAAGTACCTTGAATTTGTAGCTCACTTGGTGAATGGTCACAGAACAAGAAACTAAAGGTCCTTAAAATGCTTCAAGATGCTCTTCTTTAACGGAAGAAAAAAATACAGTATAGTGATCATTTAAACAAAAAGTATGAGTGAAATTCCATTTTTGGTTTGTTTGGTTTTTAATTATCAAATTGTTTTACAGGTTTTGACGGTAATCATTGCAGGTGATAATTGTCAGAATGTCAAGATACAGAGAATTCAGCTGAGTTACTTGTACTCTAAAACCACATAAACAGCAAATTTAAGGTATTTTGCATGTAGCTACCATTGCTTTCTCTTCTGACACCACCAGCCATAATTGTTCTAGGTACTGAGCACCTCCTGAAGGTCCAGACTTTCCTAACTTGTTTTGGCTTTAGATTTCATACTTTTCTGGAAGAAATCACACTTCAGAAGAATCAGTTCTGTGTGTTTTCTTATAGCTGCGTGCGTTAGCCAGCACTGCCTCTTACCTGAAGTACACAAGCAGGAAATATTTGTTTCTTGCTTTGCAGCCAAAATTCTCAATATTTATAGTTTTCTCTATTAGAATTTCACTTTGTAATCAGGAAATTATTTATGTCTCTGTATATCTTTCCCGAGTATTGCAACAACAACAAACCAAACAACAACAACAACAAAAAAACACCAAAAAAAAACAGAACCAAAAAAAAAAAAAAACAAAAAAAAAAGGAAACCACCAAAAAAAAAGAGCAGTATTTTTTGAGAGAAACTCTTTTCTTATTAATGGTCAGAGAAGCTGCAATGCCTGAGCTGCTTACAGGAAGCAACCTTTCACAGTTTTGGTTTCGTACCATTTGCAGCAGGACCCACTGGCAATGATGAGCTGATAAATAGAGTGATTTTTTTAAATTATTTTGTCCTTCAATTCCATTTATACAAGTGATGCTCCAACACCAGTCCTCCAATAGTTGGCTGTGCCAGCTTCAAGGGCTTCTCTCTGCTGCACTCAGTCTTTTTAACCCTCTATACTGGAACTGTCATCTCTTGACTGAAAAACAAGGGATGCCAGTTCCTATACTACCAAGGAGAATGTGTTTTTTCCTTCCACTTCAGTGGACTTTTTTGCTACTTAGTTAGACTTTTGCAGACTTTACAGAACTTTAACTTCCATGCCACATACTCAGTTTAGTTGATGATTACTCTATTGACAATTCATGTAGAGCCACTGGATGGATGATGAGGGGTTTTTCTGAGCTGAACAAGTAATGAGGAAATATTCTGGCAAAAAGTCAACTACTTCATAATCCATTAGGGAAGATGGAAAAATGTATCTGTCAGTTTCACACACTGTGCAATACATTTCATGCAGGTCTGAACATTATTATTTCTCATTCAGAAATTTGAAAATGGAGGTACAGAGGGTACTCTTCCCACTCTCCAGTTATTCACAATTTAATTCAGGCATTCACAATTTAAATGGCATATCACTTTGGGAAAAAAAATGTTCCAGTTAAGTAATTATCAGAGTTTCATGAAGTTATATCCTCAGACAATTGTTTTTGCTAGATGAATTTCCAGAATAATACCTGCAAGCGTCATTCAAAGCCTTTGAATGTTAAAAGAATGTTCTGTAATGAGGTTAACTGTATGAAAGCTTTAATAAAATAGAATCATAGAATCATAGAATCATAGAATCATAGAATCATAGAATCATAGAATCATAGAATCATAGAATCATAGAATCATAGAATCATAGAATGGTTTGGGTTGGAAGGGACCTCAAAAATCAACTAGTTCCAACCATCCTGCCATGGGCAGGGACACCCTCCACTAGACCAGGTTGCCCAAAGCCGCATCCAACCTGGCCTTGAACACTGCCAGGGAGGGAGCAGCCACAGCTTCTGTGGGCAACCTGTTCCAGTGCCTCACCACCCTCACAATAAAGCATTTCTTCCTAATGTCCAATCTGCATCTCCCCTCTTTTAGTTTAAACCCATTGTCCTTGTCCTATCATTAGATGCCCTTGTAAACAGTCCTCTATCTTTCCTGTAGGTACCTTTCAGGTACTGGAAGGCTGTGATTAGCTGTCCCCACAGACTTCTCTTCTCCAGGCTGAACAAGCCCAAATCTCTTACCCTGTCCTCATAGGAGAGGTGCTCCAGCCCTCTGATCAATTCTGTAGCCCTCCTCTGGACTTGCTCCAACAGCTCCATGTCTTTCCTGTACTGGGGATTCCAGAGCTGGAAGCAGTACTCCAAGCGGGGTCTCACGTGAGAGGAGTAGAGGGGGAGAACCACCTCTCTCGACCTGCTGGCCACACTGGTTTTGATGCAGCCTAGGACACGGTTGGCTTTCTGGGCTGCCAGCNTCTCTGGATGGCATCCCTTCCCTCCAGCGTGTTGACTGCACCACACAGCTTGGTGTCGCCGGCAGACTTGCTGAGGATGCACTCAAACCCACTGTCTGTGTCGCCGACAAAGATGTTAAACAGTGCTGTCCCAGTACCGATCCCTGAGGAACACCACTCGTCACTGACCTCTACAGAGACATCGAGCCGTTGACCATAACTCTGAGAGCAGTCATCCAGCCAAGTCCTTACCCACTGAGCAGTCCATCTGTCGAGTCCATGTCTCTCCAATTTAGAGACAAGGATGTTGTGCAGTGTCAAATGCTTTGCACAAATTCAGGTAGCTGATATCAGTCACTCTTCCCTTGTCCACCAACGCTGTAACCAGGCACAGCGGTGAGACTGACCAGCCTGTAGTTCCCTGGGTCTTCATGTTTTCCCTATTTGAAAATGGGGGTTATACTTCCCCTTTTTCCGGAAATATGAAGTAGATATCTACCAGGGAGCATGTCTGTAATATACTTTTAAAAGATAAGTTTGCGTAACAGATTTAATAGAAAATACTTTTCGGCCTCATTTTAATCACTGAATCAAAATACTTTTTCTTGGAAAGTATAACTGAAAGCTACCAACAAACCCTACTAACTCACATAAACGTGTATATAAAATTGGTAACCAGTTTGGACAACGCCACAAATTTGTGTCGTAAGTGCTATTGCAGTTTAAATAATATCCTTTTTAAATGTGTATGCTTTGTTTTTTGACCCAAAACTTTTGTAAACATCCCCTTCACAGTATTGATAGGATGTACTGTACACTTACTGTACTTCAGAAAAAAAGTTCTTTAACTCAAGGTTAAATACATGAATTTAAGAGTTTTATAAATACTGTAAAATCTCACACAGTTTAAATCTGTCATACCAGCTTTCTATAACAGGTTATATTTTTCAATGTGCACTGGATTTTTTATTATAAATTGAGCAACGGTTACATGAAGGAGAATATAGCAGTCTACAGTCCTTTCCAACATCTAACAAAAAAATAAAGCAAAATTAAATGCACAGCTAGCATACATTGTTAATAAAGAAAACAAATCTTTGAACAATTACAGTGCTGTAGTTGCTTTTTTAACAACTTCTGCAATTTATTTTTTTTAAACAAAAATTCCTTCCTTTAAAAGAAGGTCCGTGGAGAATACAGAATACCCTACCTCATGGTCTCTAAACTGCAGCCGAGAAATAGTATTGCACAAATTATTTTCCCATTAACCTTTGCAAAACTCATAGAACGATAGAATGATCTGGATTGGAAGGGATCTTGAAGATCATCCAGTTCCACTCCCCCAACATAATTTTCTGTTCTGGCAAGAATCTTTTCTATACAGTGTGTCCTGGCTCTGGCCAGGCCGGGGTTAATGCTCAGGCCCGGGCCAGGTGAGCCGGGCCGGGCCGGCCGCTATTCCACACCACGTGACGTCATGCCCCTATAAAGGGACTGGCCGGGAGGGGCCCGGGGCTGCTCCGGGACGGTCTCGCTGCGGGCTGCGCCTCTGGTCCGTCTGGTCTGTCGGGTCGTGGGTCGGTAAAGTACTGCGTTTGTTACCGCGGTTGTTTACATCCCGGGATAATTATTGCAGCCCTATTGTCATTTCCCCTCTCCCTTTGTCGGCCCATTAAACGGCCGTTATCTCAACTCGAAGCCATTTGCCCTTTTGTTGCCTCATTCTGCCCCGTGTTTTGCTGCCGGGGCGGTGAGCGAGCGGCTGCGTGGGGCTCGGCTGCCGGCTGGGGCCGAACCACGACACAGTGGAAGAACCAAGCTCATAGGAACAGTGGCTGCCTCACCACAAGGAAAGTAGGCATTACATGTGTTGTCCTTCCCAAAAGATCAGTATTTATTAACAGGTGAATCCTTTGCTAGCAGGCAAAGCGCTGTTGGCTAACTCTAAAAGTGGTACATTTCTGAAACTTTTATCACAGATTTTTTTGTTTCTACCCTTTTTTCTAGAATATAATGGGACCTCATTAACCTCCAGTCAAGGCACTTGTAATTTAAAGGAACAACAGTGAAGATTATCTGTCATTTTCTTGGGTTAGATGTAGAGAAAAGCCAAGATTTAATTAGCATTGTGTGAGAAAAAGAAGGGGAGGAGGTGTTATTCAGATACAAGCCTGACACCCATATCAAACTAGTACTTAACCTCTGCAGCTGGTCAAATGAGATGAACCATCCAGGCAAACACACTGGAAGCATGTGGTCTGTATGCAGCAGAGGGAGAACCATGTACCTAAATATCTTTGTACAGATTATGATAGCAGGAAAAGGAAAAAGATAGTACAGCTTGGCAGTGCTAAGGCTGGACTACATTGAGACTCTTCAATCACAAATCTCTCATTTATGCCCACTTACTGCTTCTCACCAATTAAACAAACAATGATAGGAAGTATGTGACTAGAATTAGCTACATACATACTGGAACTAAATATGCAAAACGTTGGGGAGGGGACAAGGAAAGAAGAAAATTCAAGGTCTAAATAACAGAAAACACAGCATTTTAGCTACGGTTTGTAAAGCAGAATTTTGAAAGTTATTAGTTCTCTGGAAAGTAAAAACCTGGAGCGCTTTAAAACACAGTTGCAAATGTTTCTTCAGCAAGAATTGCAAGGCTACTGGATCTGTCAGTAGAATTTTGCTGACTGCATGAGTTGAGTTGAATTCAGGTAAAACGCTTTTTGTTTCATATTCAGGATTTGCTTGGTTGGTAGTGCTTCCTACTACATGGTGTTGATCTCTTTCCCTGAAATTCTCTTAATCTGAAGTGAACACATTTGAAAACTGTGAGAAAGCCACATCTCCAATCACTTGTAAAATTGCTAAGAGTGGCATCATATCTGTCTGTCCTGATAAGATCATCTTAATGTTACAATGATCTGTCATTTTGAAGATCATCGAAAGAGTCTGAAAAGAAAGAGGAAATGACTGCTAATGTGGGAAGAGGAGCTGAAGGAGAAAGAAGGTATCGCTCCAGACGGTCTGAAAGAACAAACTGGTTGAGGTAGAGAAACTGCATTGGCAATATCTTTTCAGACATGAAAAGTTGGGAAGGGGAAAGATGAGTAGTCAGAATCATTGTTAAGGAAGAGGTGGAGTGAAACTGTGCAAAAGACTCAAAGTTAAAGAAATAGGAATGGTTTTGATAAGCCAGGTTGAAGGCAACCTCAGAGATATAGAAGAGGAAAAGACAGAAAAAATATTGAGAGAAGAAATTATATCTTAGAAGAAGGACCAAAAAAAAAATACTGCTATGATCACTCATGTGATAAACTATGTTTTGTGAGCAAAGGTTTTAGGACTTCTAGCATGCAGCAGGGAAAGGATCCTCACAGGAGAAGCAAATAGCCTGATAACCCTCAGAGATGACTGAAGGGCCAATCTGGAATGTGCTGAGTTTGCTACAGTTTTGAAAATGATTAAGTTGCCTAAAACTACTCCTAGAGGCAAAGACATTGTAGACAGGGTTAGCTGTAAACCTTCCTTTATTTCTGTTCAGTCTGATCTATTTTGAACTTTCTCTACATAAAACGTTAACTACTTTTTTATAATAAAGAAGATTTTTCTGAGCTTAGAATCATAGAATGGATTGAGTTGGAAGAGACCTTAAAGATCATCTGGTTCCAAGCCCCCTGCCATAGCTTAACCTTTCTAGTCTTCATTGGGAGCTCACTAGAGGCTATCTATGTCAAAGGTCTGATGACTCAGGTTACAGTATCTTTTTGAAAGACACTGAATTTATTTACAGCAATGGAAGGCAAATATCTTTGGGAAGAGAGGAGATAGGGTGGCATAGAGAAGGTATGTTTTTTGGAAAGCTATGATCTCACCTAGAGATTTTGCTTTAGATCATAGGTTGAATTCAAATAGTGTGGATCCTTATGTACAGTGTCTTTGATTAAGTCCTCACTTGGATTACTCTGGATTTACACTATTTTAACCTATGTTCACCTGTTATGCTGAATTGATGTGAGCACAGTTTTTTTTCAGTAGGATCTATCAAAAGTATTTGCCTAAGACAAATCTGTTCACTGTGTACATCAGGGTTTGATCCCCTGGGTCATTTGTCAGCAGCATCTATTACTGACATAGCAGTAGATAGTTATATATCACAGTGCCATCTCAGCTTTTTGCCTCTCCTTGGTCTCAGGGTTATTGTTGTAACACTTCAGATAATTCTTTATGGGGTGGTTTGCCTTTAAAAAATGATGGCTATTACAACTCAGAAACATTTATCCTAACATTTCCTCTGTTCACATATTTGTTATACCTAATGTAGCACAGGGTAAAATAATGTTTTTCTAACTATGGATTTACAAGCAAAAGTCCTCACAGTATTAATGGAATGGATGTGCATAAATTCCCTTGTGCACTGAGTGCATTATATTTTCCAGAATGTATGTGCATTGCATGTTCTTTGGTGCTTTGCTTGCTTAGAATCCTCCCAGCCATTTATTCAATCCTCTAAAATCCAAGCCATTAAGGTACCATCACATGCACAGGGAGATATTTCTGAAAAACTTTCACATAGTTACTGTTGCTAGGTAAATCGCTCCCTCGACATTCATGTATTTAGATATGCTTCTCACTTTCTTTGTCTCAGATCTGACATAGTGACATGACTTTGGAGGTGGGGGTAAGGAGGGATGCGTGCAGCCAAAGCAACTACTAAACCATAGGAATAAAGGAAATAAACTCAATTTCTTTGAAGTATTTTCAATATGTCTTAATTATATGTGGATAAAACTTATTCATACATTGGCTGGATATTCTTCCAGTGCAAGGGGAAAGTACAGCAGTTTCAGCTAGAAAGACACTTAAGCATAGGTCAGTTCTGGCACTACCTAGCTGTTTAGAAATTACACTTTCCAGACTGAACTTGTCTCTAAGTTTTTCACTCCTAATGTACTTCTAATCCATACTTACATGTGGTTTATGCACCTATGTTTACGCACATCTGTCTTTAGGACAGTTTTGGATGATGTAAACAATGCAACAAATTATTTGTCCGTGTCCTGAACATGAAAGCTCCAGTTTCAAAACTGAGACATCAGCACTGATTTCTGACTTTAGGATTTATGGAAGGAATACATAAGGTAGGCTAAGGAACAAAAAAGACAAAACATTGTTTGAAAAATATGTGGGTGGTGAATGAGAGAGGGAAACCTCTTTTTCATAAAGGGAATAATAGATTGAGTTGACCTTTGATATCTATAACACTCATCTAGACGTTATCCTCAGCACCTTGGAATTAAACAGGCTTGCAGTAGCACATTAGTTCTAATACTGACTTTCTGTACACGGGTAAAATCCACCCTCTGTGAATGTTCAATGTATTTTTAATTGTCCTGGTGATGTTTCTAATGGATAAGTTACCACATACAGAAAGCAAGATGAGTCTCACAGCTTTTATAACAATCTCTCAGTCAAACCTTTTCAAAAACTACATGAAAACTTTAAGATTTGGCTCTTAGACTGTTATGTAAACGGCAGTGAAAAAAAAATATCTTTTCTGGAGCTAATAGATAAAATAAAGGTAAAGTTCTAGACCAGTTCATAATTTAAACAAGATTTTAGTGAAAACATGACAAGGTAGTTCATGTGATGCTGATCTTCTTTCCTCAAAAGTCTTCTTAATTTTTACCCTGAAACATTTGATCAACTTCTTCCTTTTCAGTAGGCCAAAAATATTAAGTTCAGAAGGAAGAATACATGTTGAAAGACTTGGAATGTTTAATTTGCAAAGTCAAAGACATTATTAGTAAACAAGATTCTTTGTGTCACCTTCTCACTTACCAATAAACTCCTACAATGGAAGAAGGCTCAGAGAAGGTGGACAAGGAGGATGTGCACGTGAAGCTCAGGAAATAATGCAGGGTGTGACTGACCACAGCTGCTGCACAGAAGCTGATTTTGTCTAAACACAGGGGACCAGAAGGTGGCCTTCATTTTAGATAAACAGCTATCAACAGTTCAGTAGAAAGCTGGATCAGCTGGTAGTGGAAATGTTTGTCCCTGAGTTCATTAAAGGACTGAAAATGTCTCCCTGAGTTACCCAGAGCGGCATGGGAGAAGTGAATACATGGCTCAGCCCAAAAGAGACTATAAAAACTAAACTAACAAAAGTGTTTTAAAGACCTCAATGGGCATGAATTGTCTTCAACCCCTGTTTTCCTTCCCAGCAGCTGGGGACACCCAACATCATGATGGTGAGTATATTATAGAGACTGGTAATGGGGACCACATCGGTACTATGATTAAATGATACACTGCAATTGCTATTTTTTGCTAAATATAGCTTACATTTGTATTATGTTTTCAGTATATTTTGTGTTATTCTACTAAACTGGAAATCCCATGTAACATCAACTGTCTTCAAACAAGCAAATTTGATCTTAAACATCGCATCCTTCACTCCTATAATATCTAAAAGAACGTGGTCAGAGAGTATTGAACTCTGACACACTGATTTCCTGCCTGTTAAGCATTTGATTTCTCTCAATTAATGTTTCATTTCTGAATGTTTAAATTTTAGTTACATCCATAATAACATAACTAGTAATAATATAACAGTATTTTTATGCATGCACACACATATGTGCAATATATCTAACTCTATGAATTAAAAACTCTAATTAAACATAAGCTACCTACTTTAGTATTTTCCTTCATGATATGTCAAGGAATCAAAGCACTGCTGCCAGAATTATTTTTTTTTTCTGCTTTCTCAATGTCTACATATATCTTCACAAGCTGTCCATCTACAACATAAAATTAGACAACTTCAGTGTTATCACCTGGATCATTATTTAACCTTCCCAATCTGAATCTTTTCAGATAGTGGTTTTATCCACTGGCAAAAGAAAAGCTTAAACTAAACTGAGATTAAAAAAAAAAAAAAAAGCAACTGAATAACTTAAATGCCCATTAATTTCAAAGTGCTTTGAAAAGTGCTACTGACCAACTTATATGTGACATAAAATATTTATTGATATTTAAAAATACCGAGAAGGGAAGGAGATTCTCTCAAGTTAACCCTTCAGAATTTTCTGAAATACATGGTGTCATATTACAAATAAGAAAGCATTCTTCTGAATAAAAATAAGAAAGCAAAAAGATATTTGTCCATAAGCTGCCATCTGAAGCTTGTAAATCTTTCTACGATCTTCAAACATCTACAAAATTATCAGCAGAAGATGCATGGCCTCTTTCTTACCCTCTGCATCTTCCACCCTACCCCTTTCTAAAGTCTTTGGCTTGCTATTACTGACAGGCAATCAGTTCTGGATTTGAGCGGAGCTAGGGACAAGATCCTGATAATCCTGTGAGTGTGGGAGGAAACAGCCCTGGAAATCTCCTCTGGGCCCCTGACTGACACCTCTGGGCTGCTGCTCAACGCAGAGCAGGAGCCAGCGGTGCCTGCTGCTTCCCTGCTGCGTGGGCAAGCAAGGGGAAGCTGAGCTCACAGCCAGGCAGTACCAGGCAATAGGCTCCCGTGGGGTTGGTTAGGAGGAAGTCAGTGGTCATTCACCACGAGCACCAGAGTAGCTAGGTGTCATAGGTATGCCCTATGCCTAGGGCTCGTCAGCAAAAAGCTCCACCAGTTTGTTGGGTTTTTTCACTGTGTATGTTCTCGGTGCATTAGTAAAGCATGTAACGTCCAGATACATTCTTCACTGAGGAATGCCAGTTGTGATTTAAAGTAATTTGAAAACTATATGATATTTCTTTTGGTTGTGGAAACTCTGTAAACCAACAAATGTTGCTGCTTGTTCCAACAAGGAATAAAATGGCAGTCTTCACCTTTGGCAAACAAGAATCACAGAGAGAGGTGCTCAGAGTTTGTTATTATTTATACAGGGAATTGATAACCATTAAAACAGACCTTAATTTTAAAGACAGGACCCCAGAGTATGTAATCCCTTTGCTGAACACTTTCAGGTACTCTTAACAGCAGCAAGCAAGCAACAAGAAATATAGTGGATCATACAAATTGTCTGCTTAGTATTTGTGGCTGCTTAACAGACTTCATTAGAAGCAACAGTAATAGCTTTATACTGCAGCAAGTGTAGTTCAGTTAACATCATAGGAAACAGAAGAGGAAATAGAATGGCATAGAAAATAAAGCCATGTCTGCAGAGACTGCGAATTCTCCATCATTTAAGACCTTTCGGAAGAGGTTCGTCCTGGTTTCAGCTGAGCAAGTGAATTTTCTTCACAGCAGCCAGTGTGGGGCTGTGTTTGGGTTTGTGCTGGAAGCAGCGCTGATAGTGCAGAGATGGTTTTGCTGTTGCTGAGCGATGCTCACACAGAGCCAAGGTCCCCGTGGCTGGGCGTGCATGGGAAGCCGGGAGGGGACAGAGAGGGCAGCTGACTCCAACTGACCAAAGGGACATTCCATACCGTATGGCGTCATGCTCGGTTTATAAGGGGCTGGGGGGAAGAGGAAGGGGGGGGGCAGCAGCGTTCGGAGTGATGGCATTTGCCTTCCCAAGTCACCATTACGTGTGACGGAGCCCTGCTGTCCTGGGGATGGCTGAACCCCTGCCTGCCTTGGGGAGTGGGGAATGAATTCCTTGGTTTGCTTTGCTTGTGCATGAGGCTTTTGCTTCACTTATTAAACTCTTGTACCTGAACCCACGAGTTTTCTCACTTTCACTCTTCTGATTCTGTCCCCCTTTCCAATGAGGGGGACTGAGGGAGCGTCTGCGTGGTGCTCAGCTGCCGGCTGGGCTAAAACCATGACAGGTTGTATAGCAGTATCTGTCGGGAATTTTGTCGGTACAGCTGACCCCGCTTTAGGGTAAAGGAATGAAATATAAGACCTTATTTAGAGTGTTTCAACAATCAGCTCTCAGGAACTGTAATGCAGATGTTCCAAGAGCACACCAGAAACAACAAGGAAAGCTAAAAGCTGGGTTAATTTGAATTACATGTGCCAAGTGACGAGAGGTAACAGCATTTGGCTTTTCAAAAGGAGTGTGGCATTAATCCTTCCTAATGCTTTTGAATTTATATAGCACCTTTCATCTCAGAGCACTTTGCGCATTATTCAGTGCATCACTGGAAAGGAGTTTCTTCTGAATGAGCCTGTGGCAAGGATAGAAAAAGCAACTGTATACAAGTGAAACCCTGTGCTGTTCTACATTTTTCAAAAATTATTATTATTTTAGATTCTTCCAACTTGTACTATTCACAGAACTTAAGGTGTCTACCTTACAGGCATGAAAGAAATAAACTCTGCCTGTATATTGATGTTTGGATTCAAGGATATTATTTAGTATTTGTTATTGCTGTAGGAGTCCTCATCATAAGTTGTTTGCAGCTATGCTAGACATAAAACATATGTGGGTTTGTTTTTTTTACTTTAAACTATATATTGTTTAAAAAGAAAAACAGAAAACATAAAGCAACAGAGACATTCATGAACGTTCTAAGAATAAGCAATCATGAGACACCAGCTGTGTACCTCTGTGGAGTATTTCTGCAGCAAAACTGAAAAGGTTTTGTTTTGGTTTGTTACTTGTTTTTTTTTAAGGAGGGTTTTCACTGTGGATACCAAATTGGTTGTCCACTTATTTATTGTCCATTTATTTATGTGTTTACAAAGACCTTGCCACAAACCCAGGAACAGAATGTCAGCAAAAGCAAGAGTACTTCTTAGAAAGAAAATTGTTAAATTGGCAGTAAAGGTTCCACATTGGTGAAGTGGAAGAAAGAATCAAATCCCAGTAGTGCACAAGAAATGCTGGGTAGAATATGCTGTGAGGAAAAAAAAACAGTTGTTTGTTAGACACATTTGAAGATACCAGTACTTACGATTTCTGCTTGAACAGGACAGTTTTCGTTGTATATAAAAGGGAATTTCTTGAGATTGGAAAAGGAAGACAGCAGTTCAGAAACCATGAACTGATGAAAATATTCTCCATAAAGTCATTTGTTGGAATAAAGAATCAAGTTTGAATTTTAAATACATTTTAAGGGAAGGAAGAGGTTCTATAAGAAAGCTCATTCTCAGGGTGCATGGTTTCACTGTAGTATATTCACTAACCTTGGAGTTCAGGTCCATTTCAGAAAGCTTTACCTATTTTTTTTTTTCTTTCCCTGAGACATTATGCATATGATTATTTCTTTAACCTGTTCTTCTGTAGGATCTACCCTACATATTTCCTCTTTCTTCATAACTTTCAGTTTATGCCCCCCAAGAAGTTTCTTATTACTTTTTCATCTGTAAGATGTCAGTCTTGATTGTATTCTGGGCAATATGAAACTTGACTACAGGAAGGAATAACGATTCTTACCATGTAAACCAGCTCTGCCCTCAACCATGTAGAAAAATGAAAGGATAATATTTGTGGAATACTTTATTTTCCTGGCTTCCCATAATTACTCAGATTCTTCTTCCTCCATCTCCACATTTACCCAGTAGATACTGAATGCACGTCCAACTGGCCAGTGAAAAGGAACCATGTTGGGTTTTGGGCTTGGGGGTTTTTCAGGGGAAAGGAGTAATTCTCTGGGCAATGGAGTAAAATCATCTGTTTCTTTCCTAGTTTACTTACCTTTTCAAAGCACTGTAGAGTCAATTGACAATTATCCTCACTTTAGTGGGAAAACCTATTGCTGTTATTACAGGCTTACAGAAACAAAGAGAAATGGTGACTAATCAGTAGGATTTACTGCACAGTTTTTGTGCCTTTCTGTGTTTAATTACAGGAGTAGTGACTAATTGATTCTCTTCTAAAGACACATTTTAGTTAAAATGAAATTTGTATAGGATGAATGAAAGAATTCTTGTTAACCTCCGTTGATTTTGTCATAAGACTGAGTGTATGAAATAAGATCTAGCATATTCTTTTTTTCATACAGGCACCTTTTCTTTGAGAGGTTCTGTGGTTTTTTTTTTTCATTAGTCAGCTGGTTTTTTCCTATTCTATCTTGTTATTCTTCTGATAAAAACTGTCTTAAAATCACTTAGAAAGCACTTAGAAACCTCGGTAAATTTCTATTCAGTGTCACGTAGTGTTCTGAACTAAAAATTGCCAATAAGTACCCTTTGAATATTTAGTAGTAACAATCATGGAAAATGTTACCATTCCACTAATTATTTGGGTTTGTATCTGTTTGTCTTGTGATATATAAAATGTACATTCCAGGTGCCTCTCGGAAAAGCTGAAAATTTCCTAAGGCAGAGTATTAAAATAGTACAGGACATATCATGTGACTTTCTTCACCTTGGGCAAAAAAAAATAGACCATAGCGAGGTCCTTGACATTTATCAGATACTACTTTTTCAAGTTCAAGTGAGTTGGATATTCTTCAAGGATGTTTAAAAATGGCAGAACTATGAATGGATTTTACTACTGTACACACCCATCTCCTTGTCACCACTCTCTTTGATTAAAGCTAGTGGAAGTTTTGAGCGAGCAAGGGTTGTAGGGTCAAGTCCACAATGTTAACAAAACATTGAAGAGAGAAGAATGAAAGTACTTAATGACACAAACATTTCTGTGAAAACTTTGCCATCATTGTGTTTTTGAGTGAAAAATATTCTCATTCAGCTGTAAGGCTTTTAATAATAGCACATGATCTGGGAAATCCAAAGACTGCCCTTGATTTGTGTGTTCTTCAGTGGAGGCTGGCTGCAGTCAGGTCAGAGTGTTTCCTTTAGCAATGTACTGGGCTTAGAATCATAGAATCATTTAGGTTGCAAAAGACCCTTAAGAGGGTCTGAGGCAAAAAAAACAACTCATTGAGTACCTCAGCCTTCTCCATATCCTGGGCAATCAGCTCTCCTGTGTCCAACTGTATTGGGATTGCATGGTAAGGTTTTGGCAGTGGGGGGGCTACAGAGGTGGCTTCTGCAAGAAGCTGCTAGAAGCTTCCCCTGTGTCCAACAGAGTCAATGTCAAGCCAATTAGCAATGGTTGTAGTGCCTCTGAGACAACATATTTAAGAAGAAGAAGAAGAAAAAAACCAAAACGAGCAGCAGCGTTTTGCAGCCAGAGAGAGGAGTGAGAATATGAGAGGAACAACTCTGCAAATACCCAGGTCAGTGAAGAAGGAGAAGGAGCAGGTGCTCCAGGTGCCGGAACAGAGATTGCCCTGCGACCAGTGGAGAAGAGCATGGTGAGTCAGGCTGTCTTCCTGCATACCATGGAGGTTAACAATAGAGCAGATATCCACTTGCAGGTCTTGGATGACTCCACCCAGGATCAGGTGGTGAAGAACTGTAGCCCGTGGGAAAGACCCACATTTGAGAAGCTTGTGGAGGACTGTCTCCTGTGGGAGGGACCCCGCACTGGAGCAGGGACAGAGTGTGAGGAGTCCTCTCCCAGAGGAGGAAGGAGTGGCAGAGACAACGTGTGATGAACTGACCATAATCCACATTCCTCATCCCCCTGTGCTGCTGGCAGGGAGGAGAGAGAGAAAAATCAGGAGTAAAGTTAAGCCTGAGAAGAAGGGAGGGGTAGGGGGAAGGTATTTTAAGACTTGGTTTGATTTTTAATTATTCTACTCTGATTTGTTTGGTAATAAATTAGATGATTTTTTCTGAATTGAGGTTGTTTTGCCCATTACAGTAATTGATGAGTAATATTTGCCTGTCCTTATCTCGACCCAGGAATCTTTTGTTGAGGACGGGAGTGATAGAGTGGCTTTGGTGGACATCTGGCCTCTAGCCAGGGTCAACCCACTGCACCAACATACCTGTAGAAGCTTTTCTTTTTGTCCTTGACATCCCTGGCCAGATTTAATTCTACCAGAGCTTTAGCTTTCCTAACCTGATCCCTGGCTGCTCGGACAATTTCTCTGTATTCCTCCCAGGTTACCTGACCTTGCTTCCACCCTGTGTAGGTTTCCTTTTTACGTGTGACTTTGTCCAGTAGCTCCTTGTTCATCCATACAAGCCTGCTGGCATTTTTGCCTGACTTCCTCTTTGTTGGAATGCATCTCTCCTGAGCTAGGAGGAGGTGATCCTTAAATACTAACCAGGTGTCTTGGGCCCCTCTTCCCTCCAGGGCTTTGTCCCATGATACTCTACCAAGCAGATCCCTGAAGAGGCCGAAGTCAGCTCTCCTGAAGTCCAGGGTAGTGAGCTTGCTGTGCACCTTCCTCGCAGCCCTGAGGATCTTGAACTCCACCATTTCATGGTCACTGTAGCCAAGGCTGCCCTTGAGCTTCCCATTCCCCTCCAGCCCCTCCTTGTTGGTGAGAACAAGGTCGAGCATAGCACCTCTCCTCGTTGACTCCTCTATCACTTGGAGAAGGAAGTTATTATCAACACATTCCAGGAACTTCCTGAATTGCTTAGGCCCTGCTGTGTTGGCCCTCCAATAGATATCAGGGTGGTGAAGTTCCCCCACGAGGACCAAGGTTTGTGAACGTGAGGCTGCTCCTATCTGTCTATAGGGCCTCATCTGCTCAGTTTTCCTGGTCAGGTAGCCTGTAGGAGACCATCACTCTGATGTCCCCTGTCCTCCCTTTATTTCTAACCCATAAGCTCTCAGGTGCTCTTCAAGCACTCCAGCTGGTTATTGATGTAGCAGGCAACACCCTCTCCTCATCTCCCCTGCTTGTTCTTCCTGAAGAGCCTATGTCCTTCCATTCCAACACTCCTGTCATAGGAGTCATCCCACCACACCTCCATGATGCCAATGACATCCTAGCCCTGCAGGTGTGCACACATCTCTAACTCCTCTCACTTATTTGTGCAGCATAGATGATTTTGCAGTTTGCACAGACCCATTTTTAGTAGGAAACTGAAACTGTAGCAGTCTACTGGATTGTAGTCATCAAATGATCAGAGCAATCCATAGCCTCATGTTTCCTTTTGAGTAGGAAAAAAAGCAGTACAGTCAGAAGGCTGGAGTAAAATAAGTGCTGCTACTGTGTACATCCTTGTCATAGCTGGGGAAGCCAAGCTTCCAGAAAACAGTTAATCTGTCAGTTTTAACAATGTTCCTGCTGTCGTAGCTATGCCCTTTGAAATGTTTTACTGTGCCGTGGATCAGTTGTATTGAACACGCTCATTTTTGTTTATCTACACTAATCAGCCTCACTTAGCATTTAAAGCAGAATAGTTCAAGCATGCTCATAAAAGTACAGCTTTGCTGTTGAGGCAGTTATTGCTGTCTCATAAATTTTCACTTAACTGGCTATACTTTCTGAAATGTATTCACTGCAATGGCCTTGTTACTGCCGCAATACAATTTTGCTTTTAAGTTGATATGTATTTTTAAAATTGCAGTATTATGTCTCTTGATATTGACAAAATGTCTTATGCCCCTGGACTCTGCCATGCCTGCCTTAATGTAAGCCAGGACTGGGCATAGGCCACTTTGCTCAATTTTGTTCATTTAGTGGAGAACCATTAAATATGTTCTCTGTGAAGAGCAGGTTCCCCATGTCATGCACAAAGGCTGAACCTCTTATTAAGATTTCTATGTATGCTCAGCAGCTTTCCTGGCTATACCCTGATCTAGGTATCTGGAGCAGTTATGTGAGCTGTTTATAGGGTAGACTGTTTTCCTAATAACATTTCTCATCTGTTTGATGTCAAAGTCTCAGGATTATTTTTTTTTAACCTTTGTGCTTCGGGACATTCTTCATTAGCGTAATCTATTAATCTGTTAAATTGTTTTGGTTTTCTGTGATTTTCAAGATCTGCTTATTTAATTTTCTTTAGCCATGGGGAAGAAAGCAATCAGACTTGACCTATTAAATGTAAATACAAATCACTGCAAATTGAAAAAAAAAAAAAAAGAAAAAAGAAAATAAAAGAGGGGGTGCACTTCTTGGACTTATAGTAATTCTCTCTGTATAAACTTTTACAGATTTCATGAGGGTGCAGTAAGTTTCCTAGCAATGGAAAAAAAAAAAAGAAAAAAAAGAAAAGAATCCTGAAGCTAGCATTTAAGGACTTTGTTTTCTCTCTTCTTTTTGTCATATTAGAAAATTTTAAAAAGTAGTGACCTTGTTTCAAATATTCATAGGGTAAAATGTTTTACAGTGGATTTATTACATAAGTTTTCAAGTTACTGCAGAGGAACTTGTATGAGTGTTTTTAATGGTAGGACTGAATTACTGTCTGATGCCCTTTCTCTGATGGAAACCTCAATGGAGCTTCGATGGAAAGTTTTTCTTTACTTCACATGAAACTAACTGTGAGAAAGATCTTTCCATAAAGTGTGATGTCATCTAACTGCAGTACTTTGATGACTATTTGGATCTTTCCATGATTTTTCTGCAGAGCTCTGTTTCATAAAAAAAGGCATTAACTGCTGTGAATTTTTAGAAAAGTTTTTCTAGTCTTTCCTCAAAGTTTTAATATTTTGGCAAGCATGGCCTTGACAGTTGTGACAGTTTTGGGAACATCTATTGAAGAGGTAGCACTGATTACAAAACAATTACTCCAATAATCCCAACAATATGTAAAATTATATCAGTACATTTAAGTAGGTAACTGGTCATATCGACATCCATTGGCATATTCAGAAGACTTAGATTGCACATAAACTTGGAAGATTTGCTAGTCTGTCACTTGAGAAGTGTGAGAATTATTGAGAAGTGTGAGAATGTCCTAGTACATAATAAAGTCTATATCAATCTTAAGAATTGCTATCATGTTTCTTATTGTTTTCTGTCACTGTACTATTAGAGATTGCCTGGTTTCCATATTGTTAGAAGTGCTAAATATATGTTAAACTTTCTGTTACACAGACTCTGAGAACCTACCTGTTGTCACTCTAGCTATATTCCCCAGCTGCCAGTTACGAGGAAATAAAAATATTAGAAAATTTAAAATTAAAAAAAGAAAACAACCCACAACCAACACTACCACCCTCCTACTGTTTGAAAGGTCTTTTTCACTGTTGTGTTCCTTTGATTAGCAAAACATCTGAAGCATTTAGCAGAGGTTTGGAATTTTTAATTTTAACAAATATTCTCCTCTTTTTTAAAAATTAAACAATAAAACTTTGCTAGGCATAGCAAGAAATGAAAACTTCACAAAACTATTCTTATGAGGTTTAGAAAGCAAAGAACTCTCGATGATATTGTAAAACTTGTAATATTACATCATTCAAAGTTTCTTTCTAATCACTCTCTAGAAAGACTGTTGTCTACTCACAAACCACAGAGTCCACGGGTCAGTTCTATTTGTTTTGACTTAGAAATGGTAGACCTTTGTACAGGAAGCTGCTATTGGAAATTATTTTTGCCACACCTGTTCCTAGGTGTAGTAAATCTTCTCTGGCTAAGTCTGGCCTTTCGATTAATTTGATGGATACTTACACAAATTTTCAGTATGATGTTACATACCCTGTGAACCATTCTCTACTTAATCCTAAACTTCTTAGATTTTATATACTTTAGAAAATATGAAAGCATTTAATCAATATGGATTTATGTTGAGCTTAGTAAGTGTCCACACTTCAGACAACAGAGGTAAGCTAATTCTTTCTTTTAGGAGCTTATTATTTTATGCCTGTATCCTATAAAAATATGCATGCATCTTTACTTTTAAAGAAAGACCTTTAAAGAATGACCTTTGAAATAATCCCTTTGAGATCAAGAATGGTAGGAAGCCTAGGAGGAAAAGAACGAGTCAGATATACAGCATTTCTGTTTGTACTTAAAATCTATTATATTAGTTAACTGTGTGATTGCCATTTCTGACTGTTCCTAAGCGTTATTTTTCTCCTTTAGCACACCTTGTGAACCAATATGTGAATAAATGCATAATGATTTCCTGTCACGTACACTGGACTTCAGAGATTTGTTCAGAATGTTTAAACATTATTAAGGAAGGCTCTTCAGAGAGATTTGGACAGGTTGGATCAATGGGCCGAGGCCAACTGTATGAGGTTTAACAAGGCCAAGTGTCGGGTCCTGCACTTTGGTTGCGACAACCCCAGGCAGCGCTGCAGGCTTGGAGAGGAGTGGCTGGAAAGCTGCCTGGCAGAGAAGGACCTGGGGGTACTGGTTGACAGCCTGCTGAACATGAGCCAGCAGTGTGCCCAGGTGGCCAAGAAAGCCAATGGCATGCTGCCCTGCATCAGAAATGGCGTGGCCAGCAGGAGTACGGAAGTGATTGTCCCCCTGTACTCAGCGGTGAGGCCGCACCTCGAGTACTGTGTCCAGCTTTGGGCACTCCAGGACATGATCTAGTAGGCGTGGCGGTGTTAGGTTGATGGTTGGACTTGATGATCTTGGAGGTCCTTTCCAACCTTAGGGATTCTATGATTCTATGATTATTAGCTTCTATGTATTTAACATAAAGTTCAGTTCACACAGAAATAGAAACTCTTATGACGTCGAAGTAGGCCTTTACTTCTTGTAAAATAGAAATTTGATTTTCTGGATAAGTTTCTATTTCCCTAATTTTGTCAGAATTCCATAAATAGGGATTCGCACTAGGGCACAAAGTCCAAATAAATTTGTTTAAATCAATCACATTAATGCAACAGTTTTTTTAATAAGACTTTCTCTGTAATTGATGACAGCATTGGAAAATGGCCCAGATAGGTGGGTATGAGAGAGGCAGTCTAAGAGGGAATGGTATTCTTGGACCTTATTCTTTTTGTTGCTGGCTGTTAAAATAGTATATTGCAGAAGAGAAAGCATCTTTATTTTCAGTGATAGTGAAAGTACTGTCAAAACAAAGGTAGCAATCAGCCTTTACATTTTCTATCACCTGAAGAAATATTGAGTGATTTTCAAATTTGTGAGCACTTTGGGACAATACATATCATGTCAGGCAAAAATCTATTCACTTAAATAGATCCATAAACAGAGATGAGCACCAAGTTGAAAACATAACTTCTCAAGCCCTCTCCTCCCTGCCATCTAACTTTCCTAGTCACTCAAAAGCATGCTTTTATCGTACAGCGTAATGCAGATCAGAGACCTAAAGCAAGCACCAAAAAGTTAGCTCTGGGATTGGAAGCAGTACAGCTTCATTAGCTGAATTGATTTAACTATTCTACTTTTGGACCTGAGCTCATTCTTCTATGCAGCCCTGCACTGAATAAATAAATATGGATCTGTTTTGTGATACTGGACTGCATTGCAGAAACATACTTGAAGCGCCATCAGAAAAGTTACTTCAGGTAATGCTATGCCTATGTAGAACTGTACACATACATGACCTGCCTCTACGGGACCAAGCAACTGTCACTTAAATGCTGACGAGCACTTCACATGCTGGACTGCACTGCCTCTTAGGTCCAGCCTCGTGGTTATTTTACTTGAGTACTCCCTGCGAAGTTAGGCAATGGTACTGAAGAAGTCACCACTTCTAGTTTAAGTAGGTTGAGCACCTCTGAGATCTGGCTTAAGAAACGTACAGTGTTCAGTGCTTAGGAAAGGATTGTAGCAATCTACACCATTTTCTGTCACTCTGCGACAGAATGATGTGCTCATCACCAACATGGGTGGAAGTCAAGCCAGTTTTGTTTATATTTTTATTTCTCCATAACCAGCTAGGAGACTGAAATCTTCATGGTACCTCAACTCAGACTTTCCCATTGATGTCATGTGCCATTTCAGATTACTTCCTTGACAGTCTGAAATTTCCTTCTGATAAGTCTATAGCTTTGTATAATTTGACCTAATACCTATCTGTCCAGTTAACAGTTCTGATACAGAAGTACATGAAGTCGCTTTTATCTTAATTATCTCCTGAATCAGTTCCAGTAATGTAAATTTACCACTTCAGCCTATATCTTCTTCTCTTCTCCATCTTTCTCTTGCTGCAGCCCTGGAAATGCAACACTGTCTGTTCTTTGCTATTATAACACTGCAATATCAAATTGTACTTAAAGCTGGTTTGTCGGTTTGTTTCCCCTTGATGCCACTGTTTAACATTTAACTCTTGAGGCTACAGAAGAGGTGGAAGTCAACCATTGCTGCTTGCAGTGTTTAATGTTTGAATGTTTCATATAATCCAGCAAGAAAAGTACCCTCTCTAATCTGTATGCTTAATTACAGTATAAATAGAATTTTAATTACTATAACCAGAAACATTGTTTTTATTCTAATATCATGAGATAGCATCAGCAAAATCCCATGTAATACAGTCAATACTGCCCCATTGCAGTGTTAAATCAAACCTAACAACGTTAACTATTGGGCATTTTTCAGGCTAGAAACATATTGGATTCTCTGGGTATCAGTTTAATATTTAAGGATTGCATCATTTCTCTGTCCAGCTTAATCACTGCTTGCACATTTCATCTTGCTTGACTTAGAATTTTGACTGCGCACAGTTCACTTTTATGTTCTCCAGGAAATTTAAGGGAGAATGGTACCATCCCTACCCCCAATCCAAATAAGTTCTCAGTCTGTTCAGTCAGCAAAGAGATGAAGATTATTTACCTCAAAACAGATTTTATTACTTCTAGTACTCTATTCTCAAATGATTTCTGAATTATTCTGGCAGGGAACAAACTTAAGTAATAATATATATATATAATGTATATATAATTGTTTATTATTTATTTATTCAGAAAAGGAAGTTGATGATGAAAGCAGGTTACTACAGTTCAGTCTGAGACGTTCCATGTTACCATATTTATTTTCTAGCTTGAAGGATAAATTATATTCTTTTATTATGTCTAGTAGGCAAGTTGCAAATCTCTTGGTGCACTATTCCAGGATTTATTTTATTGTAAATAACTGCTAACATGATTTAACAGAGAAATAAAAAGTTACCCCTGTTCTCTCCTCAATTAAATTATTTTCTCAGATCATATATAATGATTCACTTGTCCACACCAAAAACATTTTCTAAAATTTGATCTTTCCTATGTGCATCATGAATTACTAACTTTGGCTATTGTGGTAAGACTCAGTGTTTACTTATTAATATTCAGATATACAATCCAACAGTCATTAATTTAGTACTGTTTGAGATAAAATTACATCTTTTCTGTTTCAATCATATAATTGTCTTAAGTATTCCAATGTTAACTACACTAAAAAATGTTGACTTAAGTTTCAGCTTTAGTATCTTTTTATTGACAGTTACAAGACAGCTGCTAATAAAACAGTAGCATACATGTTAATCTTTTCATAGTTATTTTCTAACATTATAATAAAATGAAAACTTCATTTAGAACTGAATAAGCTGCCCAGAGCACAGATGCTTTGTGCTTCAGTTTACTGCCCATCTGCTCTTTGGCACTAGAGTTGTGGGCCTTATCAGGGGCATACTTAGAAGTGTGTTCTCAACACAGTACATTGAGAATTTTGTATGCAACTTGCTGAAACTTGAATTGGAAATTACAGTTATCAGTTTACCTCACTAAGATGAGAATACCCTCTTCCATGAGGCAGCAGAGGTATTTCTGAAACTCAGGCATGCTAGTATCTGTCTTCTTCTCAATGAAGATGGTAGATTCAAAGGAAATAAGACATGCCATGTAGTTTGTTCTATCATGATAAAATAAAAATGTTTTATTTATACCTGTCCTCATTCTAATTTTGACACCCCCAAAAAAATATTACTGAGAACTGCATGAGCACAAATGGTTCTGGTGACAACTGTATTATTAGCCTGTAGCAAAGTCTTAGCTCTTATAAAAGCCTATGTGTTCCAAATTGTTGGGTCAGAGTAAAACAAAGCTAAAGAATAAAAGGAAAGTAAATGTAAGAACAGCATTTTCGAAGGCAAGATCAGAGTAGCAGATCAACAGATTAAGTGCAAATAGAAAGAACAGATTCCACTTTAAAAAAGAAAAATAAAATTGCTTGGGTGATCGAAAAACGGGAAGATGTAGGGAGTAACAGACAGCCTTGAAAAGCAGAATGGAAACGCGTTACAACAAAGAATTGCATCAATAAGATAAAGCAAACACCAAAGGCCATAGATACCTATGGAAAAGTGAGTAAGGTCTGGTGGTACACACTAAGAGTGAGCAGTAAGCACAGCAGGAGAAGCCACAGAAGTGAGGAAAGAATTGTGCAGATTACTATCCAATCCTGTCTGTTTTGTTGTATAGCTGAAGAGAAGACTGTAAATTAGAGTTGCATAGATGATTTTAGAGAGTTGAGGTGCAGCATCCGAATTGCACAGACCAAGAGTTTTATTCTTACAAGGGTATTAGCTAGCACTGGAAAGATATAGTACATGCTATTGACATATTTTAGTTACCTGTTAAAAGGGCAGCCTAGACCGTCTGAGGAACTGTATGTATTGGCAGAAAGCCTCTATGAGAAAAATACTATTAGCACTTTACTAGCTAGCTTACAACTATTTGCATATGACTTTTGTATGTTTCAGCTCTGTGTTTCAAGAATTTGTACTGTGTGGTACAGAGAAGGTACCTGAAGGACATAAATTAGTGAAGCTGTTTATTTCTTGCCAAGCTTACAGCTATGAAGGAGAGAGCTACTATGTGCTCTGCACTGGATTGTACTGGAGTAATTTATTCATATTCACGAATATGTGAATACCTTCAGTTCGTGTTTTGTTCCTGCCAGTATCTAATTACTTCAGGGTCTTTTTCCAGTTACATTTTTCTCAAGCTTTTCAGCCACAGATGTTTAAGGGTAGTTAGGCGCTTAATTTCTGTGTAAAATCTGTGAAATGCCACTATAATAGGTATTAAATACAGTCTTTCTCAGTTTGGGATTTTTCAGCACTGACTTCTGTGGAGAAAGGTGAGCAACCTGGGTCAGATTGCTAGATAGATATATCTATATGCAAGACTTCAAGGAAAGACACTGTGCTAACTGAAGATGCAGAGGTTCTGTACCCCTCCATCCTATAATACCCAGGATCAAAAGGAATGGTATCAGCTTTCCTGCTCCTGCTTTTAGAAATGCAGTTGTAAAAGTTTGATTTGCTTTTGTTATTTAATGGCTATGCAAGACTTGTGATCATACAAGCGTTGTGCATTTTTAGGAAAGAAAAGAACATTTTGATTTCATATTCTGTCTTTTAGGCTTGGAAATGGTGAGTTGTCCCTTACTGACGTCTGCCTTTGATTATCATTCATCCCAATGCACAGACAACCTGTTGGAATTGTGCATTCATAGTGCGGCATGTACAGAAAGATGTCACCAGGGTTTTCACAGATAATAAGCTTTTTAACATATCTGTCTGATTTAAAATATAAACCTGAAAAGATATTAAGGACCTTGGTCCTAACCTAGAATAAAGCGAGATATTCATTTGTTGTAAATTGGTACAGCTTTGACTGTTTGGCACTAACCTGATTTACACATAAAAAGAGTCTGGCCCAGTGACGGTAAATGTATTTCCTGCACCATTTTAGCTGTTTGTTCTTGTTTCATCCCTAATCCTGTGTTTGGGTGACATGAAAAAGAAATTCAGAAATATTGTACATATGACTTGGAGAAGATTTGTTTACCTTGGCTTGTAGATTCCATCCTCGTGGGTGAATTATAACTCCTACTGAATTTTAACTCCCACTAAAATCTTTGAAAATAAGGGCAGGATAACTTTCAGAATTTGCTTGCAAATAAATGGGAGGCTTCCTTGCTGCCAAAGGAATAATAACATAGCTAATTCTGAAGAGGTGCGTTCTGGTTTAATTCAAATACAGTATTGTCTACTGACATACCAAGGTGTTTTCAGTAGTGTCTTGCTCGCCATGTATCCACACAGACATTTGAAGGCTGTGTGTTTTTGAGTAACAGGCAAGCACCGAGTGTCTTGTTCCGTGCTGTGAGGATCTGCGTCTCTGTACCATTAACAATGTCTATTTTATTACAGTAACAACATTACTCTGCAGTTGTAACCCTGAAATGAGCTGAATCATGTTCCCTTGAACGTTTCCCTGTATTTACAAGGCTGCTGACTAACACAACAGTGAACACAATAGTAAGGGCAGTGGCCTGGCCAGCAATGGGTGTTGCTGTGAGAATGACCCATAGGCAGCAATTGCTTCTCTGAGACTGTGAGGTGAGCTGCAGTTAGGAGTGAAGCCTTTTTCCTTCTCTGTCTTGAAATCTTGTTTTGCTGCTTTTTCTGTGTGTGCTTTTTTAGTTCTTTTTTTTTTTTTTTTTTTTTTTTTTTTTTGGGGGGGGGGGGGGGGGTGGGGTGGGGAGAAGAGATGTGGAAGGAGAAAGGGCCAAGAGTTAGTAATTTTTCAAAAATGATAAGCACAATTTTCATTTCTGGAGGAAGATGCAGAGAAAGATAGAAATATTTGGGATGGTGAAGCGACAGCTGAGACTGCTTTTGTTTTGGTAATGAAAGTGCCATTTCTTATTTTCTTTTTTTCAGCTATGGCAAGGCCAAGAGTGAAGGAAAATAACATGGGCTAAAATGTATCAGGAAAGACCATTAACTTTGAAATGTGACAGAATGATCCAGGACCTTCACAACTGTCATGATCTCCAGTCTGAAGACTTTCTGACTTGACGAAAGAACAGGGACACAATGAAGAAAGAGAGGTCAGCCATTTCTGACCAGAGGTGGGTTCTCTCTCCTGCCACTTCTCTCCCTCACCCAGTGCCATGTGGCAACTGGTGCACCAGGAGTTCTCTGCTGGGCAGTGGTGAGGCCGGCTGCTCCCAAAGGCATGAGACAGTCAGGGCTGGTGGTGCCTTCATGGCCATGAGACTTACATTCAGGTTCTGTCTCGTGTAGACTTTTAATTAGGAATATATTTCACTGATAGAGAAGGAATCTGTGAATAATCTGTGTTGTTTCTGATATTACCTAGGAGTAAGGCCAGATTTTTCAAGCAATAAAAATAACTTACATATTAACTGCCCATAACTGCCTGTCATTTCATCTGCTTTCAGTTTAAATTCAGTAATATTTAAATCTCTTCACCTTCAGAAGTAAGCTGTATTACTTCCCCAGTCAGCTTATGGACAGCTTCTTTGCAAAGCTATCCATCGGTGAGGTGACTAATAACTAGAGTGGTCTTCAGCTAATGGCACTTTATCATGACTATGTACTCTATGAATTTTTCCTAACAGTTCTTTTTTGGGTTTTTTTTTAGTGTTTTAGACTTCAGCTACATCCTTTTCATCTTATAATCTGACTTATGCAAATTGTAAACCACACATTGTGGAGTGATACATTTGTTGTGTAGGAATAGGAATAGGAATCATTAAGGTTGGAAGAGACCTCAAGGATCATCCAGTCCAACCCCATCCCCCCCCCCCATTAACCACTAAACCATGTCCTTCAGTACCGCGTCTAACCTTTCCTTAAATACCCGCAGGGACGGTGACTCCACCACCTCCCTGGGCAACCTGTTCCAATGTCCGACCACCCTTTCCGAGAAGAAATTTCTCCTCATCTCCAACCTAAACCTCCCCTGACGCAACTTGCAGCCATTTCCCCTTGTCCTGTCACTAGTTATCTGCGAGAAAAGACCGACCCCCAGCTCACCACAACTCCCTTTCAGGTAGTTGTAGAGGGCAATAAGGTCTGCCCTGAGCGTGTAACGAAGGCTGAAAAGAGATATGTGAATTTTCCTCCTACTAGCACACTAATTCTTGCCTTGCTTCATTCTAAATTGTAAAGTGTAATGATGAGAGAGCTTAAACATAGAAATAAATGACCCAGCAACATACTAGTTGTTTCGTTGTTTCCAGTCATGGTATTTTTCTAAAACATTTGTTGGAACCAAATCAGTAATTAAAGATTTGATAATGAAATTAACAGATGAAGTTCTGTTCTCTGCAGGCTGCAGGAGTAGACTAGATCAATCTGGATGACAATGAGCACTTTGAGTGTTAAAGACTGTCAATGAAATTGAAAATTAATTGTACATAGTCATGCTAGTAATTAGAAAAATTGAGAAGGTTTTGGTACATCTCCAGAATGTCTGGCAATTTGCATTTATAGGTCATAGGATATCATTTGTCATGCTTACTGGATGCCAAAACAGCTTTTAGTGGGAATACTGATTTTGTGTTTTGACATTTGTTTTTGGAAGAGGGAAAGGGAAGAGGTCACTTGTTTGATTTCATTTATTTGCAGCCACCCAGACAGACTGATCGAACGGCTCTGTTACATGGTAACTTTCACTGCTGTCTCTGTGTGACAAGACCCTGAGATGGCCCAAGTTTTAGATGGTCCAAGGGACTCTTATCTTCAGACCAAAAGCTGTAAAATAAATTTGTATGTGAACATAAGCTAAAAACGCCCAAGTTTTGCAAATAGACTAACCAGAAAGAGTTGGAACTGGAATAAAACTAGCTCTTTTCTTTCAAGCTTGCTTTTAGTCAAGAACATCTGCTTTTTTTTTTTTTTTTAATTGCAACAAACTCTTTAGTCTCCTA
>VWZZ01002270.1:43582-71106 GCA_013399095.1 Psophia crepitans
TCTTTAGTCTCCTCTAAGTCTCCAGATAAAGTTTCTTTTTTTTCATCACCTCTATGATCTGGCCATATTTCTGCTGCCTTCTTCTGTCAGCAGTCTCTGTTGTGCTCCAGACATACGGCTGACTGAACACTACTCCCTGGGCTCCCTTACCTTGCACTCAAGGAAGTATGTTTTGTCTTTTGCCTGAATATGCTCAATTGCAAGAGAAGGTGGAGCGTCCCAAGGTGATCTGCACATTTCCCACCCTTTTAGCCATCACTTTGCTGCTGCTTCTGGTTAAACTAAGTGAGAGTGCTAGCAAGTAGGACGAGTTCATATGTTTTTAATGGACCGATAGATGAATCACATATCCTGAACATTCATTTGCTTTGTACTGTAATTTAGCAGCCTACATTCTGTCTATAAGAAAATATTTTTGCAGTTGACGTGTTTTACAGTGCCTAAAAACTAGGTTCCTAAAACCACCTTAAGATTTCAAAATAAGGCATAGCATTTTTTAAGGCTTTCTTTTTGTTTGTTTGTTCGTTTGACAGTGAAAGTAAATATTAGTCTTAATTTTAATTTTTCTAAATAAATTGCATGTCTCAATGTTACTTTTCACATAACCATTGGATTAAGACTCCAAGTTCAATAAAATACAAGTAAAAATAGTGAACTATCTTTCCAAATCTAGAAATAACAGAATACCTTTTGGCCAAGTACATTTTTAACACTTACTTAAAAAGGCAACACATTGCAGTTTTCATTATGTATTTGTATATGATTTTTTCCTAAACTCACACATCCAAGATTAAAAAAAAAAAAACCAGAAGGATTTTGTCCCATATTTTTTATTATTATTTTATAATAGAGTGCTTTGTAAAGTTATGTGTTTATGACTGCAACCAAAGCATAAGACTATTCCACCCATGTAGCAGAAGCATATTTCTAAGGTAAGCAAATAGACATAAGTACCCCACAATAACGTAACCCATGGCAATGCACATATATACATTTTCACCAAAGCTTAGATATTGAATTCTGGAAGGATTTACTTGTGTTTATGCCTATGGAAAAAACGGCATGGTAGATAAGTGGGAGTTTTAAGGTCCAGTCCTAGACCCATATTTCCTGCGTTCTTTAACTTCAGGTACCTGATGTGATTTTCTGGGGTTTCCAGACAGAAATAGAGGAGACAGAAAGGTTATGATTTCATAAAGTAGTACATAAAGCAATGTTGCCTTGTTGGAGGGAAAGGGGAATAACAGACTTACTTAAACATAGTTATGTTACACTTACATAACTATTCTATGTATGTGCTAACTATAGATTTGTGTAATACGTTACAACAGTTAAACTTCGGATTTGTAGTGAAATACTCCTTCAAAAGTTTGTTATTGTCACCAAACACAAAACAACTTGCACTTTTGGAGAAGGAAAGGTATTTTTATGCCTGCTTTCTATTGGGTTCTATGGAATATATTGCTCTTAAAGCAGGAAAAGTCACAGAATCTGAATAAACAGCTTTTACATCTACTTATTTTTACAAAGAAATCAATGTGCATTTCAGTGAATCTATGTTTAGGCAGACAGATGAGGAAATATTAAGTTAAAAATCAGTAGAGAAACCATTAATACACAGACAGTGGTAAAAATTGATGCAACCTTCTGTCTGATAGCTCATCAAACACAGGATTTTGGAGTTAACAGCTAAACACTTGGTACTGATTCTAAGTAGGCATGTTCAAGAACAGTTATTCCTTTCTTATTCTAAATCAGTTTTTGAAAAATTTCATAAGCCTGAGAGGCCATTCTTTGTCTAGTGAGACACATCACTCATCAATCTTCTACATACTGTTAAGCTTTCTTACATACTTAGCCTGTAACAAAAATGAAGGTAGATTGCACCTGCAGATGTGAATGTGGACACTTCATTAGATACACTAATGGTCCCATTTACCAAGCACATTTCAATACAATTAAAAAACGCTTCCAACAGAATGTGAGTTAAATTAATATGAGACACAGGGTAGGTCCAAACACAATGTATCTTACATAGGAACCTAATCTCTACCTCCCCAGGTTTTGCTTTTCTCTCTTTAAAAATGCAAACCTTTCAGCCCTAGAGGCATAGTTCCTAGATGTTGGCTGTTGTACAGAACCTTAAGCATTTTTGGTTCATTAGAGGCACCTAATCCTGTACACTATGCTTAGCTTGACATGTAAGTGAACACTACTGTGGGTATCAGCATCATGGTGTTTCATCAGTCCAAGAAGCAGTCTTGCTGGACTGTAGTTTTCCTGTCTCTCACATTTCCTTATGTGGAAAGGAAGGGAGAAATGAAAAAGGACTCATCTTCATATGGACATACCCAGAAATCCAAGCCCTCCAAGGTACTTACAGACAGAAGTATCCTTTCTAAATTTGTCATATGAAACTGCAGTCATCCCTTGGAGTGTCCTCTGTAGCTTTCTTCTCATAAGACAATCTCGTTTTGTGACATCATTTCACATGTACAGTACCTACAAAACCTTGTTATACCATGCCAAAAGCTTTGATATGGTTATTGTACATCTCTTGCCTGACACTTGCAATATGGAAATTACCTTTTAAAACTTGTTTTAGTACATTGATCAAATAAACCCGTGCTTTCAGGTTAGTGGACATGATCCTTTGTAACTTGCATTATATCCAGAGGTGCGTGTCAGAATCTCGTTTTCTTGGCCACTGTACAGACATACCATAAAAGACCATCTCTATTAGAATGAGTATGTATAAAATATGAACAGCATGGTTTGACAAGAATGAGGTAGCAGTAAAAGTAAGCAAATTGCTGTGATGTTACTGAAGTCTCAACTTCGTTTAGATGTTGTCAGTATACAGCACACTGTACTACACAAAGATATTTGTAAATAGAAATATCACTCCTATTCACAATTGGCATAAACACAAGATTTTGCAACCCTTTTCAGGATTAAGACTTTAGTTTTAGCACAAGCACAATAGAAAAATAAGAAGCTTATCTTCTGTGGGATGGACAGGGGGTTTTTTTGTTTTGTTTGGGGTATTTTTGTGACTTGAAATAGTAAGAAATCTGTTTTACATTAGATTCAGATTTGGCTCTTTAAAATGTTTAAACTGCTCTAAATTAATCTAAAAAATAAAAGCACCCACACCGCTAGGGAAACCCTGTCAGAGGCACCAGATGCTAGACTTGTGCATATTCTTCAAAAGCAATCAGTTTACTTCTGAAAACCACTTCTAAGATCTCCTCTTATGACCAAACTACTATTTTTTTTCCCTCAGGAGCTCCTTACAAGAAGTGTTTCTTCTTTCAAGTACAGTTTCCTGTTCACAGAGATTAAAAATGCGCTGTATTGATAACAAGTACAGGTCTTCTGACTTGGTGTTGTTTGGGCAAGCCCAGGCCCGACCACTTCTTAGTCTTCAGCATGGGTAGTGACCATGATTGAATGAGGTTGGGATCTCAGGCCAGTTATCAATGAAATTTGTCTTTTTCACAAGAAGAAAACAACAGTATTGTCACCTCTCCAGGTAAATGCCTTAGAGAAGTAAAGCTCTGAATGAAATTGTCAGGGGAAACTTTCTCCCTCTGAATGTTTTGATACGTTAGATTTATCCTGTAGCCCATAAGATATTTGTTATCAACAACCTTATTAAAGCATTTCAGTTGAAAATAGAGCCAAGTGGCAGCCTGCAGAACTTTTTGTCTATAAAAACTCTTCTCACATATAAATACTGTTACTATTTATTTAATCAGATGAAACATTGTTTCTGTATAGCTTGTACTGTAGGTAAAGCATCAACACACACGTCTGAGCACTGGAAAAAACTGCAACACAGTAAGATCTGCAGCACCGTCCCACGAACATCTGACTGATGAGAAATGGTTGCAGGCATTTGTCTCAGATCATGAAAAAGACACAGCTGTAATACAATTAATGCATAATCTTATCTTTATAAGAATATTAAGTTGTAGTGTACTGGGTAATCTCATTTGTTAATAACAATTCCCTTTTTCTTAAGGCTAGCTACGCCGGATTCATGATCAAACTGTGATCCATGTTTCCATGCTGAGCAGTCTGAGAAAATGGTTTGGTTTTTTTTTTCTTCTTTTCAGTTCACACTGAATTAATTTCTATAAATATATATATATCATTAAATCACTGCCTTTTTCAAAATATAAGACTTAAAGAGAGCGCTTGAAGAGAGATCTTCTAGGAGGGTCCTTTGAGTACTTACCAATCTAATCTTATGTTTAAAGATCTGTTTTCAAAATCCTCCTAGGATTCAGTATACCCTGGATTTAATAATTTTTAAATTATTTTCAGTTCTCCTGGCTGAGGAACATTACTACTTGCGCTTGAAATTTAAGATTGACTTGGACCAACCATGATTAATATGAAATAAACTAAAACAAACAAAACAGGGCATCTTTTTGTTTTCTAGAAAAGCCCTCCCAAAATTTTTAGGAGGTTTCTCGTTGCTTGTTTGACCCAAAAGTTCTAACCCTCACATATTTCTTATTAAAAAATGAGTGTCAGATTGGCTTGTGTATCTCCGTTTGGATCCTAAAATATTCTAAGATCTCAGGATAGATGGTGAATAGCAGGAAAACAATAGAATCATTAAGGTTGGAAGAGACCTCAAGGATCATCCAGTCCAACCGTCCCCCCAACACATATTACCCACTAAACCATGTCCTTGGGTACCACATCCAACCTTTCCTTAAACACCCTCAGGGATGGTGACTCCACCACCTCCCTGGGCAACCTGTTCCAATGCCCGACCACCCTTTCTGAGGAGAAATTTCTCCTAGCGCCGATCAAGACATTTTGCAACAGAGGCACCTAGTTGTCTTTTGTGTTCTCTCCTCTAATATTAGTAATTTCTAGATAAGTAGCTTGCTATTACTGAAATTCTAATTAAAGTCCATTGCTTATGTATTTGTGCATAATAGGCATATTAGGTTTACTTTTTAAGGTTTCTTAGAAATGTTGCCTATGGCTTGCTGACATATGTGTAGAGTCAGAAACTGCTGTAAGGGAGCAGCAACAAAACACTTCCTGCTGGTGTACTGTAACCAGAACAAACACCACGGAAATAAATTCCTTTACTCTTGAACAGACTTGACAGTGAAATTGCTTAACCTTTGATTTATTTTTTTTCTCCCTTAAAATAAAGCAAATGAAATTCCTTGAGCTTCTATTGTGCTGAAGGTATTTAAGATGATTTTGGAATATAATTTGTAACTTTTTTTTTTGTATTTTTAGCTTTATAGCTTCTCCTGTCTGTAAAGAACCAATCTCTGGAACTAAAGGAACACACAGAGAAAAGTGTTTGCTCATGTCAATTCAATTAAAAAGGCTTTTTCAGCTCCATAAGAAAGAAGTCTAATGCATGAACTAAGCTGTATTTAATTGGTTAATTTTGTGAGTGCTCTGAAGTGAAAGCACTATATCAGTCTTAAATGGTATTATTGAAATACATGATCTCTGTATTAAATGATTTGTGAATATGTATAAGTAAACCTTTTCAAGCTTAACTCATAATCATAAGCAAATTTGTATCATAACTATTTTAAGCATAATCAGAATTTTTTTTTTTAAACAGACGAAATTACTCCATCTCTAATGCCACATTTCTTTTAAAAATATGACACAGTGAAATTAATACCTTGAATTAATTTTCATCACTTTATTATTTTAAAGAAAAATGATCAATTACTTGAGCTAGCTATGAAAAGAAGAATGTCTCATATTATCATGTCATCACATGCTAATATTGTCAGCTTGATTCAGATCTACTCCCTCTGTAATGCAAATCCTGCTGTCCTAAGGAAGTTTAATTTACAAGTCTAACTATTTGTTCTGTATACTCACGCCTTGGAAATCACATATTCTGTAACTTTTTTTCTTCACACAGGTAGCACTCTTCCTGTAATAGTGATAAAAATTAAATTTAGATCATATATATCCAGGTAGGTGTTTCAAAAAAGCTTATGAACTTGATTACCTGTTGAAAAAGTGTACATTTTTCTTCAATAAGTGCCACAACTGACCCATTTTGAAATTTTTGTGTATCCATAACTACTGAATTATTTTTGTTATTCATATAAATATCTGAGCACATTTTTAAACTCTTAATCGCATGTTTTCTTTTGTATTTATTTTTATTTTATTAATTATTGCCATGGCTTGATTGTACCCATAGGTTATGTATTATGGGAGAAAGTGTAGAAGCAATCACAATACAGAAAATCATACCTGGTCAAATTCAATCAAATCTGTATGAGGCAATATTCACCTTTATGTCTGAACTAACCCTACTTTGTCCTTCAAGGGAATACTGGTGACTGAAGGTAATAAATTCATACTCAGTAACCTATGATATGTTACACTTTTTTGTTTCAAGAACCTCTTCTTTTTATTTTTGACTCTTCTTTTTATTGATAATTGATCACTCCTTTTAGATAATGTGTGCAAGACCATGCAAAATTGTGACAGCAAACAGCAATGTAAAAGTCTATCAGTAAATCAAAAAAACTACCGAAAAGCAATCTGCAATAAAGAAGCTGTTTTGGGAACCAAACATGAGAACAAGAATCCCTTTAAATTAGATTTCTAGGCTCACTCACGTATTTTAGACCTAGAGCACAGCAGAAAGATACCAGTAGTGTGGGAAATCTGAGTTTTGGATCTGTTCCTGTGTTTTCTTTGTTGCAAGTCTTAGAGGTCAAAGTACTCGCTTTTTTAGGAAGGTACAAAACTATTGGAAATCGATGAAAAGACTTAGACTTCAATGAAGTTAAGTTCTGTAAGGGTATCGTGCTCATCACTTGGACTGTAGTGAGTTGTCATGCCAGCTGACTCTCACAGTCTCATTATCAGTATTTTGGCTCCATTTCCCCACACTGCTTCTTTTCTTGTTCTCTATTCACACTGTAAAAGCACAACTCACACTTTTTTTTTTGCTTTTTCCCCTTTGGTAACACTGTAGACATTCCTAGTGTGAAACAAATAAGTAAAGAGCATAATCCTGGAGCAATATCATAAAAGGCCTTGTTCTATTTTTTCAGCTGCCCTGGATAGCTTGTTTTACAGATTGTCCCATATTACCTTTCTGAAAAAAAAAACCAGAGAAAACTAAAGACATTCAACACAAATGCAATTTCCATGGTAAAATTGTAAGGTTACAGTGAAGCCAGTTTATTCACTGGAAATTTTTCTGCGTACATTTTGTGCTCTTTTTCCTGCTTCCTTTACCCTTTGATTTGCATGACATTGTAGACAGCTCGATGTATATATTCAAACAAATTTCTTCTTTCCAGAAATTGTTTGGTATCTGTTCGCCCTTGTTGCTTATCCCCCCTTGATTTCAATGATGTCATGAAACACCATCCGTTGCCATGGCAACGATCACCGGTGTGTGGCGTGAGCGGCAATGATTACAGGTCTGCACTGCTCCAATGTTTTTTCCAGTCACTTCACAGAAACATCTTTTGTTCCGCAGTATATTCCAAGTTGTGTTATTAACACGCTTAACCAATTTTGTGCCTATCTAAGTGTCTGTCACTGCAGAAAATACATTCCCCAAAGGGCTTCCCATACACCCTTTTGTGTACGTGCAGACACACTCCTGGAGCCAGCATTTATGCCTTTGAGTTGCATTTCCTTGTATGTGTGGAGAAGGACGTATGGAAGGGTTAATTTCTCATGTGAAATAGCACTTAAGCCAATTCTTCGTCCTAGGCCTAGAGGGAAACAGGCCCAAGCAGGAAGAATAGGACAAGTTGTGAGTAGTTATTAAATGAGGGGGAGAGTGCTGTGCAGGGAGCTTTCCCTTAACAAACACTGTCACAGAAATCCTCCTCTTTTTTTTTTTTTTTTTTTTTTTAAGAACAAAGGTTGAGCTGTGATTTACAACCCACATCCATGTTCTGAAAAGAGAGAATTTCCTGATACATCTCTGCCTGCAGAACTCTGATTCAGCTGTTGGAGACACACAGCCGCAGCTCGGCCTTTCTCACGTGGCATGTAGCAAACTTTTCTAAGCTTATTTAGTTGCAGTTTGCATATGGAGGTAGGGTGGACAGAAAAGTTCATTCTGCTTAAGTTTGGGGTCATCAATGCCTCATACCAAGATGTAGCTGTGAGCTCTCATGCACAATTTATTAACGTGAAATAATCTCAGCTAGCATTTGTCTGCACTTTTGCATTGGGTTAGCAAATTCTTTTGTCAAATTGTTTCCAAATGGTTGCCAAGCACAGTAAAAAAAACCATAAAGTTTTCTGTTTGCCAAGTATTTACCTAAATCTCCTTCTCCAAACTTTATGACCATGTTATTGTATGTAGGATCTCCTGGAAAGCTGGCAGAGGTGAGGAGGAAGAATACAAATTTTCTATCCATTCCTTGTCTTCCTTAAGTGCGTCACTAAATTTACCTTTCCATCACCAACTCATGCAAAATCCTCATGAAAACTGTTGAACAAAGCCTGCATAGGTGAGAAACAAGACAAGTGGGAGGAAGCATTCTGCTGCGTGGTTGTACTGGTTTCAGCTGAGAGTTAATTTTCTTCACAGCAGCCAGTATGGGGCTGTGTTTGGGTCTGTGCTGGAAGCAGCGCTGACAGTGCAGAGATGGTTTTGCTGTTGCTGAGCGATGCTCACACAGAGCCAAGGCCTTTGCTGCTTCTCGCACCGCCCCGCCGGCGGGATGGCTGGGGGTGTGCGGGGAGTTGGGAGGGGACAGACAGGGCAGCTGACCCCAACTGACCAAAGGGACATTCCATACCATATGGCGTCATGCTCGGTTTATAAGGGGCTTGGGGGGGAATAAGAAGGGGGAGCAGCGGCGTTCGGAGTGATGGCGTTTGCCTTCCCAAGTCACCATTATGCGTGAGGGAGCCCTGCTGTCCTGGGGATGGCTGAACCCCTGCCTGCCGTGGGGAGTGGGGAATGAATTCTTGGTTTTGCTTTGCTTGTGCACGCGGCTTTTGCTTCTTGTACCTGAACCCACGAGTTTTCTCGCTTTCACTTTTCTGATTCTCTCCCCCTTTCTGATGAGGGGGACTAAGTGAGCGTCTGCATGGTGCCCAGTCGCTGGCTGGGGTAAAACCATGACAGTGTTGCAGAGGTACAATACTCCTGTACCTTGACAACACTGTCAAGGAAAGGATCTGTGCATGACTCATATAAATCCTTCCTGTTTTCAGAACTGTGGGACTTTCAAATTAGATTTAGTTTAGCAAATCATATGGTGCAAAAGAGTGGATGCATACAGCAAAAGAGTTGGTGTGCTCCTGGAGCACATCTTCCAGTTTTGTTGCAAGGAAAAGGTTGCAAAAGGTGAGAGTTTGCACACTTGAGACCAAAGTACAGCAAATGGGGACAGTGAGATCCACTTCAGAAATGTTTTTCTCATTGAAATTGAAATTTGACCATGAATTGAAAGCTGCCGAGGGATGTCGCAACCCTTGTTGCTATTGCCTTTCTTTAAAGGAAAGCCATTTTGTTCATCATTGTTTTTTAATTAAAAAAAAAAAAGTTATGTGCTCACATTCTTTGGGTAACACTTGAACAATTTTGAACCATGCTTCATCGCATGTTTTGCTCCCATATTTAGATTACAGGCTCCAAAAGGACTTAAAATATTTTGGGGATTTTCTTTGTCCCCAAAGAGAAACTCTAAATGTATTTGAAAAAGATTATGAAATAATATATTTAATGCTGTATAAACATTCCTTGCATAGCATCTTAAAACACTAATTGAAGAAAATACTTTGCATTCATGTCTTAGTTCACTCTTTACTTTCAAAATAGAAGCCTTGGAAAAGAAACCAGTCTTTTTAAAAAAGCAAGTCAGCCAAACAATTCCTCTATATGTTCTTTCTCCTTAAAAAAAAAACACAAAAAGTGGCCATAAATATGTGATGAAATCTGTCAATTAATTTGGCCAGTTTCTATTACTGTTGTAAAAATCACTGAGACAAAAAAAATTTATTGTTCCTCTGCTGGAACCAAACATACTCTTCGGTAAGCAGTTGTCTTTCCTTATCTCTCTCAGAAAACAGTTTACCTTGAGATCACCTTGAGAATTGTATAACGGAGTTTAAATGTTTGTACATACACACACACTATATATGTACACACACACTAATTATTTCTGATTTAACCACTGGCTCTCATTTTCTTCTGTAGTCTTTCGTTCCTTGACAGTATGGAGGTGAATTGGCACGAGAATAAGAAGTTAGAAATAACTTTTTAATGTCCAAAGGACATGAAATTTTCAAGCACTGGTTTTATTTTTCTTTAGTGAGGAAGGTGAACTGAGTTGTTTATTTCTACTAATTCCTTATGCTCTTAGGCATAAACAAAGGTTTGAGAATGCCTAAAGAACCTGAAGATGAACAAGTCCATGGGACCTGATGAGCTGCATCCACGGATCCTGAGGGAACTGGCAGATGAAGTGGCCAAACCATTGTCCATCGTATTTGAGAAGTTGTGGCAATCCGGTGAGGTTTCCGCTGACTGGAAAGGGGAAACATAACCCCCCTCTTCAAAAAGGGAGAGAAGGAAGACCTGGGGAACCATAGACTGGTCAGCCTCATCTCGGTGCCGAGCAAGGTCATAGAGCAGATCCTCCTGCAAACTACGCTCAGGCACATGGAAAGTAAGGAGGTGACTGACAATAGTCAACATGGCTTCACAAAGGGAAAATCATGCCTGACAAATTTGGTGGCCTTCTAGGATGGGGTCACAGTGTCAGTGGACAAGGGACAAGCAACTGACATCGTTTACCTGGACTTGTGCAAAACATTTGACACTGTCCCACACAGCATCCTTGTCTCTAAACTGGAAAGACATGGATTTGATGGATGGACCACTCGCTGGATAAGGAATTGGCTGGATGGCCGCACTCAAAGAGTTACGGTCAACGGCTCGATGTCCAAGTGGACTTTGGTGACCAGTGGCCTTCTTCAGGGGTCGGTACGGGGACAGCAATGTTTAACATCTTTGTCGGTGACATGGACAGTGGGATCGAGTGCACCCTCAGCAAGTTTGCCGACAACACCAAGCTGTGTGGTGCGGTTGACACGCTGGAGGGAAGGGATGCCAGCCGGAGGGACCTTGACAGGCTTTAGAGGTGGGCCCGTGCAAATTGCATGAAGTTCAACAAGGCCAAGTGCAAGGTCCTGCACATGGGTTAGAGTAATCCCAATTACAACTAGAGGCTGAGAGGATAATGGATTTAGAGTAGCTCTGAGAAGAAGAACTTGGGGGTGCTGGTTGATGAAAAACTCAACACGAGCCGACAGTGTGTGCTGGCAGTCCAGAAAGCCAACCGTGTCCTGGGCTGCATCAGACATAGTGTGTCCAGTAGGTTGAGGGAGATGATTTTCCCCCTCTGCCCTTGTGAGACCCCACCTGGACCTTCTGCATCCAGCTCTGGGGTCCCCAGCACAGGAAAGACATGGAGCTGCTGGAGTGAGTCCAGAGGAGGGCCACAAAGATGATCAGAGGGCTGGAGCACCTCTCCTACGAGGACAGGCTGAGGGAGTTGGACTTGTTCAGCCTGGAGAAGAGACGGCTCTGGGGAGACCTAATCGCAGACTTCCAGTACCTAAGGGGGGCCTACAGGACAGCTGGGAAGGGGCTGTTTCTTAGGGAGTGCAGTGACAGGACAAGGGGTAATGGGTTTAAATTAAAGGAGGGGAGATTTAGATTCGACATTAGGAAGAAATTCTTCCCCGTGAGGGTGGTGAGGCACTGGAACAGGTTGCCCAAGGAAGCCGTGGAGGCCCCATCCCTGGCAGTGTTCAAGGCCAGATTGGATGGGGCTTTGGGCAACCTGGTCTAGTGGAGGGTGTCCCTGCCCATGGCAGGGGGGTTGGAGCTAGAAGATCTTTAAGGTCCCTTCCAACTGAAATCATTCTATGATTCTATGACTCTATGATTCTATGAAATGTTGTCTACTCCTGGACTGCAGGTGAAAGTTGCTTTCTCTCATTTATTTCCATCTTCTCTGTTACTTTTCTAAGATTAGAAATAAAACAGGAAGAATAAAGAACAGTCTTACACATCCTGCGGTAAACCATCATCCTCTTTCTTCTAAATTTCTGTTCTTCCTGAGTCTCAACATTACATCAATGTGAATCATGTGCTTGCCTATATATATATATAGAAAACAACAGTACATGTGCATGAGTGTTAATCATGAGTTCATTTGGGATTTTGACATAAAATTGTAACTAGTCATGTCTCTAAGAAAGTTCATGCCCTAACACATCAATTAATTGTACAATAGAATGAAATCATAGAACCATTACTGTTTGGCATTTAATCAATGAAATGAGACTATACCAAGACCAAGACACTGATGTAAATTAGCCTGGTTCTTTCCACTGAATACACATTTTTGGGTTGTGCTGCTTCTTGTCTTTTCCAGCACGTGTTCTGTGGAAGCAAAGCAGTTAGGCAGGCAGTTAGTTAGTCAGACCCTTCCAAGCCTCACTAGTTGATAAACATCTGCAGCTAATGGCCTGTCAGCACAATTTAACTAACAAAGGAGTGGGTTATTTGTAAAAGGATGCACTGCTGCTGTTATTTCTGTGTATCTGACGCAGTTTTGGTGAAGAACAGGTCGTGTACCCTAATAGTACATAAGGTAACTACTCCATGTGGGCAGAGCTGGCGATGGCAGAGTCTGGCTCTGCTGCCCTGTGCTTTCTCCCACAGCTACAGGAATAAATTTCTTCTGTTCTGACCACATCTTGGTTGCAATTCCAGTTATTTCTGTGACAGTCCTTTGACACTAAGGAAGCAAAATATCTGTTCAAAATAGTTCGTGACTGTGAGCAAGCTGCTAGTAAGCCGAACTAGCAGGAAGGGGTAGTTTCTGAAGGCAAGGTAATGTCTCTTTACTGCGACCACTGATGTGAGGATCGGGTAAATACCTGACAACGTTCATGCACCTGCACTGATGCAAGGGCTCAGCAGAGCAGGCATTATGGCTGCACTCTTTTTCTTCACTCTCTTCATATCATTTCAAGAAATTGATCATCCACTGAGAAAAGAGCATGTAAGAAATTTTCCATGTGTGTTGTGACTGTGATTAGCTGGAGTTTTACATGAGGAGCAAATTACTGTAGCCTATTAGCGTAATTAATACACAATACTAAACAAGTATTTTGCACTTTAACAGGCATTTTGTCAAGTAGGATAGACAAACCAAGACATACCTTTTGTTAAAATCATGGCTGTCTCAGTAGTAGTTGTGGCGAGACAGTTTTGCTGTTTGCCTCCCGGTTAGGGAAGAATACTGCTCTCCCTTGCCATGGAACAATTTATTACGTAAATATCACAGTGCTTCTAGTCCCTACTAAATTCCACTTCAGATATGCTGAAGGTCTACTGGCCTATATAGCAGCAACACTGAAGTATCTAAGCATTATTACTGTATCAGCCACTTGCTGTTGGGAGGGGGAGATATTGTGCCAATGGTTTAAAAGATTTTTCTTTCCATGTCAGAGCTACCTGAATCCACAGGAGAGAAAGACTTAAAATGTATCATCTGTTCCTCTAATAATGACGCTTTATCTCTTTCAAATGAGGAAAAATGTTTAATGCAAATGGCTGTCTGCACGAAAGATACTATTATATGACACACTTGGGATTTCCTCAGAGATCTGTATACTATAACTGGGTGCCTCAGGTGACGTTAACTTTTTGACTAAAGTACTGAAATTTTCTCCTGAAGAACAAAGGGTATCATTTCAACAGATTTGTATATTTTGCTGGAGGTTTTTTATATTTAATTTGTCGAGTTGATCTTCGTAACCAGAATTTTTTTGCATTGAATTTTTGGCTTTTATTTTGTATTTTCATCTTTCTAGCTGTTTTGTTTTACTCACAAATCCTGTCTGTCTTTCTCTCATGTAGCCCAAGTAATTGATAGCTGCTAAAAACATTCCCCTTAAAATGAAGTAATGAAATAATCTCTTGGCTAAAATGACAGATGTAAAATAAAATAATAAAAAAAAACACTTGTAAATTTCTACTTGCAAATATTTTACCTTTTACTTTTATTTCCTAGAACATCATCAAGGTAGTACTCCACAGTTACAGATGCAATATATCCTGAAGATATATAGCAAATACACCTCATGTAAAATTACAATTATGATGCGTCATAAACAAATCTGATTGCAAAACCAGATTCTTCTATCTATACTTTGACTTCAGGGTCCCTTTCAATTAGTTTTTTTCTCACATTAATTAGAGTAATTCCAGTGAGTCTATCAAGAAATAAAGACATATTGCAGGTTGCACTAATAACCAGATAGTAAGCAGTTCTAGCTGTCACTCCTTATTTTGAAAGCTGTTCAGTAATTTCCTCTCTGCTGTGAAAGCATAAAAATTCTTTCTTTTTTTCTTAATTACAATCTCATTCAGCAAGGAACTACTTGATTTTTACCTATAGAATGATACTCTTATTTTTAACATTTTATGTGGGTTTTCCACCACCAGATATTAAGCATCCTTAGATCTTCATGCAAACAGAACTTAAGATGTAGGCTAGAAATTACAGCTTTCCTGTGTTTAAGAAAAGAGGCAATCAGCTTTATTGGGTAAGGCAGAAACACGAATGTAAGTACCTATGATATTTCCACCAGCTGGAATTTGCATAATTATTATTATTATTATTGTCAAGGAAAAAAACACACAGGAAAAAAAGCGCAATTATTTAAAATTCATGTTGAGTGAAAATTTTTTTCTGCAATTATATGGATAATTGAAATTTGGTGATATAAAACCTTTATTTAAGGAACATAATTTTCTAGAAAAATTACATTTTGTTTCAGTTCAGAAAACTCTTTGTTCAGAAATATTTTGTTTCAATATTGGAAATGTTGGAATTATATGGAAAATATAATTTTGCACACCTTTTTACAGATATATTCTTAAAATACATACTAGAAGTTTAACTTTTCATTCCCGCTTCTCATCATAATAACAATTTGTAATTTTATTCAGTATTACTTATTTCCAGTCCAGTTAGACCTATTTATGATGCAAAAATAAGACGGGATTTATGATTTTCTTGTCCTAAATTAAAGTACCCCAGAGAAGGCAAAGCTTCTACTTATCTAAGCAGAAGAGTTGAACTTGGTTGTTATCTTTTTAAGTTCTACATTCTTGAGATGTTACTAAAAATCTGTCTTTAGTGAATATCACTTCGAACCAAAATTGACAACATATGGTAGAACCAATCCTATTAAGGCATTCACAGCAAAGCAAAACAAAACCTACTTCAGCCTTATTTGACTTAAGTTCTTCCACTAACAACAGAACAAATCAGTGTAAGAGATACAGCAAATATGGCCAAGAAATAGTACAATGGAAGACATTTCTCCTTTTGATATGTGACAATCTTATTTTTTAGGATGGATTATAGATTTAAAAATACTTTCAAATTAATTTAAATAGTGAGTTTAGAAGCCTAGTTATAGCAGTTTAGAAGATGAAGTGAAATATCAGATCATTCCACAATTAAGAAGTAAAAGGCTGTAAAGGTGTCCAGGCGTTTACATTCTAGCATCCTGTAAACTCAGAATTGTAAAACTACATCAGAAGTTTTTTAAATCTTTCACAAAGAAATAAAGAGTATTGGAATTTGAATTTCAAAATAAAAAAAAAAAATATAATATGCTTGAGGACTTATTATAATTACATTTTTAATCCACAAGCTAAATATACTTTGTTGTATTTGTTACCTTCATTAAGACTCAATATATGGCCATGAAAATGATCAGAGGGCTGGAACATCTTTCCCACAAAGAAAGACTGAGAGAATTGGAATTCTTCAATTTGGAGAAGAGAAGGTTCTGGGGAGACCTTATTGTGGCCTTTCAATAGAAAAAGACAACTTAAAAGAAATGTGTAGAGAGATTTTTTTACCAGGGCCTATAGTGACAGGACAAGAGGCAATGGTTTTAAACTGAAAGTGTAGATTTAGAATGGGCGTAAGAAGGACATTTTTTATGATGAGGGTGGTGAGACACTGGAACAGGTTGTGGATGCCTCACCCCAGAAGTTTTCAAGGTCAGGTAGGATGGGGCTTTGAGCAACCTGATCTTACGAAAAACGATTCTGCCCATGGCAGCATATTTGGACTAGATGATCTTTAAAGGTCTCTTCCTACCCGAATCATTCTATGATTCTGTGATTTAATGACTTCAATTTTTTTCCAGTAGAGCTTGAGAACTAGAGATGGGGATATTCCAAAAAATGTAAACTTTCTCAAGTTCCTTTCAAACATTCCAGCTGTTGCGGATAAAGAATGGATTCACCAAAATCTACTCACTGGAATCCAATGACTGATTACTGTAAGACATAGTGTTCTTTAGTATCAAATTTTGGTTGTTTGGTTGAGCTTTTTTAAAGGCCCATGCATTTAGCCTCTTCTACCTTCCATTTTTGCATGCACAGGGTTTTATAGAATTGTATTATGCTACACTGAGTAAACTGAGTAAATCAAAGTATTCTGTTTTTTTCTTAAAATATTTTTTCTTCAATTTTATTGACAAAAAAAAATTAAAAGTAAGTAGCTAGTGTCTGGGTTAGCTGAATTTCACTCAGACAAAAACCTATTAACTAGAACTGGGGTTCATATTTTTTACTGAGTTTGTATGGCAAGGTTTCAGGAGACGTGGGGAGAAGGTGTGCCCAGATCGCTTCTGTGAGAAGAGGCTGCCCCCATGTCAGAAGTGGCTCATTTCAGCTAGCTTCAAAACAAACCCACCACTGCCCAAAAGCTGAGCCCACCAGCAACTCTGGTGGAGCTTCTGATAACATATTTAAGAAACGGTAAACAATGCTGCACAGCAGTTATGTTAGAGAGGAATGAGAAAAAAAGTGAGAGAAGCAACTCTGCAGACACCAAGGTGAGAGAAAGAGGAGGAAGAGGAAGTGCTCCAGGCACCTGAGCAGAGATTCCCTTGCAGTTCCTGGAGAGACCATGGTGGAACGGGTATTTCCTTTCAGATCATAGAGGGACTACATCAAAAAGGTTACCACAATACATCCAGTGAAGAGACCATGCTAGAGCAGGTGGATATGCCCGGAAGGAAACTGCAGCCCATGGAAGGCCCATGCAGGTGCGGTCTCCTGGCAGGAACTGCAGCCCGTGGAGAGGAGCCCACACAGAAGCAGGTTTTCTGGCAGCAACTGTGGTCCATGGGGGGATATACTCTGTAGCAGTCTGGTCTTGAAGGACTGCACCCAATGGAAAGGACCCACACTGGGGTAGTTCATGAAGAAGTGCAGTCCATGGGAAGGACCCATGTTGGAGAAGTTCCTGAAGGACTGTATCGCATGGGAGTGACTCCACATGGAGCAAGGCAATCACCTGAGGAAGGAGGAGAAGTGAGTAGAAGTGTCAGGAGTGGAGCTGAGCTAGGGAAGATGGGTTTCAGGGGAAGGAGGGTTTAGTTTTGTTTTTGTTTCTCACTATGCTACTCTATTTTTATTTGGCAATAAATTAATCTTCCCTATGTCCAGTCTGTTTTGCCCATGACAGTAACTGGTGAGTGATCTCTTTGTCTTTATCTTAACCCATAAGCTTTTTCATTTATTTTCTCTCCCTGTCCTGCTGAGAAGGTGGTTGAGAGAGCAGCTTGGTAGGCAGCCACCCAAGGTTAACCCATCACAGATTTACACAAGAGGAGGTGAATAATTATTGCATACCTAAAGCGTGTGTCTGGCTTGTATTTTACTTTTACCGTGTTCATATCAGTACTTCTTTCTGAAGATCTAGTTATGCTGGAAAAGGGTTATGTTGCATCTTTTCAGTTTTTTACAAGACATTTAGAATACTGTTTATTTTAGTATTGGTTTGTTTCATTCACAAATCCTTGCTCTTTCCATTAAAACTTCTAGAATCATAGAAACATAGACTTGTTTGGGTTGCAAGTGACTTCAAAGATCACCTAGTACTTTACTTCATAAATTATTTTCATTAGTTACAGGTTTGTAGGTATCAGTAATGCAGTAGGTATGACAGAAAAAGCTCCTTCTTAAGAGATTAAAAATTAATCAATTTCCTGATCACTGGATTGAAATACTGCAGCTTCTTGGATAGTTTATGTTCTGGGTTTCAGCCTTCCTCATTTTTCTTTAGTACTCCCTGTTCCCACCCAGACATTAATGTGTTTGGCAATCGTTATTTTCACCTTACCTAAGAAGATTTGAAGCTCTGGTTCTGCAGCAGCTCACACTCCCACATCCAGCTATTCTCTGCAGAAGAATAGGTTCTGCTGCTTCATACCCACCTCAGTACTTTTCTGGGTTTCATTCCACATCTGGCCCACAATCTTGGGGTGACACATTCTGCCTCTCCTGACTTTTTCCTCTCCTCCTAACATTCTCCACTCACTTCTGGAGGGATCAGAAGAACAGAGAAGCAATATCCTCCTCCCCCACCTCCAAGCACCTTCACTGCAGGGAGAGCAGCGGAAGCATCTCCCCAGGGTAGAAGGGAGTGGAAAGAATGGGACAGCTGCTGGGCTCACTGCAGTCCCTTTTTCCCAGCTTATAAGAGCAGCACTAGGCTGCTAAGATGGAGTTCATTCTGTTTGCCAAACAGGTCTAATCAGATGCCTCCACCTTGAGAGGCAGTAAACTGGGATTAAAAGTTAACCTAAACAGTTGTCTTCCTCCTTCCCAGTAATTATTGATAATATGTTCATAGTTCCCACAGAAATGCACATTTTCTTTTCAAAGTTTGTTGACATGAACAGAAGGTAACTTACACTAGACATAAGGAAAAACTGCATGGTTTTTCTAGGTGATAAATCCTTTTGAGGATCTTTTCTCCTAAGAAAGTGGTATTTAAAACAAATACCAGTTGTCTAATAAGATAGAGAAACACAGCAAGTAAATAGAACTTTATTTTTAATATTTGGTGCTGGTTGCATCACTTTTGCAATGCTACGTTTAAACAGCCACATTACATGAAGTGATCATAAGTCAGATAAGAAAAAGTTGTCTTGTACTAAAATACTGGACAGTTAGCTGTCTCAATTTTTTCACTCTTTACCAGTGCCCACCACAACTGGCCAGATTGTAAAAGAGTTGGGTTACAGCCAATTCTGCTGCAGCAATTTCTATTCCTGTTTGCCTCCTACCTTTTGCTATCAAAAGCTAGAAACTGCAAATGCATTAGCAGTTGGCCAGATCTTGGTGAAATACATTTGAAATTTAATAGTGGTTATGAGGTTGACATACTGAAAAGGGACTTCGGGATGTTTGGAAAGCAATAATAAAGGGTAAGTGAATTCAGAAAGACAACTACTAAAATGTTTTCATAACAAAAAGAAATTTAAGTTAGAGGAGCCGGTTTTAATAAAAACATTGTTTGCAGGGAGAAAATTATATGAACTAATGGAAGCTCAGTACGAACTGGATCCTTAGACTGAAAGGGTGGAAAATAGAAGAATTTGTGGCATATCCTATTAGGAGTGGCAGTTAATGTAGCCATTCTGGAGACATATCCACAGCACGCTAATCACTGGCCATCTGTCAGAAGAAAGAATAACACCTCCTTCTCATTAAAAAAAAAAAGAAGTTACAAAAAAGGAATTATTTTTTTCTATCACATGTCAATGTTGTACTATCTCTAAGGATTTCAAAGTTATTCTGAGAAAATGTAAGCTCCCAGAACTTTAAGGATTCAGACTGGCAAAGAATTTCTAGAAGAAAAGCACAGAACTCATAAAGTTAATTAAAAAATGAATAAATATTGCAACTACAGGCAATGAGTTGTCTTTTGAGACCAGACTGGAATTATTTCTGTCCCCTGATCCATAACTTTATTTTTGCTTTTTTATCTCTTCATTCAGAAGTACCAGAAATGTGATAGAAAATTGGACAGTTAGGTGATGACCTAGTACCCTAGAGAAATTAATATCTCTCAAGTACTTTTTAATATTTCTGGGTAAAAAAAATTGGGGTCCCATCAACTGTACTGCATGTTACCTTCCTACATGAGTGTTGAGGATCACCAGAAGATGCTTCTGACTCCTATGATATCAAATCATCCTAGACCATAGGGTTTCTTCAGATTCATGGGAAAAGCTTGCTGGGGGATGTGTGGGGTGTGGTGCACTTGTAACTCTGTTCAAATACCCCAGGTTTGCTTAACATATCCTTGTGAGACAACAACTTGATAGTAGCCAGTAACCTTGAAAAGCATCCTTAAATCAAGTGAACTAAGGTAAAATATAACTGAAGGTATTAATTTATTACATCCAAAATAATAATCAAATTTAGAAATGTACATTAAGGTAAATTGAGGCAATTAAAAAAAAAAGGCTTGTTATTCACTTTAAACCAAAATAATGTTTAGAATATCTCTTTCTTGATTGACAGAGATTTTCTTTTCACAAATGCTTGGCACTGGAGGCTGTGCACCTCAGACAGTAGCATTCACTGCTGAAGCATGCTGGGTTTATAAACTATTTCTGGCTTCTCAGGGTCATCCAGAGATTTTACTCGAATTTGGTTTTACCACCAAACCTACCCCAACCACCCATAAAACCCTTCGCTGTCTTCCTCTGCTGACAAAGACTACAGTTTCATATCGTTTCTTTCAGCAGCACACTGCCCAACTCCCACATTCTTCTCCAACCAGTTATTCCCACACACATGGCACCAATTCTGACTTTTCCTGACTCGTGGTGGTGGAGGCTGGGCACAACAAATGCTATCCCCTTTGAAAGATGGTAGATCTAAAGTGGTGGAGTTTGCAAGGGTAATTTTCAATGTTTGCTGTAGCATGGGAAGCAATGATTCCCTGTGATTTTGATGCTGTGATTTTATGGTGTAGTTGCCATTTTACGAATCCCGATCAGAGATCAGGAGAGGATTTTGGGCCTAGATCAGACTGACAGGATGACCAGAAAGGATTTTGTTTATCACTGAGGCAATCAGTCTGCTTTTCATTATTGTATAACAGCCTTTATTAAGACTGTCATCAATCTTGACCTCTTGTTCCTAGATTTGCGTCTTGTTCATATTCTTAGAACTGTAAAGACAGACTCAGCTGAATTTTTTGTGTGCTTTTTCTGTGCAAAACATGAAACTGCAGTCTAATTTAGCAAGTCAAAGGAATGTAGGACTACAAGGAATGTACTGATGGGAATCTTGATCTGTACTTCTCGCTTCTTGTGGCCAGTATGGTTCTGGATTATGACCTGTTGATATAGTTCTTAAATCTGTTCTAAGGTACTAAGAAGCCTTTGGTACCCTACGTTGTATGCAATTGGCTATATGTGTGTTCCCAGGGACTAAATTTCTACACCACTGTTGCTGGCAACAGCTGGGAGTGGATTTGAGTTTCATTCCATTTCTAAAGTTGAATGACTGTAACTGAGGTTTGTGGGTGGTAGTCTTCCCAGGACAGATGGATATCTGTCATTTACACTAGGAGCTGGTTTGGTTCTGGAGCACCAGGTATATTTTTTGTTGATACTTAATATTTGCCTAGGCAGTATAGGCTGAAGGTTTATATTGTGTACAGTACTATCAGCTTGAAAGGACAGGTGCTGAAATAGTGTTTGTGAAGTCTGCTGAGTATGGAGTAAATATAAATAAATGAGGAGAGGAAAACATTTAGATTGCTTTAATTTGGACCATGCATTTGTTTTGGCAAAATGTGAGGGGGATATATGGGTGATAAATTGTTTTATTTTACATATTATATCTTGCAGCTATAAAGGATCATATATTTCTAGCTACTTAGCTTTTCACTAACAAAGAGAATATATGAAAGTTTCTGAACACGGAAGAAGAGCATTAAAAATGGAAGGCAACTGTGCAGTATGACCTATCAGTATAATATTGCAGTGGTAAATATTAATTCATTGCCTCAGGACTATTAAGTGTTCTGATTTATTTCAGCACAAGAGCTTTGCACTTATTTAATCATTTACATCTATGCACATTGGTTTGAACAACAGCAAATTACAAACCTAGAGTGTAGCCACTCCTCTATGTTGAATTTACAGCTGCACAACACCTGCAATAAAGCTGGAAAGAAAATGAGACTGAGACAGAGGAAGAAGAACCATGAGCGGGAGGGCGTGGTACAGGGAAAGGGGTGGATGCAGATTCAGGGGCATTTGGTTGGATAAGCAGAGAGGGAGAGCTTACATTTGGTGTATAAGGAGAGAAGAGAGATTAATTTGGCTTACGTTTTGTTTAGTAATAAATCCAAATGTGTCATTCAGAAACAACATGAAGTATTTGCAAAGAGGCGCAACTGAACTGAACAGACTCTTCCAGGAGTTCTGTTTCTTGATTTTTCAGTTTTACCTTTTGCTACTGCAGACACATCCAAAAATCCATAAAAAAGGAATATGAGTTATTTCTTTCTAGCATGTTAGCAGTGCCAATAACATACTGAGGAAGTCAAAAAGGCAATGACAACGGGAAGCACAGCATCAGTAGAGAATTTAACATACCTTGCTACAGACTGGAGAAAGGCAACACTGAAGCATGATGTTAAGGCTGAAGTTTTAGATACACGTCATGACTCCTTCATGAAGTTAACAGAAAGAGAAATCCAGCATGGCTGTACACAGTTTTCAAAATGGGAACCAGAAGAAAATGAGGAAACTAGCAGGAGCAGTCAAGAATGAAAAATATTTGAAAGCAGCATGGAGGTAAACCGTATTGGAGGCATAGAGCAAAAACATACCACCTGTCAATAAAGACTAGAGAAATGACAAAGAGAAATAGCTAAACAGCAATGTAAAGAAACCTAATACATTAAGACATTTTTCCAAAATCTTAATTGTGTCCAAGAAAATATCATAAATTCCAACAGGTACAGCGTAAAAGCACAGCAAAATGGATCACAAAAACATCTGAAGAACAACTTGGAAAGATTCAAAAACTGATGCTACACATTTTTTCGTATACAACAGAAAGAGGAGGCTTTCCAGGGAATCTGCAGCGCTAACAGAAGAACTGAAATACAGAAAGAATGTCCTAAATAAACAAAGGTTATAATATTGACTTTTCCTATATTTTTTTTATTTTTTTTTCCATCTGTGTTAACTATGGAGGAGTTTGAAAGGTAGAAGCAGGGACCCTTCTTTTCAGAGTATGTGTCAGAGGCTTTGTCTAAAATTGAAGTATTGACAGAAAAGGTTATGGATCAAGGAGACGATGTGAGCAATAACAAATCACCAGGAACAGATGGCTTCTACCCCAGAGTTCTGAGGGAACTCGAGTGTGAAATAGCCAAACTACAAACTGTAGTGTGTAGAAAACTGACTCAGTGTCAGAGGACTGGAAAGTGGTTAGAATAATGCCAATTTTTTAAAAAGAGCTCCAGGGGAACTTTGGATGAATAAAGACTGGAATTAAGGGACATATGGATAAATATGAGATGTCACTAATGTACTAGAGTTCTTTGAAGAGACTAACGTGCATTTAGATAAAGGAGATCTGACTACCATTCCGTTGGATTTGTAGAGTGCTTTCACTCATGTACCTCACCAAAGGTTTTAAAGAACACTAACTAGGGAAAGTACTTTTAAGGGTAAAGGCTAATCAAAAAGTAGAAAACAGATGACAGGAGTAAATGAACAACCATCCTTGCAGTAGAAGACAGTTCACTGCAGAAGCTCCATAGAGATCTATGCTGGATTCTATGATACTCAACATACATTCATTCTGGAAAAGGGAGGTGAATACTGAAATGGCAGAAGGTGCTGATACTACTACGCTATCCAGAGTAGTAAAGATGATGTTTGGCTGTGAAAAACTGCAAAAAGTGAATGACTGGGAGCTGAACTGACAGCTGAAAGGCCGTGTAGACAGCTGTAAGTCAAGTCAAAATCCCTGCCTGTACTACTTTCCTTCCAAGATCCAAATCCTATCCTGCAGCATGAAGAATGCAGTATAGGTTAGAAAATCACCTCCCTGATTCTCCAATTTCATACTCCACGTGTGTACTGCAGCTATCTTGAAACAGCTGTAAAAAATAAATGTACAGGACCTGGTCCCTATTCAAGTGGTAGAAACAAACCCAAACTTTAAAGGAGGAACAAGCACTCAAACCAATGTCTGCGTGTGAACACGTGAGTGATTTGGTCTTTTCCTCCCAGTCTTTCACTCATGGCAGTTGCAAACATGACTCACTTGATTGTAACTGCGTTTGGATCCAACCATGATAAGTATATTTTTATGATGGTCAAAATGCAAATCTCTGAAAGATTTTTCATTTTCTTTTCTTCTTTACATCTGAAGTGGAGAGTAAAATGACAGATGAAGCTAAATTACTTGTGTTTCATATACAGAATCACTTGATTGCTGTATGATGTGGTTAAAAGCAGAGAGAATACCCTGTCAATCTACTTTGCTTTACTGCATGGAACCCAAACTCTGTGAAACGGCTGCAGAAGCAAAATGCCATGGGAGAGAGGGGGCAGGAATGACCATTAGGTGTGAAGTTAGAGTAGGAGCATTATACATTACCTGTGCAACTTCTGAAATCAATTACTTTATTAACAACTTCCCATACCTTTTTTTAAAACAACATGGAAACTGATGTTGTAAGATAGAGACACTAAATTCACTGCTCAGGTGAAAACATTAGACAGACCTGAGAATTTTGTTTTACCTGCCATGCATTTATTCAAAACCAATACAGTGTCAAATATTCACCTGTGTTCTGTCATGATCTTTTCCTTTCTTAAGTTTAAAATGAAAGAGAGTCCTAAGATATAAGTATATAGGTAAAGAGAGTTAAAAATACAGTTAAGCTTTATGAGCTCCACAGTTAGGTGTCTGTTCCAAAACTGGATGAACATTTTGTTGGCTGTGGCAAAAGACAACATGAATGGAAATATCAGTCAAAGTAGATCATGAGGGTATGTGCATGTGACTATAGAAAGTATTTAATACATGCCAAGCACATCCTAATTTCTACTTCTGATTGTTTTTATGGGAGTTAATAGTCCATTTGGTATGACAAAATTCAGTGGTCGACACAACAGAACAGTTTTCAAGACAGTGGACTCAGTACGAGTAAACTTTATTTCTTAAACATTAATTTCAACCAAGTTCTTTGGTGGACTGCTTCATTTAATATGCAGTTTAAAGACATTCTGTTGGGCACTGAAGAAGGTTGAAGAACTGCCACTTATGTTAAGTTGCCCAATTTTCATTACTATTTTTAAATTATTTTGATGGAAACTAATGGTGCAAATAAATCTCTGTCTTAATGCTCCTTGTTTATGGTATGAGTGCAGGATTAAACTCAGTTGGGTTATCTGGAGCTATTAACTGTGGAGAAAATAGGCTGAATATTCTGACCTTTTATATTTCTCCATCTGCACATTTTTATAGCTCATTAGTTGTAGGACTCAAAAGACATGCTACTCAACAGATATATCTGCATTGCTGTAAGGTGTGTGAAGTTTCATAATGGTCTATGTAGATTATGACTGTAACCAATCCAGGAGACCAAGTGCTGTATACAGTAAGCACATATGCATACAGTGAGGCAGTCGTACATTTTGGTTTAGGCTTGTGGCAAAAGCAGTGGAATTTGAGTTGCAAAGTAGATTTAAAGATGAACTTAAAATTTATCCTATAGTTGTAATCATGGAATAGCTGTGTCAAGGCTGTGCTCGCATCCACATCTAGTGCACTTAAGTCATTAACTCCTCAATTAATAAATTTCCAGTTATTCATCTGGATAGATGAGGCACAGGAATAATTTGGGATAGTAGACCAACCTCAGATCAAGTGACTGACTGAACTCCTAACCACCTTCATAATTATGTAATAGCGTAGTTGCTGCAGCCTCTATGACTGCCCTGGAGATCCCCCCCAGGCAGCTCCTTCTACACCCAGACCAACTGATACGCTTCAGTGTGTCAGTTAATATCCTGGATTGAGAACCTGGCCATCCCAGGGAGACCCATCCCGTTCAGAGACTGCCCTAGAGTTGCTGATGCAACAATTACCATTGTACATAGGTAAGACACTTGTAAATATTCAGTGAAAATGCCACTACAAGTGCACAAATGGTTATGTAAAAAAGTCTCTGTGCAGTAAAGTAGTTTAGAGATGTTTTGTACATTATTTAGTAAATTATTAACAATGGACCATGCATGTGGAGAAGTCTCACAGAATTGTGGGCCAGATGGATAAGGGTTAAGCAATGTGAGAGTTCAGGGAGTCTCCCCTGATCCAGCTGAAAACACCGTACAATTTCTCTCACTATATTTCCTTCAATGTGTTCATGAGCAGAGCTTTTTCCAGTCAGAAAAGAGCTGTGAAAAATCAATTATGTCCCTCACCAAAGTATTGTTGTTCCTTCCTTAAACAGAAAACCACTAACTCTATTGCTTCTTTAATAGTAATTGCTTGCATTTTATATTATGAGGTACATTCTAAATAGTAGTACCACAACTTTCAAAATAATCACATCTAAGTACCACAGATTTAAGACAGAAGTTTTGCAATAAATTTAAATCAAAATATCATTACTATTACTTTTTAAGAGTACCCCCATTTGACAGCTACCAACAGTACCTTTCAGTATAGGAGTATTCCATGCTTTCTTTTCTGGTTTAAGAAAAAAATCTCTTTTGAAGATTTAAATCTGAAAACTGTAGAATAGGTTAACATTATACAGATAAATGTGAGAAAATTGTAACTGAAAAACGCAGTGTATCAGCCCATATAAACCCTAGTGATAATCAGTCTACAAATAATGCTGAATTGAACAAATAGGTCTTTTCCTTGATTGATCTTTAGTATCTCTGATTAACTCAAAATTGACTTTTCTTTTATGCCAGTCTAGCACCATGAAACAGAGGTGTAACCAGGCAACGTGCCATATTATTCATAACTGAAACGTTGTTTATACAAAAGGAAGAATCAAGTTCAGGAGATGAGGCAATTAGCTTAAGATGTTGCATTTAACTTATTTTATGATTATTAAACTAGTGCTAACTAAAACTGATCTTGTTGAGAGAGAAGGATGTGATAATGATTTCCCTTTTAAAATGATGGGCTGAAAGTAATGGCATAAAGAGGTTTTCTATTGTTACTTATCCTTTCAAATATAATTAACGTAGCTATTAGGAGGCAAGTTAAAACAAGCAAAGAGGTGAGAATTCACGCAACATTTAGTAACCTTTCCAGAGGTGGCTGCGAAAATAAGAAGATTACATTGGTTCTAAAGACTGGTTCATGGGAAATCTTATCAGGACCCTGAGTTCATGACACTTAAAAGGTTGGAAGGTGTTAAGAGGAAATACCTTGTATTCTTCCCCTGTTTTTACTCTTTCCCAACTATTAGTACATGCCTACTCTGCTTATTTGTTTTCTCTTGCAAATGGAGAGAAGATACTACTCTAACATATCCTCAGAGATCTCCCTGAGTGTGAGGTTAATAAAAGATATTGGGGGGGAAGTGTTCAAAACAACATATTGACGG
>VWZZ01002276.1:0-69056 GCA_013399095.1 Psophia crepitans
CCCTAACCGTTCTGTGATTCTATAATTTGAAGTTAACCTGTACCAAGACCCCAACCTACTGCCCTCACTCACGGACTAAGCCTTCCCACCACAACCCATCTTATCCTTACAAGCATTTGGTACTGCTGTTTTACTTTTTCAAATCCAAATGAAGTCAATCAACTTGCCTGTTGCTCACCACACCTCTAGAATACACGGATGAAATAAAAAACTGGGAGAAAGAAACTGGCAGTGGCTGGAGGAAACTCATTGCTTCCTTTTGCCTGCACTCACTCCCAGCGACTCACTAACGGAACATACATATAAGGTAATTGGGCACTGATGATAAAAGGAAGGAAAAATTAAAGCCATAAAAGTCTTGATTAAAAAATAATGAACACTGGAGTTAGATACAACTGCTCACTTTGCTAACAAACTTGCCAAGGCTACACCTTTATGTCCTGGTGGAGAGATGGCTTAGATCTCATTTCTGGCCCTGCACAGTTACAAACCTTAAGCTTGTTACAGAGGCTGAACAGGCTGCTTCTCCCCTTTCTGGATTCAGGCCAGTGTAACTTTGGAGGCAAAGAAGGAAACTTTTCTCTGCCAGTATTTAAGGCAGGGGCTGGCTGAAGCCGCTCAGACACCTGGAACGCGAAGGCGAGCCCACGAGGAAACGCGCTGGCAAGTGCAGGTGCAATGGGCTTTTTCTCTGCCATTTCTCACATAGATGACACCACAAATATGCAGTATCTAAACTCTAAAAAACACATGCACCACGAATTAGGGGAAATGGGTAAACCAGATGCAGTTAGCTACCTCTTCTCTACAGCACTCTGAAAGTGTTTGTGTAGAAATAAGCCTCCTGGTTTAATACAGCAATGCAAAAGAAGTCCGACGGTAGCTCACTTCATCCTTCTATTATATTTTTCCTTGCTACATGTTTACCAGCATTAAACAACAAGATGGGATATAAAAACTTTATTCAAAAGGGAGTATTTTCTTTTACTCTCTGGATTGTCTAGTGTGTTACAAAGCAAATGGTAGAGCTGGTGTTACTTTCCAAGGCTTGACACTCCCAAAGAAAATATTCAACATTCTTAAACAGTCTTAGTGCACGTCATCAGTCAGAATCTTCCTGACTCTCAGTTCTGATGAAACTTAGTCTAGGTTGGTTATTTTCCAGGAGAGGTGGTGTCATTATAGCACATTAAAGAGACATCACTGTATAGATTTATACTTTTTTTTTCTTAAGATTTTTAACATGATTTTATATTAATTTGGTTTCGTTATCTTATGACAAGCTTTGAAATAGAAACGCATGCATGTATTTGTATTATTATTATTACTACTATTATTCCTTACTATTATAATTCCTTGCTGTACTCATTTTGGTTTGATCAGATAAAGTTTTCTGTTCTTGTCTAATAATAAAATTTTTATTTTCAGAGAAAAGCTGAAAAGCCAGAATGCTAAATACTACTTCTCCTTTTCCCTTCCCCATACACACACAAAAAGCTAGAAACAAAATTTTAAAGCCAATTTTGTTATTTTTGGAACCTGGCATGGGATTTTTGAATGTTTGCCATGCATACTTTACATAATCTGGCAGGAGGTATGTAAGGTTTCATTCTATTCGTTTTACACAGAAGACTTCTTACAGGGGAAATACAAATGAAGAAATATGCTTGCGATATCTGAGGGTGCAGAAACTGCAAAACAGTAATAAAGCAAATACCTGGGTAGAATCGGTAGTCTGCCTGTCTGACTGCACACCCAGATTGCATTCAGTGCAGATTGTACCAATATAACTGAAAAAGTCACATGCAGTCATGTGCACACTACACTTTTACAGCTATAGGATAGAGCCAGGCCCGTCTTAATGCGTTTTGCAATGTTTTTGTGATTTTTTTTTTTTTTTAATATCATGTCTACTTTTACCCTGGCCTGTCTGTGCTACATTGGTCACCTATAGTGATCATGTTTCAGAATAACTGTGGGGAACAGAATTTTTACATGTTTACACACACACAAATATTTCTATTCCCTGAAAGATTTGTCAGAACAGACATTAGAAAGGAGCTCTTCATATTTCAAACAGAAAAAAACAGTCTTAATCAAAACTGGAAACCTACTAAGTGGTCAAAACGTCAAACTTTGACAGTAAGGTCTCAGCACAGCTTTTACATATGGATCTCTTGGAAAGTCTACTGTTTCATAGCATCCCTGTTTAAATATCTCAGTAATATTTATTTTCAGTTGAGCTATAGAATAGAATAGAATAGAATAGAATAGAATAGAATAGAATAGAATAGGTTGGAAGAGACCTGAAGGAACATCCAGTCCAACTGTCCCCCCCACCTATTAACCACTAAACCATGTCCCTAAGTACCACATCCAACCTTCCCTTAAACACCCGCAGGGACGGTGACTCCACCACCTCCCTGGGCAACCCGTTTCAATGCCCGACCACCCTTTCCGAGATTATCAGGAGGAAGCTATTTGAACCATTCTTTCAAGCACTGACTACTGGTAAGATTTTGAACAAGAGTTAAGATCTGAGTTTGACATGGCAATGATATGTTTCAATTCAGATGTGCTAATTACTATTCATCTTCCTAATGTATGATTTGAAATAGACACATGATTTCATGGTACTAGTGAAGGAAGTCTAAAAGGGGGGAAAAAAGCCTTCCCTGGTGATAAATTAGGAGACAGAGTTTATTTGTTGAGGGGTTGGTCCCCACTCATTTACTTCAAATGCCCTATGGTCCTTTGGCTGTAGATCTCTTGCAGCATTGCTGATGAGGCCTGAAAATCACCTGATGCTTTCTGCCAGATTCAAAACTGATGTCTTGGCTTTTTGCTGTGTCAAAATATATTCACATCATTTGTGAAACATTAAAATATAAAGAATATTAAAGAGAATCAATATTGAACAACAGCATTCCAAAGGGTACTACCATGTTTTCTGCTACATAATTCAAATGGTTTTGTAACTTATACACTACAGACATTTTCCACATTGAAATATATATATAAAATAAACAACAAATTTATGCATACCTTCTACAATATTCAACCTCTTCTCAATGTTTTGGGGACTAAGATTCACACACATGAAGTGTGCTAGAAAGCCTGCCAAACTTTGTATTTCCATATCTGGAAATGCCATTTCTGCAGTAGATCAGTCTCTCTATTAATGTAGACAGTTTTACACCCTCATGCAGTAATGTCTAATACTAAATTTTTACTTTTAAATGAACTATAGGGCTTTGTGCTGCTAAATAAAGGAACACTTTTTCCCACACTACAACTTGATGAGGTTTCAAAAGAGCTATCCTGATTTACACCCGTTGACAGTACATCCTACACAACCTGTGACATCTGAGAGTAGTAACTGAGGTGGTAAATAGCATCACTATAAAAAACTCCCCAAGGTTCAGCAATTTACCTTGTGCCATTTAGGCAATTCAATACTGCTCATCACTCCTAATCAATATGGGTAATAAATAATCATATTCTAAACAGAATTAGTGCCTGTCTAACTCTCTTCATTAAAATTTAGACAAAAATTAAATACCCTGGGCTCTCACTCTCCATGTGTTTACAGGTACTAGAAAAATAAGTCACGCCAGAGTACTCCTCCTAAGGGACCCCTATTGGCATGCCTGCACACTACAGTCCTGGCTATGTTAGAAGCAAAGTGCTTTGCACATACCAAAACATTTGTTTCTGAGCAGGACTGATCAGCCAGAGATGAGCACCCTGTCAATGCAGTTCTGTTTAGAATTAAGTCACGTGGCCACAGGTGATTCTGCACGGTGACGTACAAGCGTGTAGTGTGAGCCAGTTGCTGTATCTTGGCTGAATGAGAGGACAGGAATACTGCCATAGCTGGAGAAGTATCAGTTTTGCCTTCAGATTTTCCTCAATGACACTTATATTAAAAGAAATGTCTAACCAACCCATCTTCATAAAAGAGTGTGCAACAGATTGTGTGTGTTTTGTTGGCTCTCTTGGACCTGTTTTCTATTTCTTCCCATTTCCAGACGGGCTTTTTTGATCCATCAAGAGAAGGAAAGGGAGAAGAGTGTCTGTAACTGCACTGCTTCATGCATTCATTTCTGGAGTGTAAACTGAGCAAAGCTAAAAGCTAAATCCATCCTAAGGAATGGAAAGGTGAGGCTCCCATCTCACACCGAAGTGAGGATCCTCTCAGAGAGCCTTGAATACGCAGCCTTATTTAGATGTGATGATGATTAAACTTACAGAACACAGCCTAAAACAAATCAGCATTTATGTTATTCTGTATTAGAGAAAGGGAGTGTAAACTAAAGGATATTATATGAAATACTCACATGTAACCTCGAAACCTACTTAAGTCATTGTTTGGCTTCTCGCATTCAATGATACTGGTGAACTTCAAGGGGTCAAATTCTGAGTCCTGGAATAACAAAAGTGTTAATTACTTAGGGCAACGACTTGCAAATTATAGCCAAAATCACTTTCTTTTCTAGCTTTCATGATATATTAAAAACCTTTTTTTTTGTTGTTTGTTTTTTTTTGTTTCAGGAGCAATCAAATTAATGACACTGAGCACTGGCACTGAAAGTAAAAGGGACCTGGGCACCAAAATTCCTCAGATGCCTTCCAAACCCAGGATGACTTTTTTGTTCTGTAAGTGGAAGCTTGTGAATTTCTAAAAGCATTAGGTAAAAGATGCCAAGCCCAGAAGTCAAACGAATTTGGTATGGAATGGAAAAATGTAATTTATTTGGGAGGGCTCAAAATACTCAACAGTATCACTATACTTCACATTCAGTGAAGCTACTGAAAATCTAGGACAACATAAGTCAATATACTGCCAATTATGAAAAAGCAAATATGAGCTTTGGAAATATTAGCAAGACTTCTTAATTGCTTTATGCCAACACAGATAAATGAATCCACTACAGTAAATTACACACATATAGCAGAATAACTTTTTCCTAATTAACACTTAAAACTCTTCTTGATTCTCTAGCTCATTAGTCTGAAGCTGGTATTTTTGCTGACTATATATGTTTACCTGCAGTTAGCACCTTGATGTGTCTGAGGAAAAACATCCTATCACAGCATAATTACTTGATTTTGTTAAATAAAAATCAAGGTTCTCCCTTCTTTGCCAGATCAAACAAACTACCCAGTGAAATCAGAGATACCTGGTCCTGGTGCTGCTGAGAAGGCTGTTTGTCTCTGTCAGTGAGGGCTACCTTCAGAAAACTGCTTTGCACACCATTTGAATGAAAGAATCAATTGTGAATTATCATATTATTAAGCTTGCATCATGGCAAATGGGTTGTTTTATAATGGTTTTGCTGAGCAGCTGTAGACCCCAATGACTAAATTTTAGAAGACACCATGGGAATAGCCGAATGAGAATCAGTAACCAAAGGACAGACACAATCTCATTGCCAGCTTCTGTGAAACACACAGGTGTCTCTGTTTTTTGATGTTGACTCTGCTCAGAAGGAGTAAAAGAAACTAGATTTTAAATAAGAGAGAAAAGAAACTAGAGGATATGTCAGCATCACCATCAATGCTCTCCTTCATTTTTCTACCAGTTCTGCCTGAAAGACAGATGGACTTACAGTATACAGAGGACAATTCAAACCACCCAAGCCTGACACTTTCAGAAACCTTTCCTGTATTTTCAACAAACAAGAGATGATAAAGAGAACCGTAAAGATGGGCTGTCACTTAGAGAGAGCTACAGCCCACTGGAGGAAAGAGTCACTTTCATATGCAGAATTCAGCTTGGCAACAAGGGGAATAAAAGGGAGTGAAAACAAAGAAGAGTTCTGAGCAAAGATGATGATTGCTACGCTAAGAATCAGACTCTCTAAATTATGTCAAAGCTGGCAGTCAAGCACCTGAGGTTTACCAAGAAATTCAGATGATCTTCTCAGCACTAAATACTGTTGGTATTTAAGCTCATTAGATATTTCTCCTGGTCAGCCTTAAATTTCTCTAGGTGACTGAAGTTTGATGCTGGGAATGCCTGGCTTTAGACTCTACAGAGGCACCCAAGCCATAGAAAGAGACAGATATTGGAAAGCGACACATCCACCCCCTTTGACCCTCGTTCCTCAGCTGCTCACCTCAGACAGGCACAGACACCAGCATCACAAGGAAGAAATCACTGGTCAGAACAGACATCATGAAGCTTTCGGGCCTTGACATCTGAAATCTGTTACCACTGCTCCTAAACCGTACACTCTGCCTGTGTCTCTGCCTCCAGCAGCCAAAGGTTCACCTTAGGCACTACACTGGCAGCCACTACTCCTGATAGCTGTCTTTACTTGAGCTTGCTGGAGAAGGTGAAGTTCTCCCAAGTCACACCAAAGCTCATTGTGCTGGAAAAGCTTGTGTTGCAATGTCTGCTCTGCTGCTCCAGAACACCATCTTTTCCTTCCTTGTCCCGCTATGTTCCTTGGCAGGGGAAAAAAAAAAGCACAGGAAAAATATTCTACAAACATTGCTCAAGGTGTTTCAATAATACACTGCCTGCCTGCCTAAGGATTGTGTTAAAGAAGAGTGACCACTGTAGCTTAACTTGTAAATTGGAGGGAAAAGACTAAAAAAGGAAAGATTTCTGTCTTTTTATTATAACATATTCTATATAATACAGTTAATTTAGCACAAATTTTCTTTCAGTGGTCTTAAAAAAAAGAAAAAGAAATTATAATATCTTTGATGAATGCCGCTGAGGGAATCCTAGAGACACCTAATAACAAAACCCAACGTAACTAAATGCAGGTTTTCTGTGGCTGCTGAACTCAGCAGAGAGAGCATGGTTTCAGTGCTGTACAGACACAGTATCTTCTAGAGCAATTGGAAGTCTGCAGGCTGAATTCCCTTTGTGCTAAGAAAGCCTGACAACAAAGCCAGCGACTTTACAAATAAGGAGAAAAAAATCACTTAAAATCTAGAGCTAAAGTCCTCAGAAAAAAGAAAGATCTTGTCAAGATCAGAGAGGACCAACCCTACCCAACTTCTCCATCACTACCATGCAACGTAAGTTTTCTCCCTCCTCTGTTGGATTCTTTTAATTTATGACTCAGTTTTGGAACTGAAAGTCCTTTATCATTAAATCTAACCGTCTGTGTATTTGTGTTCTGTTACAATTAACTTGAAATATGTGATTATGGGCTTTAACCAGATAATATCTGGGAGGGGAGAAAACCCAATTAGAATAGTAGTTTACGTAAGGGAACAAAGCTGTTGAATTCTGATTTATGGCAAAAGCTCTTTGTTTTATTAATAAATCAAGTAGCTCCATCTCTTCCCTGTGAAATGGAAGGGTAGATAGACACTGTATATTACAGCTGATGACACTGTTTTGATGTGAAGATGACTGTTGGTAAATGAATGAACAAGTATGTCAAACACTGCCTGCGTGTGACTGCTTTCAGTGGTTATAAAGAAGCACAAAGTTAAGAGAAGATTTCGCAATGATCCAAGTTTTGTTCCTTTTTATGCTGATACCCACTCTTCGGCAACAAATCAAACATAAACTGTGATGATGTTCTCATGTACTAACAGCTAAAAGAAGCTGCAGCTAGACAGAAGTCTAAGCCAAAAGTGTTGATTTGACAGTGCACAAATCATGATTTGTGCTGTTTTCTGGGTAAAAGTCCATGCAAAAATTAAATTCGCCATCACTATAATTTTTCTCTTACAGTGGATTTCTGCATCACTGTTAAGACATAGAAAACAAGATCAAAATATGGTCAAAAATAGCATTTCCCCAGACCTTTGCCCAGCATTCATCTGATATGCTGAAGATTTTCGTGTCTTACTTCCCACTTGCTGGGCATTAAAGCTGTCCCAGCCTCAAGAGGGATGAAAAGCTCCATCCCTAGACAGACTGCAGTCTGAATTGAGGCTTTACAGTGCCGAATTTCCCTAAAAACTTATTTGGTGTTCTCATGGTCTCCCAGTGCACATCAACAAGACCAGGTCACTCACAAAAAGCAGCTGGAGCCATTTTTTTTCCCTCTTCTGAAGGTATACAATGGTGTCATATTTATTATATGGTATCTCTGCATGTCTCCCAAGCTTGTGCCTTGCACACTGCTGATTTGAAAAACTGACTTTCTAGTTGACACAAACCTGAGAGAGACTCACTGATAGCAAATAGGTTCCCCACGTTATTTCACAAAACTGTTGGATAGCAAAGGCCAGGGCTAAATCCCATTCATGTCAGTCAGATTTTTCTGTTAAACAATCTCTTCTCCCTTTGCTACAATGTAAATTTTAATTGCCATCACTAATTCTAAGGATGAGTCCCTGTAAAACATAAATAAAGCAAAATACCTTGCTTATGCTTAAGGCTGAGTTTTTACTAGTACGTAGGGCTTAATTCACAGCACAGACTGGTCATTGTTAAGACCTTACAGAAAAACTGTGCTTGAAAGGATAAGTGAAGGTCACTTGGAGAAATGAGAAACCTAAACGAAGGGCCAGAAGTTATTGTACTAGTTTCAGTGAGTGCCGACTCTGAAAAAAGCCAATACAAGCACCACATATGTCACAGTCTGAGCAAAGTCAAGAGCATCCAATTACTTTAACAGAAGAAAACAAACTGCAACCAGAACTCTGGAGTTTTTACTCCTGCATGAACACTTTATGGCTGCACGCAATCACATCCCCACTTGTGCTCTCTCCCTCCAGGCCAATCAATCTCAAATTCTCTGAATCAGTGAAAGAGCAACATCATGAGAGATGGATGACATTTAGGAGTCAAGAAATGCAAATTTGGCTTCCATGAAGCTGAAAAGGGAACTGAACCCTTGTTTCCCTTTATTTTGAGCAAATGGGACTAGTGTAAACCTCTCTGCCCATGTTATTCACAGTATCTTAGCACTTGCAAGGCTCTAAAAAATTAGTACCTTTGGTCTTTTACAAACGTTAGGTATTACTCCTGCTTTTCGTGACGCAGCAATCACAGATAAAAGCATCATTCATATGGGTTCCAATTTAGTTCTCTGCTGGCCTTTCAGACAGATGCTGCTCCTCCTGTTGGGTTTGAATTTCGCATGACCACCATGGTATCACGGCAGTGTCACTCTATGGCAGGGCTGCCAAGCTCTACTGCCTGCACAGCGGCACTAGGGTGCAAGTTACTTTGGAGGGTACAACCACAGCATGTGCCTGGTTGCCATTGCTCTGCAGAATGTAGGGGGTGGTGGGATGGTTGCTAAACACTGTCTGAAAAACTGGGTGACCCCAGGCCTGCACACAGGGGTGCTGCGTGGCCTAGCCAAACACCTTGAACCTGCTGCTGCGATCACCACGGCATAAGACAGTTCTTTTTCGGTGGGTAAGTCATAACAAAGTCTTGAAAGAGGTGAAACAGAGGTATCAATCATTTCATCCCATATGCTTTGAGAGTTTCAGAAATACAGAAATAAATACATAAATTATTTTGTCAACCGTGAATGCACAGAAACATTCACATATATCTCCATATTGTGGTTCTTCACACCTTGCTTTCAGACTTCAGTGACTAAATGTTGTCCGCTTCACTGTAGTGCTAAAAATTCCTTTTTACCAATAGAATATTAAGAACAGGTCTTGAAGGTTTCTGTAGTATGAAATGATGCACAAGATACACTGGAGGAGTGAAGACCACTTCTTGCTTAACTATTCTGCCATATTATGTCATGTCTAAATTTAAAAAGAGGGAAAAACAGAGGAAAAAAGAAGGTATTGAATTAAAAAATAAGAAACTGACTTTCCTCATATACCTGACTTCACATTTTGTTTTCTGCCAAAGCCTTAGTTCACTGCCTTCCTCTGAAAAAGTGCTGACTTTTAGAAACTCATAAGTATTTCTGAAAGGTTGAAACTTGTCAAAAAGACACACAGTGATACTTACATTAGGTATTTTATATACTCAGATTCTGCAGAACATATTTCAGGCGTCTTCTTGCTAGGAAAATATTTAGTACTCTATCCATAAATCCTATTTCTTCCAATTTCTTTAAAAATTAGGGAAATTCATTCTTACTCTACATGCAGCAATGGAAAAACTTATTTTCCTTACATAAGCAGGCTCAGTCAAGATTGCAAAAATCTGCTAAATACTGATTCCTTCAAAGCTAGATTTCAAATTAAAGTTAAATTGCAGATGTAAAGGGTTTTGTGACTAGGTTTTAACTATGCTCTACCTATTAAAACTGATAAAGAGTTCCATTTAAAACAATAAATTAGGTCTGCAATAATTGGACTGTGTCTCTGGGGGAAGCACAAGTGTTCACAGGTAAAGAAAAGATAATGGAGAGGTCTTTTTGTTTAAAATTTTCCTTGGAATATACCACTGTCCTTTATCTCTCAGGTGACTATTGATGCACCCCCCTCTGAAAAACTAAGGTTCTAAAAACGCAAAGTGTCGAGGGGAAGAAAATCCTACAACGCCTCTTTTACAGAGTGGGAAAACAACAGGTAGACAGATGAAGGAAGTACAGAGATGTGTCAGAAAAAAAAGGAGACTGAAGTGAGCTCTCTCCAACATGACTTTGCAACTTCAGCTGTAAGATCATTCTGAATCTCTGCAGTGAAACACCAACCTTTCCGACTCTGTTGGCAACCTCACGAAACTGTCATAGCTCAAGAAGCAAAACATGCTGCTCTGCCAAATGAGTTAGTTTGACAATTACATAGTGTTCAAACAACATATTCCCCTTCATTAAATGCATGTTGTATGGGTGATTTAATGGCCTGCTAGAGATATTAATAGTGCATAGTTATTAAAATGTTTTCCTTTATTCATCTGCCCTGCTGTACTGCTGCAGAAACCAGAGTCTAATGTTCAGCCCTTCCTTCCAGTAGGACAGCACGAGTACACGAGGATGCCCTTGGCTGACAGTGACAGTTACCCGCTTATCACATTGTGTTTACTGGCTATGCTGGGGATCTTATCCAGACTTCTCCCTGCAGTACAACTGCTACATGAGGGCTCTGGGATTTGTTTTGGCATCTGTGTCCGGAGGAAACAAAAAGGGAGAAATGGAGTCATGGGGACAACTCAAAGGAAATATTTAATAGACGAAAGTCTGTCTCAGCCAGAAAAATAGCTTTCCAGTTTAAAAGCTTTTAAGTGCAATAAGAACGCATCCTCCTAATGCATCTGTCCATCCTATTATTGCTTTGTATAGCAGTACCCTGCATTTACCATATAAAATTAATCTGACCTTTTATTAATGTGCAACTGGAATTACATACTGATTTTATGTATCCAAAGCATGCAGACTGTTTATATACTAAAAGAGTGAAATGTTTTAATGTCTAAACTGCATTAGTCTCTCTGGCAGAATTTATCTGTGCCACTAATTCACAAGAAAAGGAAGAAACAGTTTGATCTATGCTATTTAGGAACTAAACAGATCCAGCCGTACATCAGAATTTAATAGCTTTGTTTTCCACACTGACAACTACTACTATAATTGGATTTTTTTTGAGTACTGTTTGCTTAAATGGAACAGAGATGTTCAATATTCAGAAAGACTGTAACAGCTGAGCAAGGCAAATACATGTTAGAGGGCTGATCTTCTGGCTGATCTAAGTAAACTTTCCCCTTTGTAGGAAATAACATGAGGGAACAGCCTGCTGGAAAAGAAACGTGTTGCTTGCAAGGGCTAGGAAGACCTCAATAACTCTATTACAGCCAGCTGAAGAAGAAACTGCTGTTAGTCAATCATGGGACAAAAGTACCCAAAAAATGTCAACAATGCCAAAAATACACACATGCAAGTTCTTACGTCCCTTGGGATGACAGCCATCCTTAGCAACACCCTGAAAACTACAGCGGTGTGAATGAATCCGTTCATGGACTGTAGCAGCGCTGGAGAGCAGTAAGGGAACAGAGTATGTCAAGGCTGAAATATGGACCCAGACTTGGACAATTAAGAAAGTGATATCTGCCTGTTCCAAAAGCCAGCCACTGAAATAAATGAATGGATTCTTAGTCTGTAAGAACTGACCTCAGCATTAACTCAGTGCTTCAGCTAAACCACAGACCAAGCCCCTCAAGGGTTTGCAAAACTCTGCGTACAACCCACACTGCTTCTCCAGGGGCTTTTTGCTGTGCGCTCACGGACTCGGTGAGACGTAACCCTTCCCACTCTCCAGTACCTTCCACTTTCTGGAGAGATTTCTAGCAGTCTTTCTGCTGCTTTTCTAACTGCTGGAAGAAAAATTCACTTGATTAGTGGCAGAAGCATTGCGCAGTCCTTTTAATTTAGTAGCAAAAATTCTCAGCTCAGCTTCCAAATACACCTTGGCCTAGTCCTGCTCTAGCCTGGGCTACTGGCCAGTCTGACTTCTTGTGGGATGAAGTTCTGCCAGAAGAAATGGGAATGGGAAGGACTAAGACCCTTCCACAAGAAGTGGGAAATGCCAAGCACCTCTCTTACATCATTTCACAAATAAAAACCAGAACACCAGAGTCCTGACAGGAGAGAGAGTGGCTGGTAATGAAGGGTTTTCATTACGAATGGTAAAACCTAACAGTGGCAGCTGCAGTGTCAGGATGCTGTTAAACACACCAAAGCCTGGTACACCCATCTCACCCTGAAGACAGGGAATCTGGATAAAAGAAGCTTTGCCTTACAAGGCATTATGTTTAAAAAATGTTCCTAGGTTGTGAGGGAAACCTGTAACATACAGCAACCAACCAAGGAACTGAGAGACTCCAGTCCCTGCCAGCTGCAGGAGAGCACAGAGGGAATGAAGTAGTCGTAATGAAAAGAGACCTTTTATAGCAAGCACTACAGGGCAGCATTCATATCAGCACTATCACAGGTTTGTCAGCCTTTCCACAGGCATCTCCAGTGCAAGAAGGCTACATAAACAAAAAACCCGCCTCGAGCTGGACACTGGCACACCGTCTTCGCTTGGACTTGTATCTTGCATCAGCATCCATCATCGCACGCTGCCCTACTAATGGTCCTAAGGCAAACATGGCATTCAGAGTGCACCTTTTCCGCTTAATCCCAGCTGGTTCTGTACTTCCCTCATAGCCCTACAGAGAGGGTGGAGGGGCAGCTGTGAAAGTTAGCAGTCAGTGTGAGGGCAGTGGGGCTGTGGTTGGCATGCACGGTACCTGGGGGGAGTTGGGATGGTTGCAGAACCCTTTGGGTAAGAGTTTGCTCTCTGGTCTGTCTATTCTCATCTACTATTTATTTTAGTGAACAAGTTCCTTTTCAGTCAACATGCTAAAGACTCCAGTAGTAAAGTGAAAAACACCTTTTCAAAAACTCAAGGGATTCAAAGGTGATTTTTTTTCAGACACCAACTGATAGCATAGATCTTATGAAAAGAAATGCATGATGGCCTTGCCAGTTCCAAAACTGTGCAGCAGAGCTGGGAAATGAGCTGAGGGGCAGGAATGTGTATTGCTGGGGTAAGGACTGAGGTTTGCTCCCCCGGTCAGCACTCTAGCCAGCCTTATGCTTCAGGCACGCACAAAGGTTACATAGTTCCTGCATGGTGGTGTCTTCAGTAGTTTGTATGTCTTGTTAGTTAAGCGTGGAGTTAAAACATACACAAACATGACCTGTTGAGTCAGAGGACAGCAGAACAACAGAGCCTTGTGCTGACTTCCCTCATAAGCGTAAGAGCTTCTCCTTTGGGCAGTTGTCATCTACTTGGGCTTCTGCAAGGCCTTTGTTATATTTCTCCACAGTATTCTTGCCGCTAAATAGGACAGATATGGGTTTGAAGGATGGACTGTTAGATGGATAAGGAGTTGGATGTCAAAAGAGTTACAGTCAACAGTTTGATGTTGCAGTGGAACCCAGTAATGAGCGGTGGCCCTCAAGGGTCCATACTGGGACCAATACTATTTAATATCTTCACCAGTGATGTAGGCAGAGGGATGGAGTGCACCCTCATCAAGTTTGCCAATGACACCAAGTTGAGTCGTGCAGCTGATATGCTTGAGGGAAGGGATGCCAAACCAGAGGTACCTTCACAGGCTTGAGGAGTGGACCCATGTGAATTTCATGAAGTTCAAAAAGGTCAAGTGCAAGGTCCTGCACACGGGTCAGGGCAATCCCCAATGTCGGTACAGAATGAGGGATGAATGGATTAAGAGCAGCCTTGCAGAGAAGGACTTAGGGATATTGGTGGATAAAAAAGTGGGTTTGTGCCAGCAATGTCCACTCGCAGCCCAGAAAGCCAACCATATCCTGGGCTGCATGAAAAGAAATGTGACCAGCAGGTCAGGGTAGGAAATTCTCCCTATACACTCCACCGCCGTGACACCCCACCTGGAGTACTGTATCCAGCTCTGGGGTCCCCATGACTTGTTAGAGAGGATCCAGAGGAAGGCCATAAAAATGATCAGAGGGCTGGAACACCTCTCCTGTGAAGAAAGGTTGGGAGTGTTGGGGTTCATCCTGGAGAAGAGAAGGCCTTTCAATATATAAAGGGGGCTTATAAGAAAGACGGAGAGAGACTTTTTACCAAGGCCTGAAGTGTCAGGACAAGGGACAACAGTTTTCAACTGAGAGTAGATTTAGATTGCATAGAAGGATTAATTGTTTACTATGAGGGTGGTAGGACACCAGAACAGGTGCTCCATCCCTCTCATCATCCTGTGGCCCTCCTCTGGACTGGCTCCAACAGCAAACAAACTTGGAAAAGTTAAGTAGGGGCTGGTAAATGCTCATGACAACTTATACGCACTTCCTAACCATGTTGCATGTTAAACATCAAATTATCTTCCTCAAGAAGCCAAAAGGCTAAGTGTTCCCTTCTTTGATGTAAAACAGTTCATTAAGAAAGCTGAATTAGCACTGCTGTCTATAAAACTCTATTCACTACTGGTGTTTTCAATTCAAACCCGAATGGAAGTGGTGTGAGTAGAACTCACACTAGAGTTCCGTGTGAACAGTATCTTTTCCAATCACACACCCACAGGACAATCATGGCTTTCTCTCTCACATATACATATGTAAAGTGTCTGATCGCCACAGAGTCACAGCAGAGTGACTCTGCTGTGAAAGTATGAACCTGAGTATAACCAATGAATGGCAATTTTCATGAGTTTATTGAAAGAACAGTTTTGAGACATATCAACAGCCACTCCCCACGTAAATAATATTTCAATGCAAATTTCTACTGGTCTCTGTGACCCTATCAGTACTAAAATGTGTAAGAGACTTGGAGGGTAGCAGGTGGAGAAAAGAGAAGTGGGATGAGGGTTTGCATCCTGGATGTTGAGATAAATACAGGAGTTCCTCATTCTGTTACTCTGCCTCGTCTGGCAGAAAAGTAGACTCCTCCACCTCAGTGCTTCCAAAGGAAAGTGACAACATATCATTATAGCTCAGGTTACACCTGGCTTAATACTGTGAACCCTCCTGCTCTGGAAAACAAGGTCCTTCCATCCTTTTCTAACCACTGCTACTGCCCGCTGGGTCGTGGTATGAGAGACAAGTGTAGCATGGCATATTTACAGCTCAAACATCCTGGCCCTAAAATCAGGAGTTCTCAGCATTCATTATATTACAAAATCTCATTTCTGAGAATAGGTATTCCAGGTATTTCCTGTTTCCAGCTGACAGACCAATGTATGGCTAAGGAATAAACAGTTTCAGAAATACACTGTTTAGTAAAAGTTAATTAAGCTAGGAGATCAGAAAAGTCATGACAAAAAAAAATAAATTGGAAAATCTCTTCTGAACTTGCTTTAAATGTAATGTTTACTTCTCTGTAACAGGAAAGCAGTATAGCATTTTATTTTCTCTATGGACTTGAAATGACCTCTTGTTTTTAAATGCTTTTTCAGAGAAACAGCAGAACCAAGAGATGCTGGAGTATCAATACAGGAAATGAAATGTCCCACCTCTCTAGAGGTCAGATGCAGCACCACCACTGGCATAACACATTTCCTTACATGGCTTTACCACTGTGCTGGCTTCCACCAGTGCTGGAAGGATTACCCTAGGGATGAGAGGTCCTTCACAGCCATGACATTCAAACTTAGATACATCAATTTAGCCCCTTTAACCTGTATTTAAACACACAAACAGTCAATGCCAATGGTAAAACTCAAGTACTCAGCACTCTTCAGAACTGGACTCCTCTTCCCTCCCTCTCCCCACCTGCCAATGCTTAGATTAAGATAACCAAAATTTTCTCTTACAGTTATTCAAATTCTTTGTCCCTCTAATGAAGCTTTCTTGACAGTCAAACTTGTGGCCTGGACACCTGCACAACGGAAACTAGAAAGAGACAATAACCTCGCTCAAAGCTGACCAAGGAGGAAGTGAACCATAATTCTTGAGTTTTTTTATTTCCCCATGCCTCTCAGTGTGAGACTGCTGACTGAATGCCACGGTAAAACAGTAGAGCGAAGATTTGTTCTCAGCCTTCTTTTAGGACTTCTAGCTTGCACAGGAGTTTGCCACAGCACTGACTTGGGTCCTGCTCTGCACCAGGCCATTCTGCACGCAGCTGCTATACATTTGTTTCTCTGTAAGAAAGACAGTAGTTGCTTCCTCGTTAACTAGACATGTCCATGGTTTTCACAGAAGTAATCTCTGAACATGGTACTATCCAAAAAATGATACAACAGTGTAAGCGTAGAGCTTTTCATAGCAATTCAACCCCCATCAATGAAATCTACTGAACGCTCAAGGCATGACCTTGAAGAAAGGTCTTCACGGGGCGCGACACACTCACATTTTGCCCTGACAAACACAAGTCTTCTTACAAGTCTTCTTTCACTAAAATCTTCAGCTAAAATGTAAAACTATAAAAATAGTCTTTAATTTAATAGTTTGGTAGAGCACAGGGAAAAACATTGTTTTCTTTTGCTTGTTTGGTTGTTTTTTTTAACTCTCTCTTCCTTCAGGCAAATCTAATTTTGGCAAAATGTGTGGGATGGAGCACTAATGTACTGTTTTAACATGTGTGTATCTGGAATTTTCAAGCGACTTTTCCTAGCCTTGTGAACCTTCTCAAAATACTGCAAAAAAGAAAGGCACGAGGGATAATCCCCAAAAGAGACTAGAGAGACATTCACTGTTCTTGTGCCCTGATACTATCCTGTTAAAGTATCTACAGTCTAGACAACACTGAGTATATTGATTAGTTACTATTTGATAGTGTACTACTCCTACTAATTTCAGGTGGATGATAGCCTGAGGGTATTAGCAGGACAAGGAGCAACAGGAAGAGTATAGCTATGCCCAGCCTTGTGTTGCTTTGGAAGAGTCAGTCGGACTCTTTCAGATAAGAAGTTCATATCAGCAGGTGAGTGCAAAACTAGTCCGCCTGGGAGTTGTACTGGTTTAACTTCAGCTGTTCTCTCAAACTCGGCTGGTTTAACCAATGCAGATGGCTGCACAAGAAATCTTAGCTAAAGATTTTGGCTAAACCAAAATTTGAAAATTGCTGTCTTTCCTCTTCTATTTTTTTTTTTTCAGGAGAAAAACTGAATGCAAAAGGAACACCTCCACTGAGATACCAAGGCTGCCCTGTGAGTTGTTTTCATGCAGTTAGCATGAGCTGCCCTTCCCAAAGTACCTCACACACAGAGCAGCCTGCAGCCACCAACAGTCAGGCTTACATTGCAGCCCTTCCAGAAAGCACTTTTGTCTTCTATTCTGGACCAGTTTCTGACTAGGACTCACAGGGTGGTATAAATGGCTTAATGCTTGGAACAGGGAGCTGTGGGACTGTTCCTCTAAGTCCAGTACCCAGTATGCTTCGAGCACTGTGCCAGAAGAAGTAAGGCTGGAATAAAAGCTGGATCTGTCAATTCAGCCCAGCTTCCAGCCTGGGACAGATGAGCAAACGTGCCTGCAGTAAGCATAGGGTCTGAGTTTATACATATTCCAGAAGAGTTCACATACCGACTTGTGAGGAAATCAGACTGACGAGTTATTTTGGTGCTAGTCTGCATGCAAATGAACTCTCCCAAACAGGCAGACACCAAATTCAGACGTGTTTTTTAAGCAGCCACAAAGTCATTTGCAAGGCTTATCTAAACCTGTTTAATCATGCTAGTACAAGCTTGTTTTGAACAAAGGTCTACTCTTAGGAGAAAATGAGAGGGAAAAAAAAATCCATCCCCTATCCTCACCAGCTCTCAGAGGGATACATGCACCTTCTCACAGGGAATGGCTGCTGCTAGATTTAGCTTAGTTTTCAGCTGAACCGAAGCTTTCCACATAAACATCCAGGACATGGCCAGTGATTAATAAACCATAAGCTGCTCCAGAATCCACAGTGAGTCTTTGTGGATTTTGCTAAAAGGCATACTGAGTAAAAACAGTGGAGTATTTTGTTTGTTTCGTACTACAAGGCAGCAAGAAAATGTAAATGTTTTTCATGAGTCTAGATTCATACTATCAAAATATCCTAAATCAAGTTCATGAAACCTGAAAGAGAGTCTTGAGCTTTCACAGCCCAAGCTGTATCTGCTTATCCGCTCTCTGAAGAGCGGCTGACACGATGTCTCAGATGGACGGAAAACATTCCATAAGCAACTGCGGAGGGTGTGGTGGCACGGCAGCCTGCAGAGGAGCACAGAAAACACATTGATTCCTCGGGCCTACTGTGTCTCCTACTGGATCCAGTGTACCAGAAATGGCTGCTGTGACTAGGCAGCTGTGAGGGTGGGTTAGAAATTAGGAGGAAATTGGTGGAATACCAAGAAACACTTGTTTTTTCCAAGAGATGCTAACTGGTCACGGCTAACGCCATGCGCACAGTGGGATTTAGCACAGTGCTTTCTCCTAGCTGCACTTGCCAGCATGTCATGCTACACGCACAGATGTGATCCATGTTTGATCCATGTTTCAGTGTGAAAACAGTCCACTACCTTTTCAGCTTTAAAAACAGAGCATGCAGAAGTACATTTCTGACTATTTTAAACATTTCTAACACATCCTGTTGCTGTAGTAGCTGGATAATGAGACCACAGTATTTAAAGTCTCAGAGGAAAAAATGTCAAGGCCTTTGAGGAATCTCCTGTTTCCTTTTTTCTTTTTTAACCTACTCACTGAGTGATTTTCTTTTTTCTTGACTATTTTGAGCATGCAACAAAGTATACATTCGAATTGGAATCTTCAGACATACAAGCCACAGAGGAATGCGTCAGTGACTCTTCTCACAGCTTGTCTGTCAATAGGGTGTTGAATTGAGTACAGAAAGTACAAGTTTGTGTCAGACATTACCTTCGTTAACAAACACGTAAAGCTAACAAGCAGTATGTTCCCAGGCTACTATATATTACTCAGACAAATCAAAGCAGCACTAAAATAAGCTATATTTCTGGTCACTTGCACTATAAAGGAAAAGAGTTTCTTGGAATTCACAAGCAGAGAGGTCCAATCCAAGCCCACAAATGCTGATCTTGGATCTTCTGAGCATATGTTTAGAGTATAATAATGCCTGCAAAGCACTGGAGACAAGAGTACAGAACTGTTTCTATAATTGCTTATTGCTGCTTCAAGAGTAAGGCTAAAAAGAGATCAGAATGGTACTTTTCTGAACAAAGGTTTGGAAAACTGTAAGACCTTTTACTCTCTGAGACTATGGACCTTGTATGCTGTTTAGGCCAAAGAGAGACACACAAAGATCCTTCAGAGTGTGCTGGCAGAAAGGCTGCCCTTCCAGAGGACAACTCTACCCTATGCAACAGCGCTGGGCTTGCTGGCCTCTGGAGAGGCCATTTGGAGAGCGCGCTGCAGTGGCAAGAGGACTGCCCAGAGCAGGCCCCACTCAGCAACTCCAAATTGGCCACCAGGCCCTCTGTGGCACGCAGCTCTCCCTAGACCTGTGGGACTGTAAATTGCATGGGTGGGCACAGGGCAGGGACAGAATAAGGAAAGCATAAAAGTGGTTTAAAACAACTGTTCCCACCCCCGCTCCTTTCCCATGCCCAGCAGTGACTGGTACAGAAATAGCTATCCTTCATCGACCTGCTTCACAGGCACGTGCTTGGGAACTATCAGTTAGTTCATATAAGAAACACAGAAAAGCCAAGCTTTGTAACACAGCTTCTTTCAAATGCTTGAGATACTGCTACAGAGACATTATTCAAAGACAGCTATGGACAGCTGATATTTTAAGAAGCTTCCAAAAAATCTGTGTATCTTGTCCTATGATAAGCCACATGACCAGGCACGTTAACTCTGTAGGGGGGTGGGGGAAGACTTTAGCAGTGTGGGAAAGAGAGGGTCAAGACTACATAATGTATTTGTTTGTTTTCCTGCTTGAACAACAGGGTTGCAGAATGACACAGAACCAAACAGCTATGAACAGAACTGAGTTACTCCACTGAGTGCAATGGTAATATAAAAATGTAAAAGCAATTCTTGTCCAGTGCATGAGCAGTTTGGGATCCTACAAGAGATTTGGGAACGAATTTCTTTGAGGTTTGGTAAAAGGATGGTCAGCATTTGCTGCAAGAAAATTTTGGTCTTCCAAAGTATTTTATGAGATCTAACAATAAGCTCTCTCTGTTTGTGGCAACTTAAGACATACCCCGATAGCAACTGAACTTCACTCCAACAAACAGGCATCACTTTGCTAATCCATGCTACTTGACTGTGGGGCGACTATTCCTCCAACGCTCCCCAAGCAGCTCCCTCTATCCCACTGCTGAGCATCTCTCAGCAAGGCAACACGTTCAAGAACCAGTAAAAGCCCTATCCCTACTAGTATGGGGTGAAGCAGCTAATGCTACTGCATGAATTAACAGCGTGCTCAGACAGGTTTTGGCCAGGACTTTAATGAGGATGGCAAGTATTCTGCTGGATAACTGTTACAGAGAGGCTCTGTGATGCTACAGCTGCTGAGGACTTGGTACTTGCAGGTGTGCACTTTGCCTACAACTTAGTTGACACAGGAACCTGGGCTTGGATATTTCCTGCTTTCTCAGCTATTTTAAGACAGGGGAGGTAGTCACATGCGGTTTTCTTATAAGCTCTCTTTCAATACTCGACTTCTTGGGGTCCAGTCCTGTTTTCATTGGAATGAATGAGCTTTCTGTCGTTGACCCCAGTTTAGCCCTTGACAATTTATTATGGACCCCACCCGCTATTGTTGCTAGGCACCTTGTGAGCTAAAATTTATTTGCAAAAATTATTCATCTACATATTGTGCAGCATACTTCCAAGAGAGAAAAGTTCCATAATCATCTTATAATACAGAGAACGAAGACACAGCTGGAGGATGGGCTGGAAATGCAAAGCACATTAGGTGTCTACAAAGCCTATATGATAACTGATTTCCTCAGTAAAGCAGGGTATGTTGAGCAAGCCATGCTACATACAACTGTACCCACAAACATGAAAGCATCCCTGTATTCAGCAGCCTATATGCAATCTATAGTCTTTGTTCTATGGAAGTCTACATTGGCAGAGAACCGAGACGTATCGTCTGAGTACATCCCTGGAACTCTACTCACTGGGAGAAACTTCCACTCAGTGGGAACTGGATGGGACGTTTAAGAAATTTAATTAGCTGCTTTGAAACAATCAGAGTTTTTGGAACATTTTGCCTGTAGCTGATTAAACTTCTTGCTCTGGTAGTAGCTGCTGTGTTATGTCTAAATTATATGTGGAAATCACTGATGATTTAACAAGTCTTCCTCTCACGTTTTTACAAGCTATTCAGAGAAAGGCTCTATCTACCATAATGAATTATTTGGAAGGCACATCGACTTTTATCTTATTGGTTAGATTGCAGCTTCATTAATGCTGATCTACCTCAGTACAGCTATAGGCTTCTGTAGTTACCTTTGATGACAGTGGTAAGGGTGGCAGCTCCCATTGTTTGCAACACCTCTCAAATGAGAGGAGCTACTAGGAAAAAAGATGTAGCTGAGTTCTAGAAAATGTTTTATTTCTTTCCTGACAAAACACAGGAATCTGGAGTTAGCTGGCGAGAGGGATGGGAGAGAAGGGCATACAAATAAATACTATTTCAGTAAGATTATTAAAGCAAGCAAAACTTCAGGTAATTTCCTCCAATTCTGCTGAGAGCAACTGATCTGGATTTTGTTTTGTTTCAAAATAGTGCTGTTGGGGAGAGATAAGAACAGTGAGAGAGCAGTAAAACAGTTTTTCAGCACAGACACCTCCAGAATGCATGCATGCTGCCCCTTTAAATCTTACAAGCTTTAATGCTCCAAGTGCTGGAGCGATATTCTGCAACACTGAGTTTCAGGCAAAATTCCTAATTGAAACTGATCGGGTTTGCAGGCAGGAAAAGTAGTTGTTTACATATAAATATCTTCTCACTGGGCAGTTCAAATGTGTTTTCAAAAATCAAGCTACAATAGAAGCCATTAAAACCCCCCAACATTTTCCAACCACACAAAATTGCCCCAAATAATTTCTACTCAAATTCAGGGAAAAATTAGGTAAAAATTCTGATACAATGATGAGGTCAGCTGTTGGCAAGTGCTACTATTTTAATGACAACCACAACAGTAATTCATTAGCACTTCTAGAACAAGCAGAATTTAGCTTGTGTGGAGTGGATTGGTGAACAGTTTACTTACCTGAAACAAGTACTTATCTTAAGTGAGAGTTAGGAATGGTGACTTACCAGCTCGAGGAACCTCCTCACCACCTGTCTTTGCTTTAAGTTAGTTTCACCATCCAAGTTAGCTGTTTCTATATGGCACAGCCCATCGGGATCACTTGAGGAGAGCAGCAATATGTCAGCAGGTATAATTTCATTACAACGAAGCTGCACAAAGTCTCCAACTTTCACTTCTTTCCAGTATCTGCTTATGTATTTCTTCTCATTTCTGGGAAAAAAAGGACATGTATCAAAAAAAATATGCACAGACTGGGATGCTTCCCGTAAGATCTGGTTTGATTTGTTACAGGAGTACAGTGCCTTTGGAACGTCCTCAGGTACTCTCAAGTTAGACTGGGAAAAGGCAATGCAGACTGCAAGGAGGCCACTTCTCACTGACTCAGACCCAGGTCTGAGTTCCCAAGACGCTCTTTTAAGGCCCAAAGGCCCACATGTGGATGTTAGACCTGGCTAAGCAGGGTAAGCGGGAGCTTCACACACTCTCCTTTCTCTCCCTCCATGCTCCAAGCCCTCTGGCTCCATGAAGAGGGGGGGCTCGCTGTCCATATCAGGTGAAAAGGAATCACTTTCAGGGCATGGGGGGAACTGAGAACAGGCTTGGGCACAGGACAGCTGCTTGCATGGCTTCTGTCAATCATGCACCACCCTCTGATACACCCTCAGATACCTTTCCCCTGTTCCCTCTTTCCAACAGGGACAAACTATCTATAGTGCTGCACGTGATATCTGGATGAGGGAGCCAAAAATCCCTAACTGAAAGGAATTTCCACTATTCATCACTAAACCTAGAATTACAAGGAGATGTCATGTGGAAAAATGCAGTCCCAACTGCTTTACTGGGAAAGGACACTGTAATTTCTTTTAAATATTTCTAGCACTCCAGCCATAGTGCCGCCTGTTACACAGCTGATTTCTGCTCAGTTACGCTGAACCTTTTATTTTGGAGTGCAATTTCTTTGCAATTTCTTTGTCACAAATCCGACTTACCCACCTGAAACACTGATATGTATGTTGTTCATTTAGATACAGCCACTGAACCTCTAGTTTTAAAGATCATGCTAGTTTGCTATTTTTTAAATTTTTTAACTTTTTCTTGAGAAAAAGAGAGAAAAGGAACAGATGGTTGCTTAACTAATTCTAACTAAAATTCAAGGTTTTAGTTTCATGACATGCACAGACTCATGTGCTTTCTTGGCATTGCTTTCTTCTGTTGTGTTTTTGAAAGAAAAAAACCAGCCACAATATCAACTTGGTAAAATACCTCCTGAAATTGGGAAGCTGCTATTCTGACACTTTTCCCAGCTGTCCGAAGGCCTTTTGCTATGTGAGCCCCGAGATGGCTGCTGGCACTGGCACTGGCACCAGCGACAGGCTCCTGCAATGGCACTTAACTGGCAGAAGGGGATTCTGTTGGGGGTGGGGTGGCAGCTATTTTCTGTTCTTTAAAGTATATTATTTTAAAATACATCACTTTCAGCAGTTATGTGAATAGATTTGTAACCCAGTGGAAGCACACAAATCCTGTCAGTGGTGTTACTTTGGAGTTACTGATAGTTCATGCCTAATTCAGGTTTGGCAATGCCTTCACTGGTGTTACAAGAATTAGTAACTTAATTGACTTTTATTCATGTATTTAGCTTAAATCCAGAACAATAATGTGTCTGATAGCACAAGGATGTATCAGGTCAGGTTTTATCTCCCAAAATTTCTTCATTGTCCTTTCCTAACATCCAGTTTATAAAGGGAGGAATGAAAATCATGGTTGGGATTTCTATTTCGATAAAACCTGAAAAGGATTAATAAGAGTCAGGTGTAAAACATGATAGTCTAACAAGGGCAGGTAATGGACAGACTAGGTGCTGAAATTACCCATTCCCTTCACACTCAGGCCAAAATCAACCTTTAACTTTTCCTGCTAATGAGTATGAATTGCTTTGATGCCCAGTGTGCCATAATGTAGTACAAATCACCGCACCGCAGATCTGCAGGGCTTGTTAGTCATGCTGACTCCAAATCCCTCCACACGTGGCCGCTGCTCTTTATCCTTTCTAATTTAACTGTGAAACTGCGTGATGTTTAAATGCACTTACAACGAATAGCAGTATAGAAGTACCATCAGGCTAAAAATAACAAGTAGTCCCATACTATGCTATAGGGCACTTATATTTTTTATTTAACTCCTATTGTTTGAAAATCATTGCTATTTTAGCATTTCCTCACCCCTCATGAGCTTAGCAACTGCCACAATTATATACACTGTGGCAGGAAGGGTGGATATCGAGTAACACAAGGCCAAATGGCTCTGCTGGGATAAATGAAGTTGCTCAGCTTGGAGAAGAGAAGGCTCTGGGGAGACCTTATTGTGGCCTTTCAATATATAAAGGGGGCTTATAAGAAAGACAGACAGAGACTTTTTACCAGGGTCTGTAGTGACAGGACAAGGGGTAATGGCTTTGAACTGAAAGAGAGTAGGTTTAAATGAGACATAAGGACGAAATTTTTGGTGATGAGGGTAGTGGGACACTGGAACAGGTTGCCCAGAGAAGCTGTGGCTGCCCCCTCCCTGGCAGTGTTCAAGGCCAGGTTGAATGGGGCTTTGGGCAACCCGGTCTAGTGGAGGGTGTCCCTGTCCATGGCAGGGGGGTTGGACTAGGTCCTGTTTAAAGGTTCCTTCCAACCCAAACCAGTCTGTGATTCAGTGAATCTATGAATGTAAGACCTCCTGCACACACATCAGGGCCCTGGGGCAGAGCCCCCTTCATCAGACACACGGGAACAGTTTGGCCCAGTATTCCATCTGACCAGCTCCCTGCTAACAAGGGCCAGTAGTGCATGGAAAATTACTGCCTGCATGGAAAATTACTTCCTAAACCTCCTCATCCAGGGTTGCTGTTATGTCCTCCAGCACAGCTCTGAACTCCGACTTGTCTCATTGCAGCCAGTGAGTGGTCACTACAAGTATTCTCTGCAGCGCACGGCACGATGCCGTCTTCCCGGGGGGTGGTTCAGGTACTAGATGCACTGTAAATACATCGGTCTTTCAGGAGTATTCCTCTAACGTGTTCAGCCTACTCTTCTGAACACACAGGTTAGCTCACCTCCAGACAACTGTCGTACCTCTGGCCAGCACAAACACACCAACTGACCACGTTGATACAATTTTGCCGTTGACTTCTGCAGAGACTTTATCATCCAAGTTTTATATCACCTACTAAATGTTTATTATATTGTGCCAGTGAATTGCAGAAGTTTTATGATACAGTCAGTTAGGAATGCCACACTTCCTATAAGAGAAAGTATCTTTAAAATTTGAGTTTTCCTTTGTGTTTGTAAGGTGTCATATACAAAAATGCTTGATTTAAATCTTATTTGAAGTTCAGGGATTTGAGCAGTTTTGCCTCAGCGTGTCCTCACAGACATTATTCTTCCAGTCCCTCTTCAGAAGGGGTCCCTTCCACACCTCCAGTGATGCATATTGCATTGGTCCGCTGTGATAGAAAACCTGAATTAAACATGGTATATCCATGCACAGATATATGTGCCTCATTATGTGTTTGGTGGTGTTTTCAAATGGTTCAGTACACTTTTCAACTTCAGAGCAAACATATCGTCTAAGGAGAGGCTTCAGCTGAGCTCTTCACAGTAGTGGCCAGGTTTGGAGGACACAGAATCACAGAATCACAGTATATTAGAGGTTGGGACACCAACAGTTCAACAAACAGGACTGGAACCAATGCCAGATTGCAGGGAACACCTCCTTGCATCTTCAGGCATTGAGATAACGGAGACCACTCCCCATGCACTCTTACAGAGCATCAACAAAATGTAGCAATGGGGGTACTCTTTACTCATCCAACAGTCAGCGTGATTTCTCCTGCCAGGGTCCTGTCTATCCACCTGGTAGGTGTTTCTGAAAGGCCTTCCTGTCTCTTGTCTTTAATACTCTAAAGTCATCTGCAGATTTTGTTGTCTTTCCTTTTGTAATTACCAACACGCTTGCCTTGGTCTATTTCTCTGGGACCTCGCCACTTATTCTTGCTTTGTCCTGACTCTGTCACTACTGTGCGGTTGATGGTTCTCTGCAGTCTCAGCACAGGGCTTCAACGCACTGCTTGCAAGAGACTCTTCAAGTAAAGGTTTTGGCAAGTTTAAGTAAACATCATATGACCTCCTGGAATATTTTGTTGAAGGCCTCAAAGAATTCTGGCATGAACACAGGACTGGGAGGCAGCATCTCAGTTAGTGGGTACAGCCCCCTCCCACAGTCTCAGGAAACACTGCCATGGATATATAGGCCAGAAGCTAATACCCCACAATTCTAGTTCTACCTGCCCTTGCTTATCACAAGCCTGAAGATATGTTTTAGTACCTGCGACAAACTTAAGGTTGATGCTACAAGAAGCCAAAGCTGCAAACTATGATGAATGACAGGAAGAGGTCAGAGATACTAATTCTTATCTTTCAAACCTGGAGAGTTAGACACAAGTCTTCCAAATCAATGTGCTGCCATGAACTACTTCTATTGTGCAAAAAGAATAGATACTGTTGGTACTCTGCAGTTAAATCACCTTGATGAATTGTTAATTTCAGACATCTATGCCCAGCTACTGTAACGTGTTGTGCTCACGTATTAAAAATGCCTAGCCTCCTGCACGCAACCTAATCTTGATCAACACATTTGCATGCAACAAATGTACTTGTCAGCTGTGGTTTTAACCCACAGTCACGTAAGTCTTCATGCTCCTCTCCGCCACAACTGGAAGCAGAACTTGCCAGTGCTTTCACTTTTGTAAGCGTATCTTTACAGGTAGATACTGACTGAAATCTAAAGATGGATGGCTAAGAAGTCCACCGGTGCAGCTGCATTGCCATCGACACTGTTGCTAACCACCAGCAAACGTGGTCCTGGCAGGAGTCAAACTCCTCTAGATGCTGAAGTTCTTTTGCAGCAATGAAGTGCAATTATCCCAACATACCCACTTTCTAACATACACAGGAAAGTCTGCAACATCCTTTCAAGTGCATGAAGAAAATCACTTGCTATTAAAGATTTGTGTTAGTGTACCTACTGCATAAATGTGGCCTATGCTCTGTTTTGAAGCAGAATAGCCTGCGGGTTGGTGCCAAATTTGAGATTGGCTTTGGTTAACAGCAAAAAGTAAACAAAACAAAAAACACTGATCATTTTTTTCTTTAAATTTCAATTTTCAGTTTAGAAACACAGAAACTCAGAAATTACATGTTCTTTTCCTATTAACCATGCTTTTCTTTTTTCTGGTCTTCTTTGTGACATGAGCTGATAAAGACCATGCTCATAATTTTGCTTTTCTGGCCATGTAGACATCAGTTTTTATCTACGAAAGGCTGAAGATTCCAAACTGTCCCTATTTAAACATCACAAAAATAATAGTTTCCTTCTCATGAATACCTTTTAACTGTTTCGGTATAATAAGGAGTTACTTAAAATTACCATACTTAAAGAAAGATAACAAAACTACACATACTTAAAATTTAAGAAGACTCTTTCCTCTACTCTGTACTTTTTTTCTTAAAAGTCTGGGGAGAATATCACAAGCAGTACGTGGTAGGAAATGTGAAGGCCATGAAGCTGTAATCTGTTCCACTTCTGCAAGGCCTGCATACTAACAGTTTTTATATGTTAAATTGAGAAGATGGGACTACTAGTACTCATTTCTTGCTTCCTATAATTCTCCACTGACAAACTTACAATTAATGAGAGGGAATGGCTGACACAGATTTGCTCCACCAATTAACTCCAGTGAGTGATTGGGGCACCTATGTTTGCTTCTGTGTAACACTGCCCTAGCATAGTGCCAACACAGGCTCCTATATTCTTCTCAGCAGGGCTTGTAAAAGACATTTAGAAAAACACAGAGGATGTTCTCTTGTACCTTTTGGGGTGCTCAATCTGGTTCACACAGCATACCCTACACAGGTTGTGGCTGCAGCCCAGAGCCTCTCAAAACATCTAAATGAAGTGTTGTTTCCCAGTCCAAGCCCATCCGCTGACCTGCTTTTGAAGTAACAATTGTCTGCACTTCAAAAGAAATCAGAAGAATCCTTTGCCTTCCTTGCCAGCTGAGGTTGGTCATTGAACCAGTAGACTTTAAAAGAAACACAGCAAGAAATTAAGCTTGTGGAAGAGGAAAAGCCCTGCACAAAAGATAGGTCAACGAGTTGTTGTGTACAAGGCATACTTTGGAGCTGTTCTTGATGTCAGCCAGGTCCTTCCTTTCCATCTCAGGAGGCAGAAATAGAGTAGGGTAGCACTAAAGAATGTATCAAACCCCACCTGGAGTGCTGTGTCTAGCTCTGGGGTCTCCAGCACAAGACAGACATGGACCCATTAGAGCAGGTCCAGAGGAGGGCCACAAAGATAACCAGAGGCCTGGTCTCCTATGAAGACAGGCTGAGAGTTGGGGTCATTCATCTTGGAGAAGAGAAGGCTGTGGGGAAACCTTATGGCAGCCTCTCAGTACCTAAAGGGGCCTACAGGAAAGACAGAGAGGGACTGTCTAGAAGGCCAGGTAGTGATAGGACAAGCAGTAATGGCCTTAATCTGAAGAAGGGGAGATTTAGAGTAGATATTAGGAAAAAGAAATCTTTGCTGTGAAGGTGGTGAGGCACTGGAACAGGTTGCCCAGAGAAGTTGTGGATGCGCCATCCCTGGAAGAGTTCAAGGCCAGGTTGGACGGGACTTTGGGCAATCTGGTCTAGTGGAGGGTGTCCCTGTCCATGGCAGGGGGTTGGAACTAGATGATCTTTAAGGTCCCTTAAACCAGTCTAGGATTCTAGGATTCTATCATCTGTGCCCCCAGTGACTTAAAACATGTTCAAATCAGTTGGCTACAAGTGTCGTGACAAGTGCCCTGATTAGGACCAAGATAACTAAAAAGACCTTGAAGCTAATTGGCAGGAGCCAAGCACAGTAGCAAGTCCCATATTAGAAACCAAGAAGAGGATCCTAAAATTATAATGCAAGCACAGAAGTTCCTCATCAGGCCACAGTATCTTGATGGAGGCTCCAGCATCTAGCTGTTCCTCAACAGGTCCTTCACATTCATACCATGTTCTCAAATTCTCTGTTCTTTCCCTGGCCTGGGCTGGAGCCCTTGCCTTTGACCCATCACCTCTTCTCCCAACACTCCTGCAGATGTGGAGAGGGCTCGCACTAACTGAGCCCCTAGCGCTCTATTGACACTTCAGTGGGAAGTAGAGATTTTGCATAACTCATCACAGGCTAGAAAAGCAGAGCTGGTGGACAACACTGAGACACATGCATGAAACTCCTGTGTTATAAATAGTAACAATTATGATTTGAAAACTACAGGTGTAACAGACCTCAGAGTTTAAAAACAAGAGCTGTCATGAGGCCAAGGCCTATATTACACAAAGTCTGAACATGCTAAGTATCTATGGAAACGCGGTGAGAACCATTTGGGTACAATTACAATGTTGTGGCAGAATGAAGGAAAAACATGTAGCATAAGTTAATGCCAAAGCAGGTTACATAATGCCCAGAATATGTCTCCATTCCACCACAAACGATAACATCTGTTTCTGTGAAAATAAATCATGAAGAGGCTCTGAATGTGATATTAATAAGAAAAACCCAACAGATTAACAGTGTGTTCTTGAGAAATGTTGAAGAGAACAAAGTCTCTCCATGACCAAAGTTTCTAAATAGACCTCTTGATTTTCACATTATTTTAAGAGCACTTAAAGTTTTCTTGTTTTCACAGACTTCAAATTTTTTTTTTTTGATTAGCAAGCGAAAATATATGTTACAGTTGCTAGAAGCAAATGTGTGTGCAATGCTGAGGCATAAAGGTGCCTTTTATTAAATTCACACTTCTGAAAACTGCTAATTTTTCGGTTTCAAGTCAAACTTGCCATGAAAAAAATGTACCCAGGAAACCTCAGTGATTCAGGTTTATAATGTGGAAGTAATAATTTAACTTCTCTTGGCAGTGTTATCTCCATTATATCCCACGTTGAAAGAAACCTCACTATTGTTCACCATAATGAAACATTTGCTACCCGGAATAAATGATTTTTCAGCCAAGAAACTTGTTGTTGCGATAACAACATGAAACATAAAAGTAGAACGTGTAATGAAACTTTATACAAGCTGAAGAAAGAAAAAGCTGTCTTCTGGAACTTGATTTTAAAACCTGGAGACTGTTTCAGAGAGATATCTCGTATTAATTTTAAGTGGCATGATTCTTGATACTCCTATGTTTACTGCCAAAAATGCTAATAAACTTCTATCACTCTTCCAGTAAATGAATATATTGGGAGAGAAGATTATCAATCGCTTGTACTTAGCAGGATGGATAGGTAATGGTTATATTGAGGCTTCATAAATAGATATCACACCAAGGGTGGAAGAATAGCCTGGTTATAGCTTGCATTCAGTCTGATAGACATTAAAACCCACAAGTCAGGCACCTTCATACTAAAGTTTTTTTTTAGTTTGATATAGGAGAACTTCTCTTCTGAACAAAGTAATGCAACAAACACTCTTCTTCACATGGCTTCTTAGCACCACCAAATGCAACCCTTGCACTTGACAACATTGCTTGCTGGTACCTAGAGTGAAAAAAAAACACAGATGCAAAGGGGATGGCTACCTCAGCACTGGGTGCACAACCGGGTAAGGTTCTCATCCTGAATTTCAGATATTAAGACTGAATATTTACATTACAGTGGTGTCCCAAGCCACTACAAAAAGATTCAGCTGAGCTTGGTACCATGCAAACATGGAAGGAGAAATAATCCTCTGCCTGAAGGGAACCCACTCAAAGTACAAATACCTAATGACACAAATCTCCTGTATCTGTGCGTGCTTCCTAAACAATTAATGAAAAAGCAGGAACTCTTCCAAGGGACATCTTAGGTGCCAAATTTTGTTAAGACATAAGGTCTATGTAGAAGTCTTCCAGGGCCCTTGTCCCCTAAACCAGTAATTAATGACACATGGACACTTAGGAGAACTGGGTGTCTAAGATTCAGGTGCAAGCCAGATGCATAACTCCCGTGGACTAAAACCTCCATTTGGTGCCCTCCCACTGCATTTAAGCCAGTGCAACCAGGTGACCATTCTAAGGGAGCTCTTCATATCTTAACAGTACATCTTAAAAGGCAAATTTAGCATGGCTCTGCAGAGTTAATAAGGGAAATCCCATTCTTTAACATATTCAGACACTTCAATGGAAATTGTTTTCCTCTCACTCCTCTGGTTCTACACACCTGCCTAACTAGACATCAGGACAACATGACCCAGGCCATAAAATGCATTAATATATTCACTATGTATACACAAAAAGCCATTTGTAAAGAACTGCTAAAGAATCATAGAATCATGGAATGGTTTGGGTTGGAAGGGACCACAAGGATCATCTAGTTCCAACCCCTCCCGCCATGGGCAGGGACACCCTCCACTAGACCAGGGTGCCTAAAGTCTCATCCAGTCTGGCCTTGAACACTGCCAGGGATGGGGCCTCCGCAGCTTCTCTGGGCAACCTGTTCCAGTGCCTCACCATCCTCACAGGGAAGAATTTCTTCCTAACATCCAAACTAAATCCCCCCTCTTGTAGTTTAAACCCATAAGAAAGGTGCTTCCTAAGTGCAACAGTTTTTAGTTGAAAAATCAATCCAATTCTTTTAGCTAAACATGTAACAGTTGAAAGAATTTTTATCAGGAAAAGTATTTCCTGCTGATTACAGGCACAACCCTGATGGAGCTTTCACTGATACTCAGTTTGGGAGACTTATTTCCCACGTAACTGTGCCATACAAACACCTTTAAAGCTCTAAAGCTCACAAGTTATCTAATCACTGCATAAAAGCACTCTAGAAATTAACATAGTTCAGCAATTTTATGTTAACACAATCAGTGAAAAGAACATTAATAATTCACCATTTTCACATTTAACAGGCAAAATCAACGTTTCAGACTGAAATATGTGTTCAGTCTTCTACAATTCCTCCTGAAAATTATAAAGTTTCACATTTTCCTTCCATTTCTGTTCTTGTCTGGGTAACATCCACCCATGATATCCATCTTATCTGGATGTTCTCATCTGAACAATCTAAAGTTCAGGCTGAGGATAGGAAAAACATTTACCTATCTGAATACCAGCTGAGATCTCAGTGGGTGCCAGGGTGCAATGCTCACATTTGGAACAACCAAGGTGATGCTTTGCATGTTGCATGTTGTTTGCATGTTGTTGCCTCTAAATTTCTTCTTGCCCCAATTCCAGAAATTAGCTTTAGCCCATACAACAACTTTTCTACTTCCAGTGCCACACAAAATTGAACTGCTTAAAGAACTGGCAATGATTTAAAAAAAAACAAAAAAAGAAAAAAAAAAGGAAAAAAAAAGTAGGAAAAAACCTGTTTGGCTGTAGCATTATTGGAAGAATGTTGCAGAAGAAAACAAAGTTGTATGCTACTATATATTTGCAGAACATGTCAACAGTTACTTCTACTCTGAAACTGAGGTGTGAAACTGTATAATACATGGGTTACTTATTTGCAAGGATATTGGAAGCATGTTTTGTTGTACTCATTTGTCAATTCTTATGAACTTTACTTAACTCCAGCATTACTAAAGAATTGCTTTCCTCTCTCTGTCAGAGGAGATGCATTCAATGGAGATTGCATGAACAGTGAAACCTCAAACTCAGGCACACCTCTGTTGACACTGAGAGGTACAAAGGAAGATTTAAGGTGCAATACTGGGTAAGACTGTGGTCTGTCTCCACATCTATTCAGTTAGATGCCCGCAGCAAACACCCCTGGGCTGGTATAGCAAAGTGCGTAGCTTTACCTGGCAGTTGTGGATGCCTACTGGCTAGCAGGCAAAGCAAACTGGACTCACCTGCGTGCTTTTGTGAAGGGGATGGAAGAGAGGTTTGGCAGGATTTGTACACAAACATCGACCTTAACTTGAATGTCAACTTGCAAATAAAAGAGGCCCCAGAATATTCAAAAGTTGATTCAAAATGTGTACCATTGCAGCATCTGTCAAACTTTTGTTGATCAGATGCTGTACGCTGCTTTTAGAGCCTTGTCACTGGTATGACTGGCTGCCCTACGCCCCGATACAGCTTCCCAGTGGGGTGAGGTAACGCTTCACTCGCAAGCCACTGCTCACGTCCCATCACACTTACGTCTTCCTAACTGGCTAAGGCTCAGCAGAAAGGAGGTCAGCAATTTTGGGGTAACTGGGTTCTCTGAAGTTTCTTCCTAATCTGGAGGAACAGAAGGGTCAGCTAAGGACCTGAAATATGAACATAAGAATCCTTTCATTTAAAGCCTATTTTTAGTATTTACTATTATTATTTCTTCTTCGTTGCTATTTCTCCGTGCAGTTTCTTAAATGCAAGAGCTATGAGACTTCTCAGGAGAGACATCTCTATCACAGTAACTGAACCAAACACGGAAGAGCTGGAGGTTGCTGCAGTGCTCTCGCTAGTTCTTGTACTGGTAGCCAGAGTGGAAGAACTGCCTGACATTTTTAATTTAGATCTACAAAGTCAGTTTGTGAGAAGCAGTATCAGTATAAATCCCTGAGGAGCCCTGATCTGAAGCATAAACATCCATCTCCAGCATCAGTACATCCCCAAGAGTGAAGGAGCAGTAAAAGGCATTACAACTGAGAAGAATCCTAATTCTTCCATGTAGCTGGCAGGAGAATAGGCTTTAACTTGTACTCTGGGCTGATCTGAAAAGTGCAGTTGAAGTTTTAAATATAGTGACTTATCTTAGGCTATACGTAGCCAATTTCTCTATATTTAGCTGCTCTCTCAGGTTATGTAGCCTGTCTTTATGTTTCTGGATCACTGCTTGCCCCAACAAGACAAGAATACTAATGCGAGGGAAAGCAAACAGCCTCAGGCTGTATCTTAGTACAGAGAGATGTTTAAATTACCATATTGTTCTCAAAACGAAATAAAAAATCTGAAAATCTCTAAAAGTCTGGTATAAAATAACAACAAGGTGTTTCCCTAGAATGCTTTCTTAATGAAGATTGATAAGGCCAACATCAAAACCGGGGCCTGGGAGCACGTCCCCATATTCGTGACTGAGCACACACACCGGGCTGGACCCCACGTTGGATTGAAACCAGGGTGTGTGTAAGCCTCAATTCGCTGTGCTCTAGCTCCTGACGCAGTTTCAATTCAGCCTTATATAAGGCTGTTTTACAGAAATTCATAGAATATAAAAATGTTCCTCACTTCCATCAGAGAAGAATTAGAAGACCAAACTCCATGCAAATCATATGCAGTGATATGAATCTTTGAAGGTTTAAGTCAAAACAAGTATGTCTGCGGATGCAAATTTTATATTCAAAATTCTTCGTGAAAGTAAATAATAGAGAACCATATTGAAGAAGTGAGAACCATAAAATGTAAAATTCTACTATTTAAAGGAAATGTAGGATGCCTTTAGTAACATTTGAGTAGTTCAGATTCAACAACTTGAGTACTGTTGGTACCTACATATAAAAAATTCAGGATAAGAATTCACTTAATGTTTTCAATGTCGATTTGACTATACTGAGAGTCCCTGTTTTCACACTATCTGTTGCTTCCCCTGAATTAAAGATGTTGGTCTTCATCTCATTAATACTCCAAACTTACTGCAGCCAGGCAATGAGTGTAGCTGAATATGAAATACTAAGCTAGAAAAATACTTCTGTTTTCACAGAGATAAATGCATTTTTTTCCTGTCTCACTGATTTACAATCAAAATGACTAAGAATTATAGTCAACCCAATGGAATTATGAGATACAGTCAGCTAACACAGACAGTACATCTCAACCTGTTAACGTAGTTATTCAAAGACCTTGTAATTAAAGAGCTCTGCAGGGAAGCAAGTAATCTTTGCTACTTGTCCACAACTACTGAACTATCATCAATCAAAAGGGCAATTTATAGAGGGACACACCATCTATATAAATTTTGTTAGCCTGTTTCCATCAGTTTACTAGACAATATGTTTTCACAACAAAGTATATCTTTCTATAATATTTCCATAATAACTATCCACACTTTTTAAAAGTCATCGAGGCATTAATAACCGGAATATTTTCAAGAGCTTGTTGGTTGTCAGAGGTGTACATATTTGTACACATTTAAACAAAACCATACACACTTATAAATGTAAACTCCTTCACTATTGCCCTATTATAAAGAAACAGTGTCATTTGTGAATATTGTTTCATGGAAACTCTTTTAAAATTAATTTTCAAGAATTTAAAGTCTAAGCAGGACAACTAATAGAAATGGATATTGTGCTTTGGTTCCTTTTACATGTGTGGTGGGTTGACCTTGGCTGGACAGCAGGTGCCCACCAAGATGCTCTATCACTCCCCTCCTCAGCAGGACAGTGGGGGAGAACATAAGATGGGAAGAAATCTCATGGGTCAAGATAATGGCCATAAAACAAAGGAAAAGCAGAAGGCTGCACACAGCGGAAAGGAAAACCAAAAGATTTATTCTCTGCTTTCCATCAGCAGGCGATGTCCAACCACGTCCCAGGAAGCAGGGCTTCAATACCTGTAGCGGTTGCTTTGAAGAGAAATGTCATATATAATGATTGTCCCCTCTTTCTCCTCCTTTCTCTTGGCTTTTACTGCTGAGCAGACACCATACGGTATGGAATATCCCTTGGTCAGTTTAGGCCAGCTGCCCTGCTGTGTCCCCTCCCAAGGTCTTGCCCCCCCCCAGCCTGCTGGTGAGGGGTGGGGAGAAATGTTGGAGCGAGACAGCCTCGGTGCTGTGCCAGCGCTGCTCAGCAGTAGCCAAAGCACCGCTGTGTTACGAACACCTTTCTACAACGCACAGCACTATGAGGGCTGCTGTGGGGAAAATTAAGTCCATCTTAGCCAGACCCAATACGACATGAAAGTTACCTCATCAAGATCAATCTTTCTTGGTAATTACTAAATAAATTATTCCAAATAGCATTCTCACAATTAAAAAAAAATGTTCATGCATGATTTTCACTTACTGTTCACTGAGCTCTAAAACCAGGCGACAAATCCTGGACCAAATACAGCAAGGTACCTAAATATATGTCTAAACTCAGGCAGAAAAGAGCTCTTTCTTGGCAAACTCCAGAAAAAAAGCCCAAATTCTCTGCAGTTTGCAGTCATACCTTCCTTGGGGGAAAAATGGTAAAACACTGAAATTTAATACCCTAGAAAAAAAAATAAATTCAAGGTCTTTACTGCAGCTGAAAGAACAAAGTGACTAACTGCAAACAACTGCACTTTTGAAATGCCCAGAAACTGAGCTTAAAGCAAGGAATTACAGAGACTATTTATTGAAAGGGTTCAACTCACGGAGGGAGAACAAACAGCCTAAAAGAGCTTGTGCGATCTGAAACATCTCAGCAGGTGCCAGGCCACCATGGTGATGGGCAGAAAGAGCAGCACTCAGCAGCCGGGCTCAGACATAGACCAAAACGTTTGTGTCACAATCTCTAGGCAGAAGCTAGCTTAGAAAGACAGGAACATCAGTTTTAAAACTGAATTTCAATTTGATCTTTCAATGTGCTCTTCCAAATTAAACCAAGCTAGTCCTGCAGACAAAAGTTGCCCACCTAACAAAAGAATTTTTTACCCTGAACCCTTCTCCCACAAGGCTGTAAGAAAGTCAAAAAGAAATTTAAAAAATTGAATCACACAGGTCTCCAAATTAGCTGAAATTTTACACAAAGTCCAATTCTTAAAATTCCTTTGCAGACTTTTCTCTCTCCATTGTTCATCACCATTTGATCTCCATAACTGAGGGTTATTTTTCACTCCTCTTCCCATCATAAAAAACCCCACCACATCTTAAATGTGTGTCTGTCTCTCTCTAACACCATACTCTTATCAAGACACTCACTTCCAGTCTTGCCTCAATCCTTTTTCCACAACAGTTTTGCTACAATTCCTTTCCTTCTCTACCCTCAGCAATTAATGACTTTGAACTTGGTGGCTCCTCTTTGTTACATCCAACTGAAAGCTAAATCCTCTTCAAAGCGCCTTCCTCCTCCTTATCTAGCTTTTGCTACACCTCTGTAGATGATGATCTATTTTGTTGACACCTCATGATTGATATCTCTTTTTTATGACTCCTCTTACGCATAAAATACTTTTCCAAACATTAAATGGATTGCATTTACTTCCATAACTGTGAGGTTAACTAAGGAGAATTCTTCGTAAGGAAGACAACCCAGCTTGTAAAACTCCTAAAACTGAAAGTCATAGTTGCAATACCTGTGTGATGTGGGTCTTAGTCATCAAAGGAAAATACTTTTGTCTTCAGGCCCTAATTCAGACCTAGCTGCTTTGTAAACGCATAGTACAAATTCTGAAAATGCTTTCCCGACTATCCTCAAAACAGTTTATTTCTTCTGTAAACATATGTCAAGAGTTACTTGGTCACCAGAAATTCACTGTAGACGTCTTCCAACATACAGCAGGTCACTCCATCAGCATGCTGCTGGCTTGTGTGCTGCCTACAGCTCGGTCTGTCTCTGGAGACAAAAGCCATACACCACTGGCTGACAATACCACCTTCAGAAACTCCGACCTACTCTGCTAATTGAGCTGTGGCATTAAAGCAAGAGAGTGGTGTGAAAAACATGTATAAATTCTTCAGGGTTAAACTAAATATTGTAAATTTTTTTTTTTTACATAATCCAAACAAAAGTGTTTCCTTGACATTTTTAGACTTACATTCATTTATTCTGCATAAAAATAAGCAGAATGTTTTACGGAGGACAGGAAGGCATTTTCAGTCATTTTTTTGTTTAAGATGAGAAAAAAAATTGCTCCTGGCCCAAAACCTTGTTTGAGAACTCTACGCACAGAGCATCATTTTCCTTCATCTTTTCAAACAACAGAACAAAGCAGAAACAGCGACATGATCTTAATTTGAGAGGCAATGCTGTAGGCAGCCCCATATTCTTCCTGTGACTACAGAGCATGCCTTCAAAAAATCCAACCTGATAAATTCTAAAAATAAGTGGAGACCACTGTGTTCTGCACAGGTAAAACTGTCTGTTGCATACGTATTAATTTCTAACATACGGTTTACTATGACATACTAATCATGTGAATATTTAGCCTCTGGACACTGTCAAATGAACCATGGGAAAGGGTTGCTTTTTCCAGAAAACATGTTTCTACAGCCTATGTTGCTTCTCACTTGCTACTCCATCCCAGTGGGCAACCCACAGGAGAAGACCAGGACACTGTTTGTAACACACGGTTCATCTGCCTTGCTCTAATGCAGCACCAAAAGAGATTCCCAGAAGAAACTCCATCTGGCACTTTGTGCAATGGAGCTACCTTTGGGAAAGGTCCTGTGGAATCAAACCAACTTCGTTACCAGGCAACTAATTTTCATTTCAGACTAAAAGAAAGCTTCTAGCCCTAAGCATTTGGCAGTCTATAAACTCATTTTTGACAAGGAATATGAAAAATTTCTCTTATTTCTTACAATCTTCATATCAGTAAGCAGATCCCTTCCAGGCTGGGTTTACATACTTTTAGGAAAACCCCGATTTTACACATATGTCTCAGACACTGAAGAAGAGACAGCCAGCAGAAGAGTCTGCTGGATGAGGATAGGGAGATGAGAAGAGGTACACAAGATACATACTTACATACAGAAGAGGCAAGTGTGAGGTATACATGGAGGAAAGTCTGTAAAGAAGATTAAAAGCAGAGAAAGGGAACTAATGGCCATTGGAAAACATAGAGCAAGGGCTGTCAAGGAAAATGTCCATCAACTTACACAGGAGAGCAGAACTTCTGTTTTTAAAAAAAAATCATTCAGAATTTGAAAATGGGGAGAAACTAAGGCTGGCTGGTAATAAAGGTTGTTGCTTATGTGACTCTACTTTTGCTGGGGACTCCTAAGCTTTATTGCTAAGACTGCAAAACAGGGCAGTACTGTGCAGCTCTGTCTTCTGATCGGCCACATTAGTTTTGTGACCCTACCGGTTTGTGGGCCACAATGGTCATGCTGAATGTATGCTGAAGGCTGCACTCTTGGAGTGACTTTTAGCAACACAGGAGGCATTAAAGAGAATCTCAATGGACTATTCACATTCAGTTTCATACACAGGGCACAGCAGGTTTTCAGAGAGAGGTTACAGCAAAATGTTGTATTTTATTGTCAGTCAGTGTTGCAAAGATCCACCTCAGAGCTTGTTCAGTTTCTCCTGAGAAATCTAGAGATGGAAAACAAATTACCTTAACTGTTTCACAGCCAGCCTAAGTTTACTTGGTAAAGCATCTTGAGTTCTGTACATTTAATGACATCTAAAACTAAAGGGATCAGTAATATTTTGGTATGTTTTGTATATTTTTGATTACGTACGATATGTACAATAAATCCTATTACATTTTGTTATCAATCACACTTTGCTTCCACATCAGTTCATTTGGGAAACATTACAGAAACTGTACAGATCCATTTTTCCTGCTTTGATTTAGAATTCATTTGAACTTTTTTTTTTTCCCCTTTTGTTATCAATCTGGAAACTGAAGATGGTGAGACTGAAAAGTCTTCCTGAAGGATAAAGGTAAAATTATATAATCCATTGATTGGGATTTTATGATTAGTACAGTTTATCAGTAGGCTATTTCTATTTCTTATTAGAGTAAATTTGATGCAAAGAAATCCAGTAGTTGAAAACTAACCATTAGACTGTATCATTCTAGCTGGTCAAGCCAGACACAGCAGTCTTTGCGTCTCCTTCAATCTTCAACAGAGAGGTAAGTGAAGCATGGCAGCAGATGGGAAAGCTGGAATCCAGCAGGATCCCAATTTTCAGTGAAAAAAATTTATCTTTTCACATGCACATGCTGATAGTTATCTCTGAGTCAGAAAGCCTCAAATGATTTAATCTTGCAGTGGACTGAGTATTCTGCACCCAGTTTAAAGACCTTAAACTTCAACGCTGAGCTCAGCAGAGCTCTATCTGCTGACAGCTATCACTGAAGTTATCCAGTATTTAGCTGGACTCAGGTGCTCAGAGCTCAGGCTGGACTGAGCCAAAACATTACATTTCAAGTCACAGAAGCCCAGATTGGACTTCAAAACCTGTTTGTATCAAAAGATTATTTATTTGAGCTAGCATGCACAGCACAGCTTCAAAATGAAAGGTTTTAAATATGGCTGTGGGAGTCGAGCAGTCCTAGGTTTACCAGAGACTCTGAATCTATCCAGCAAGGCCCTGAAACTGAGAACGCCTTAGCCAAATTCCAGCACCTACCAGCTACAAATTTACACAAATGCTAAGTGTCAGACTAGTGACAGACTGCTGGTTAGAACTGAATAACTAAGGCAAGTTCTGTTTGGCATGACCATCATCATCTGAAATCCACAGAAAGTGAACAAAGATGACTCCTTGTTTTCTAAAAGAAAAAAAAATGAAATAGTGGAAAACTATCAAAGTTTCAGATCATAAAACACTGAAATAAAGTATTTTAAAATCATGTAATCTCACTTTTAAGAGATTTGCAGAAGTAGGTAGTTGGCTTGCATATTCTCCCCAAGCATCAGACCTCTCTATCTCAATAAAGCTGGGATATTTTAATGATATTACTGTCATTTTGCTTTCAATGGAAACTTGCCTTAAGGTCTCAGGATAGACAGAATATTCATATTTCAACAGCAGATGGAATACCATCTCTAAGTATCACTTAATCTATTATTTCTGGTCTTACATAACCTAGTGCATATAGATCAGAAGACACAAAAAGGTGTTTCTCTCAGATTAATCAATTACTTTGAGCAAATCTAAGAAATTAGCCAAAGTTAAAGTCCAATAATAATAGTACCTACAACCTATGAAGGTGAATTCTCCAGTTCCTTTATGGTAAAAATCTATGGCTCCTTTTTATACAAAGACATGCACTCCTTTCTTCAAGAAGTATCATACGTTTTTATATTTTTCTAAAATAGCTTAGCGGAAAAATGAGAAAAGATAAAACTGTCTAGGGACCACGACTATTTTAACTGCTAATGTGCCTCGCTCAACTCTATGCCTAAAGTAGATCAGTTACCAAGGTAATAACTCTGTAAATAATACTGATTGCATTGTACTGATTATTATTTGATAGTATTTAACCCATTTTTAACTAAAAAAAAAAATAAATTCTATTGCAATCTATGAGAAACTGTGGAGTTTATGAAAATGTGGACTATTACAGTGGTTTCTTAATTGAAGTGACACAATGAAAGACATGACTCTGAATTTTGCCACTAGTATAACAGAGGATTATACAGATACACTCAAAATCCTCAGGGTTTTTTTTTAAAACTTGAAAAGAGAATTGGGTACAATGAGTTTCAAAACTTGCAATCATATTTTCAGGGTGATGGCATAATACTTGAAGAAACACATTAAGTGCCAGAATGAATAACAATGATGAAACATAGACCTCAAAGAGTTACATGTCAAAATTCTCACTCTGCAATGACAATTGCAGATTTTTGACAGGCCTCTCTGCAATAAACAGTTGCAGAAAAACACCTACAAGGATGTAATTCTAAGTGTGATTAGATTCCCAAAAGCTTGAAAGTACAAGAAGAAAAGAGACTACATAAATGTCTGACTGTAAGTGCTGTCATCAATATAGTATTTCACAAAAGCTTTCTGGAAATGTTACTTCTAATAGTATCAGGTGTAAAGAGAAGTGTAATATGGCTTATAAATTACTGGAAAGGCTGTTGACATAGGTTAATAATAAACGACAGCATATGGAGTAGCGAGAGAGAGTCACAGAGGAGTGCTTGATTAACTCCAGTTTTAGTCACCATCAAAGCTAATGATCTGTATGCAGTGGTATGCACCATGGTAAACTAGACACAGCAAATGCACAGAGTAAGGACCTACTGAGGCAAGTCAGCTCCTATCTGCTTTATTACACAGGCATAGCCCCATTAAATTAAACTCATGGTTTTATTAGCACTAGGCTGTATTCAGTCAGTTTTAAGACAGCTCCTCGTTTCAGAGAGAGATTCCTAATTCAGTGCTTGCAGAAAGACGCAAGACACCGAAGTTAAGTATAAGACCTCTTATCACTGTAAGCAGCACTGAAGAATTCCTCTCCTGAAAACCCTCTGGAAATTAGACATATGAAAAAAAAAACAAGTGAGCTACTAAATACAATGCATAAGCATGGGCTTGTAGCCTGTGGGTGGAAGAGGGCTGTGATACCCTCTGGTCAAGTCACAGGTCTAGATGACATAGGGATTAGGACGTGAGAGCACACCGAAGCACACAAGTTCTGCTCACGCTAGATGAGAATGTGGATGGCAATGCTATCTTGAAACACAGCAGTTGAAGGTCAGCACAATTTGTAACTAAACCCAGAGATGATCCCCCCATCTAGCAGGGATTTCTACTCCTCTTACCGCTCTGCAGTTTGAAATATTGCCAGGGACCTCAACAGTGGAATGAAAGGGATGAGAATCTGGGCAGAGTTCAGGGAACACAAACATGGAAAGGTCTTTATGAGGAAATACAAAAATAACTAAGTATGTTGTACAGTGCATTCAAATCATCTGCAGAGATGTGATAACCTTACAAATACTGGGAGCTGTTATGTGAAAGAGGGAAAGCATATTTAGTGTGGTACAAAGGGGCACCGACAGAGCAAAATAAAGAAAATCCATCGAGTTTTTTACATTCAGGCAGCAAACACACTAACGTAGATTACTAGACAGGGACTACTAGACCAGGACTACTGTTGTGCCCAAGCAGCACAACATCAACACACGTTGATAGAAACTTGTGTTTTATTCACACCTGAGGAAGGGAAAGGCTGGAGAGCCCCGTGGCTCATCCCGAGCACTGGCAGAGGAGAGGCGGTGCTGCTTCGGGTTTTCCCTGTGCTGCTCTAGGAAGATACTGCAATGGCTTCGCCTGTTCTGAGTACTGCTGGGCCAAGTTGAACAGTTACCCTTTGCAGCTCACCTCAGGCTGCTCACCACTGCCTTCTCCTAATAGGGGGCTGATCACTGCAATTGCTGGTACAATTGCTGGTGAGGCTGCTTAGGTCAGGTCGGGTCAGTTTAAAAAAAACAAACCAAACAAAACAAAACAATACAAAACAAAACAAAAAAAAAAACCAAAACAAACAAACAAACAAAAAACCAACCAAAAAAACCCCCCAAACCAAACCAAACACAACCCTGTCACTATTAGAAGTGCTGGGGCTCATCTGGATCAGTTTGATTGAACTGAGTAGGAAGTGACCATGAAAGCAGTTAAGCTGAGCAGCTGAGGGGGTGGAAGAGGGTCCTGAGGATGACCACATCTCAGCAGGACTCAGCTGCAGCTAGAATAGGATGTGTAACCACATTGCTGTCCCCTGCTCTGTGTTGGAGAGGACAAAAGCAGTTCTTTCTCCAAGCCTGTTCAAGACCTCTTGGTTCAGAAAGCATCACAGTTGGCAATAATTGTGGTGGCCTGTCCACTGCCCATTAAGCTAGGACCACAAACTATCTGACACTTCTATCGCTATCAGCAAATATGAAAAGTTCCCTATTGTTACTAGTCTGCACAAGATTAAAAAAAAATAATTTAAAGAATCAATCAACCTCAAATAAGAAACTCTACCATGTTTATGAACCCCTGCCTCATCAAGTATTTTACCTTAACTGAGTATGAAATGAGGAAAACAGAAGGAACCTCCCTGCCCCCTTCACACTCTCCAAGACTTATTTTTCTGGTGGTTTACTTGGCACATAGCTTAAAAACAAGGCATTAAACAGAACTGCTGAGTGAAGCTGGCTGTCACGGACAAATGTCCTGCGAAACTGCTAGTACAAACCCAAACGTGACTGATGTGCCTCCCACTACAGCTACTGTCTCGGAGAGCCATGACCTTTCAGAGATCCAGCTCTGTCTCTAATGCGAAGCAATACCTTCAGAATGGTCTCTTAGGAGGATAAATTAGTTTAATGAGTAGTTCCATTCTGAGAGACAGTATATTTTGGGTTGTGTGGTTCATTTCTTAAACTATAATATTCCCCACGAAAAAGAAGGACAATTCTTGGCTGCAGGGTGGATACTGAAAGGTGGTTTTCCTAAATAATAAATTGGGTCAGTCTTTAAATAAGTAATCTCCTTCTCCCTGGATAAATATTTACTCCTTCCAAACTAATATTAGGTTTATGGGTCTCCCAACAACTTTGCTCAGTTCTGGTTTTCCTTAGGAGTTCTGGAGCCAGCCATGACAGATATCTACTAGATAGCCTCAGGGGATTAAAAAAAATTTGAATCATTAAAAGAACAAAATAAAACACAAAACCCCAAAACAAAACCAAAAACCGAATCCCCTGGGCTTCTAGTTTTCAATAGGAGCAGCCTCTGTTAGCTTAGCAGCTAGGCACAATGCACAGTTTAAGTTATTTCCCCAACACAAATAACCACTGAAACAAACTAAAACCAAGAATCTCCAAATTTAACTTAACCACTGAAAGGCATTTTCAAAAACAACTGATAATTTATTAGAAATTGAATATTAGAGAGGCCTTGTCTTCCCAAAGCCCAGGGCTCCAAAGGACTGGTGTGTCAAAGGCAGGGAGAGAAGCACTATTTCCAGGGCACAAGGCCCTGCTGTATATGGCAGGACAGAGCTTAGAGAACAGGTGTCAAACTATTAGAGACAGGCCACAGGGATTAACTTGGAAGGAAAAATTAACAGGAGGGCTATTCCACAGCAAGCAGTGAATCTTAAAGATGCCTGGTGATTGCCAGATTGCCATTTTCAGAAGTTTGATGTTTTTTCTGGTTTAAGCCAACTTTTCTTTCAAACTGTTGCTCCCTAATGATTTTAGAATTGAAAATTGTTTCATCCAGACTGAAGAACAGCCTAAAGCTTTTCGGTGATCAAACTGTGGGGGAAAAAAAAGATCATGGCTGTGTCCATCGAAAAGCTTTTAATTTCATTTTGAGCTTTTGATCTACAGGTAAATCAAAGGAAAATTCCTTTTCACCTACCTCTGCTTGGTTTTCTTGGTGCACAAAACAAAGCCCAGAAAGTGGTTTGATTGCTTCCATGAGAGCAAACATGAGAGGAAGAGAATGGCTATTTAACCACCAGGGAAATTTTTGGGCAAGACCAAGTAGGTATAAAACTGTCCATGAAAAACTAAGGCGGGAAAAAATGGGATGTCTAAGGACTGGAAACAGGTACAGTAGGGCAGCCTTCTCAGCAGCAGCCTGGACAAACAGCACAGGCACTTTAAGGCAGAGTGTGGTGCACTCATGAAGACGACTATTCGACGGGTAGCAGGGACAGGGCATCACGGGCCAGTTCCACCTCAGCCACGCAGTAACACAGTTTCTGAAAACGAAGATCCTGGCACTCTAGTGAACCCCATGCAGCCCTGTGCAAGTTTCTGTCTCCACCTGTCTTTCCAGTGCCTCAGTAAGTGTCCTTATTTTCAATATGCTACGCACCAGCAATTTGAAAATGCACCATCGTACATGATCAGTGAAAAGAGCACATAGGAGCTTACTATCAGGCACTGCTGTAATTCATAGCTCCTCCATCTAAAGCAGAAAGGCTAACAGCAAGCAGAGGAATGGAAAGTTGATCTTTTCCCCTTGAATTTCAGGAGCACCTCTCCTATGAGGACAGGATGAGAGACTTGGGCCTGTTAAGCCTGGAGAAGAGAAGGCTCTGGGGAGACTTAATTGCAGCCTACCAATACCTAAAGGGGGCCTACAGGAAAGCTGGAGAAGGGCTGTTTCTTATGGAGTGCAGTGACAGGACAAGGGTAATAGGTATAAACTAAAAGAGGAGGGATTTAGATTAGATATTAGGAAGAAATTCTTTCCTGTGAGGGTGGTGAGGCACTGGAACAGGTTGCCCAGAGAAGCTGTGGCTGCCCCCTCCCTGGCAGTGTTCAAGGCCAGGTTGGATGGGGCTTTGGGCAACCTGGTCTAGTGGAGGGTGTCCCTGCCCATGGCAGGGGGCTTGGAACTAGATGGTCTTTGAGGTCCCTTCCAACCCTAACAATCCTATGAAAAAAAGGGAATTTCTACTCTCTATATATTCTTTCTTCATGTTGGCAACTCTAAGAGCAAAGAGGCCTGGCATCAGTAAGCCTTACATGCAACAAAAGCCAAGCCACAGCAACGTAAGTCAGGTTAAGTTCTCAGGGGCTTTTATGGCAAGAGTTTTGAATGTAGAGTTTCTTGTTCTGGATCAAGTACAAAGCTGTACTTGTTTATCCTTTCTGCCATAGAGTGTGTGCTTAGCTGAAGCAGAACAATCAGCTTGAGGAAACATTCCTAAAAAAAAATAATAAATGGGTTTCATTTTTTTATTATTCGAAAAAGGGGAGAAAAACAAACATGAAATTTCAGTATACGCCCGAGAGATTTTTTTCCAAGAACACTTGTATTTGTTATTACATAAGTAAGTATGCTTTGCTGGACACATCAAAGCTCTTTAATTTATCTGTGATCAATCTGGGGTAAGCTTGTAAGAAAATACTTTTTTTTCCCATCAGCTAAAACGAGTAAACAGGAAAAAAAATATCCTAGACATCAAACTAATCAAATTATACATGTTTTCGGTCTCTAGCAGCTCCTTAAAAGTGATTTTGGAGAACAAAGTGGTCTGCTTTAAAATTACTTACAATTAGAAATATTTGTATTCTTTTTTCCTTTCAGGAAAGTCCCAGTGCTTGATCCCAAACTCACTGAAGTTACTGAGGTTTTTTGCAGTCATTTCCGTGTGCTTTGGAACAGGTCTCTGGTGTGTCCAGATTTCTGCCCAGCAAGAGGCTCAGAACTAACCCCTGTGCTCCTGTGCTAAATGGGTGGGAATGGGTTTGATTCTCACTGTGCTCAGAATATCTTGCACAATGTTTAACACTGCAAATTTCCACCTGTATTAACAGATGATTTGCATGAAAACTAAGGGCAAAATATAGTCCCTAGCGAGCAGTGAAAAACAGAATACTGTGCTAAAGTAATAAAGCAATACGTAATCTATGGTCTGAAAATAGGACAAATAGATTCATTTTATTTGCTCTAACTGTCCACACTACTTCTGATTCTTATGCTTCTACCATGCAAAAAGAGGGAACTAATTTTGCATCCATTAGAAATAATGGAACTTGTGCTATTTAGTCCAATTAGAAGACCCTAGATTCTTTTGATGCTATTCATAATTTGGGTTGTCAAGAATGGATTAACATTTAAATGAAGAACTTCACTTGCTAAACTGAATAGGTAAAGTATGGCTATGTATCTTGAGCTCATGGTATACCATGAATAACAAGGATAATACTGGATTTCTATACGAATGGTTGATTTAATTAGTTAACAAAGAGAAGTGACCTGATCAAAATTTGTTAATGGCTATTCAGGCAAGGCTTTCTGAGAGAGGTGATTGGGCAAGGCAAGAACAAGACTCTCTGGCTAAGAACTAAAGCTAAACAAAGTTCAGATGGAAAATGATGATCAAGTTATTTACTGTAGCATCAGGATGATTTCAAAAGAGATGCAGTGGATTAGCACATGAAATCTTTAAGAAGAAATTTAACCTGAGTGGAACATCTCCCTTATGAGGAAAGGCTGAGGGAGCTGGGTCTCTTTAGCTTGGAGAAGAGGAGGCTGAGGGGTGACCTCATCAATGTTTATAAATATGTTAAGGGTGAGTGTCGGGAAGATGGAGCCAGGCTCTTCTCGGCCTCACTAAGCAATAGGACAAGGGGCAACGGGTGCAAATTGGAGCATAGGAGGTTCCAGGTTAATGTAAGGAAAAACTTTTTCACTGTGAGGGTGACAGAGCACTGGAACGGGCTGCCCAGAGAGGTTGTGGAGTCTCCTTCTCTGGAGACATTCAAAACCCGACTGGACGTGTTCCTGAGTGATGTGCTCTAGGTGGCCCTGCCTTGGCGGGGGGGGTTGGACTAGACAATCTTTCGAGGTCCCTTCCAACCCTTGTGATTCTGATTCTGATTCTGAAATTTTGTGCATCAAACAGCAACTTGATGCAGAAATCTTTTAAAGAAGTTGTGTTCTGTGCCATTAAGACAACATAATTATCAGACAACAATTACTGTGGTATCACTAACCATAATCTATTTGCCACAGTGCAATGCCTTTAAATTTTTCAGTCTTTGATCAAAGCATAAGTTTTGTAACTGGAGTGCTCATCATTGCCAGCAACATCATGTCTAGACATGGAGGTCCTGAAACTACATGCGATGACCTTCTTGCTTCTTAGTGACATATCAGAAGTTGGAAGCTGCTAATCTGTAGAAGATTGAGCTTCCTCACACCTCTTTTCCCCTCTTAATTAGGAACGCAATAGTGAAATTACACATTTGTAGATTGTGATTCTTAGAATTACTGGGATGCCTCTGCAATTTGAAAGGTTAGAGCAGCTTTCTTTCAAAACACCTGCCGTGTTATTACTGGAAATAGTGTTTCTTTATAGCAACTCACACCCTAATCACTTCCCATCTGAGGAATGTCTGACTATCACTGTTATTCCTCAAAAGCTGTAATGAGATTGAAGCACAGTGTGAAAACAAAACTTTTACAGATAGCTGGAACACTTCCATTTTCTGTCTGTTTGTTTTGTATCTATTTTTTTTCCCCCAAGAAAAAGCAATTAAGTACTCTGGAGGGAAGAGGCTTTACTCATCATCCTTACCTGATAAGCAAGGATTTCTCTATTTGAGGCATGCTGCACAACCCTCCTTAAAGAAAACATGCACCTCAGCCCTTCTACAAGCCTGCTCAGGTTGCATTTATAGAATAAACTTGCAGCTTCTCACTCTGAAGAAACACCAAAAACTTCTTTTGTTCATCATCACACAGTCTGGAAATAAACAATGGGGTGACAGCAGTAGGTGTGATAACAGAGTGACTTGAGTACATTTTTATTTTTTTTCAGTAAAGTACACTGACTTAGACTTTGTCCACTCACTATACTTGTAATATTCCAAAATTGTGCAAAAAGGTGCTGGGGGAACAACTCGGCTGGGATGGATCAAAGTAGTTGGATAGGTTGAAATAAGCAGATTGTCTTGTAGGCTTTGCAGTATGAAGCAGGGTTCAGTCCCAAACACTAGATACCTGAAAATTTACAATTTTACTTTGCGTAAGTCATAGCAGAGGTTTTTGAGGTTTGTCTTATTTTTTACATGCAAGCATTTTTCTGGTGAAGTACAGATGCAGCATTTTAAGCCTACTGACAATAAGCTTGTTTTTACCTTTCACAGAACCGATGCGTAATGCCTCCCGCATCTCCTGGGATTTGTCGATGCAGGTGGAAAACTACTGTTGGGTGCATTTCAGGAGAACATGTCCAAGAGCACACCGCAGACTGTCAGAGCTGGGGAACAGAAGAGACTCCAACACTGCTGAATCCCAGCATTCACCCCTATACCTGAACTGCTATAGTCCGAATCTCTTCCATAGGCGTGGCAGGAAAGATTTCCTTCGTTTTTAAAGCATAAGTCTTGTACATGTGGCTCATTTTTCTGGGTCAGTGAATAATATGCATATTCTGTTCTTACAAAAAAAACCCCACACCCTGCTCATTCTTTTCCCATCTTATTTATAAACTTGCCCTCCTTTTCCCCACCCCACCCTGCCATGTGAACAACAAAACAGAAGAAGAAAACCGAAGGCTTGCAAAGAGGCAAAAAGATAAGCCTTTACTACCAGAAGAATCTAGAGAAAGTCATACCGGATGTAAATTTTCCATTTCTGTATTTCTTCACAAAACAATAAATCTCTGTAAGCTCTTCAGCAATTTCTCTTTCCCTTCTACATAAAGCAAAGCATCTGTATTGCTTGAAATGGCCTAATGTTTACAAAAATATTATAGAGGTACAGAAGACAGCATGGGCAATGGGCAGACTCTGGGAAGTACATGACATTTTCAGACACTCCCCCATTTTATGGAGGATACCATTCTGCAGAGATGTCAATGCTACTGAAAATGGAAAAAGCATTTAAAATGCTTATATATCCGATAGAGGAATGCTTCCTGTAGCATCATCGAAGTCTTTATCAGGAAGACTTTAGCACTGACTATTTATAAATTTCAATTTCTTAATTATGGATGACCATAAATAGCATTTTGGTATCCCACTTTATATAAGAAAACCTGAGTACTGTTCACGAAATGTAAGAGGTTCTCACAAGTAATTTTTTAAAAGGATAACATAAAACATTAACCTAACATCTTTTTTTTTTTGGTAGTAGATCTGCATGGAGTCAGATATGCCCACAGCTTCTGAAACCCTGTGCCTGCTGGCTGAGAGTGGTGGCAGAGGTACATGGGCAGAGAGGCTCCATCCACCGGCAACAGGAGGCTGTCTTGGCACCATGCTGGTGCAGGGCTGGGGACAGCCTGGGTCTGGACGTCTGGCTTGCGGCTACATTTGCTAGCTTCAATCACACTTGACATGAAAAGCAAAGTCTTTCCGGTGAGAAACGAAGCATGACAATTGTTAGAAAAATAGCAGATGCACTAAAAAAATTACAGGACTTTTGACGAAATTGAGACTATAGTGGAGCATGGGATTTGGGCTGCTGAGCAGGTTAGTGATACACACAGCACAATGGGAAGGGCTGCTTCTGAGAGAGCACATCCCTGGTTTGCAGAAAGCAATAGAATAGCAGTGATTAGGCCTAAAACTCCACATTTAGGCTAAAATTCATAATAAAATTTCATATTTATAACAAAGCGTACCAAGCGGGTGAGGGGTCAGTTAGTATGATTCAATTTTCTTGCCAGTGATACAAATGTAAAATACTTTCCTGTAAAGACCACTTTTATGCACATCTACCCTCCTGGTGAGACAACGTTTTCATTTCACCTTATTTCAGCTGTCCAGATCTGAGGGATCTCATCTGCTCTACCTGCCTAGGTGTCTCTGCAGCAGATGGCACGGGGAGCAAGGGCACTTCTGGTGGGTGATTCTTCCAGCGGAAGATGGATGGGACAAACAGCTGTCTGGAGATGCCAATCTTTCTGTCCAGGCTAGTGAGGAGGTCTAAGAGTTTGGTGGGACTGAACGCCTGATAGCTGAACCCAAGCAAGAAAATTCTCGTGCTGCTCTAGATGGTTTCAGAGAACACCAAGCAACTTAAGCAGTTTAAAGGATGTTTGGCTGGTGGATACAGAGGGTAATTAATGTTTTACTCTCACCCTTTCTAGGAATCCCAGCCTTCCCTCTGATCAGATATTCATGTGGAAGTTCTTTATCCTGCTGAATAGAATCAAAGAATGGTTTAGGCAGGAAGTGATCTTCAAAGACCATGAAGATCATATAGTCCAAACTCCCCAGCCGTGGGCAGGGACATCTTTCAGTAGATCAGGTTGCTCACAGCCCCCTGACCCTGAACACTTCCAGGGAGGGGACATCCACAGCTTCTCTGGACAACCTGTTCCCATGCCTCACCACCCTCATCATAAAAAATTTCTTCTTAATATGCAATCTAAATCTGTCCCCCTTCAGTTTAAAACTGTTGTACAGTCTAGTCCTAGGGACGATAAGTGAACAGAGACTGGACTTCATGTTTCCCTTGCTTATCAGCACTTCCTCCAAACAAGTTTTGGAAAACATATACCCTGTTTATAGTCTGATGACATAAGTGATCCATGTGTCTAGGTGTTTGCAGAACATTACCTACAGTAAAACCCTGTGAGACTGTTGCATGAGAAAAGTTTCTCACCTTCTGAAACATTATGAGAATAAACCAGCTAGAGACAGTTTCAGTATAACCCTTTTTTGCTTTGAAGTCTTTTTTTACTTGACTTTTGGAACAAATATTTCACAGGACTATTTGTAGCTAAGTAACATAATAGAGAACATGAAATATTCTCTCTTCCTGCCCATAATTTGTTACTGTACATACATTTTTATTCTGCATTGTTCCTTTCCTTCTAGATTCTTTCACCTCTACCAGTTGGCAACTGTTACCATGCAGCAACTTTGCTTCAGTAAAGAGCAATTTCTGAAGATGGTTATTGCTGCACAAGGTACCTCCAAACATTTTGCTTTGCCTTAACTAAATGACCACCTTTTTTCAGAGCTTCCCTGAGAATCACGGGAGAAGTAGAGTAATTATGATCCATTTACCACAGTAGTGTTGGGACTAATCAGGCCCTTACAGATGGTAGATACAGATTTCTTTCTAACTGGGACTGTAGTTTTTCTATAACCTATTTTTTACTCCATTTAAAGAGACTTTGAAATCAGATCACTAATAACCCAAAAATCCAAGGGAAGAAAAAACTAAAAATCAAGCTTTTCTATGTAAGATAGCTGGTTTGAAAATCCCTGAAATGAGAAAACCAAGACACTGAACTCTCATTCAGTTTTCAGGGGAAGCAAATCACAGCACAAACATCTTTTAAAAGTCTCAGTTCAAACCTCAAAAACCCTGTAAGATAAATCATGCTGTTCCCATTTTGTAGACTATGACTTTGACGCACAGAAAGGGTTATGCAACTTCAGAATCAAAGAATCATAAAATCGTTTTGGTTGGAAAAGACCTTTAAGAACATCAAGTCCAACCGTTAACTTAGCACTGCCAAGTCCAACCACTAAACCACGTCCCTCAGCACCACATCTACACATCTTTTAAATACCTCCAGGGATGGTGACTCCACCACTACTCTGGGCAGCCTGTTCCAGTGCTTGACAACCCTTTTAATGAAGAAATCTTTCCTAATACCCAATCTAAACCTCCTCAAGCACAATTTGAGGCCATTTCCTCTCATTCTATCACTTGTTACTTGGGAGAAGAGACCCACACCTACCTGGCTACAATCTCCTTTCAGGTAGTTGTAGAGAGTGATAAGGTCTCCCCTGAGCATCCTCTTCTCCAGACTAAACAGTCCCAGTTCCCTCAGCTGCTTCTCATAAGACCTGTGCTCCAGACTCTTCACCAGCTTCATTGCCCTTCTCTGGACATGTTCCAGCACCTCAACGTCCTTGTTGTAGTGGGGGGCCCAAAACTGAACACAGCACTCTAGGTGTGGCCTCACCGGTGCAGAGTAAAGGGGGACGATCACTTCTCTAGTCCTGCTGGCTACACACACTATTTGCTCAAAATATCATTGAAGACCCTCGTGACTCCCCATAAGTATGTTCAAGATTCAATGCCATCCTCTTCCCCAAAATGCTTGAAGGCCTTTCAGCAATTCAGCAAGACACTAGACTAAACAAGAAAAGAAAAAAAGGGGGGAGGAGGGAACACGGCTCTAGAGTAGATGGGATATCTAATAGTGCTCTGGATGAACAGACGGGATACAGTAAGCACATCTTCATTCACCAGGACCGTTAAGGCCCTTGGAACTGCTGACTTTCTCTTTCATGTGCTTGTGAAGTGAAATTAGACTGTCACGATACAGAAAATTGTCCATCAAAAAAAGAAATCAAAGGCTGAATGTAAATCGAAGTGATCACAGAGCCCCAGTCTCCTCCCAGGGCTCATTTCAAGGCACAGTTATAAGCACTAACAGTTCATTTTTATGGCATTAGAGGTCAGCACCACATTTGTCTTTTGCCCCATTTTTTAATTATCTTAACATTGGTCTTATTGTAAGCAGCCTTCTAATAATCAAATTTTACCTATTTTTCTCCAACTGTCTCTCCCATAGCTGACCTCTACAGTACTAACTAAAAAGCCATCAGTTTGTTGATCTTGCTAACACAATGTTTTGTCCGCAGCAGCTGGTCAGAAGCACTCTTTTTCTGAAAACATACAAGCAGAAAATAAACTCAAGAATGCTGATGCAAAAAATAACTTGTTTTGGCAAGTTAAAGTATTTTGTGTGTGTATATCTGCAAGGTGTTGGTAGCAAATCTAATTTCTACTTGATCCTAAATATTGTAGAAGAATAACCAAAAGAAAACACAACTCCCCCAAATACCACTGCTTGCCAACTGGGAAAAAGCCCCAAAACATACTGGTAGAAGAAAAATATTTACTTCCAAGCATCTACTACTATTATGGGCATTAGAAAGCATTTAGGAAAATGCCTTTTAAAAAACCACTGAAGCGCTGTTTTAATAATAATTGAAACAAGAGACAGAGCCTGTGCTACTGATCCATGACGTGTGGCTCTGCTCTTCCTTCTCCTAGCAGGCTGAATTAAGAACTGCCTGCACCACCCTTGCAGCCTGATCTCTTTGTGAACCATCAGCCCTCTCTGTGCCAGGAGTTTCAAAGCACAACTTTTGATGTAAAGCACCTCTCCTGAAAATGTAAAACTGGGGCCAAAAGTTTGAGCTGGCTAAAGCATAATTTCACCAGGTCACGGTGAAAAGACTAGATTTCCACATTCTCGGCTGTTGTGTGTTGCCTGCTTTCAGTACCATGAAAACACTGTAGTTATTCTGGCCATCAGTTTCTGGGCTCTTCAGAGGCCTGTGGAAAAAGACCTACCTCTGGTTTTGTAATTGCTACCCCTTTCGTGGCTGTTCACTGTCCATTATGCAGAGGTTTATTAACAAACAGCACAGCTATACAAAATAGCTGTCCTTGCATACAAACTAACTTGCTACATCTGACGTTACACCTCCTCTTGACAAGGCAGCAAAACTGTCACCCTGGCCATATTGTCCTTGTACTCATCTTGTTGTAAAGCAAACTAACTGATGTTCATAAAATGCCCTCTGCTTCCTTACAGAGAAACAGCTATGACTCCACTCGTATACATTTCAAGACTTATTAAACTCCCAAACATCTTTTTAATACTTTCCCAGTCCAAGGACTGAACATTTGATGGTGCTGTCTACAGCTGTAAACATTTTAACCTCGGTATTTCTTCTTGATTAGAATGTGTATGTAAATAAGGCCCACAGAGTCCTCCGAGGTGCAAAATCATCTTGAAACTCAAGCTGGACCAACTGTTGTACAGCCATTTTTCCTCTCAAAGCAGCGTGACTGCAGCGAAGCATTACGTGCCTCATGCGGACCAGCTAACAAGCCTTGCTGAGCAGCTCAGAGATGCTAACCTGAGCAACGCTGAGTTGGGCTCTGCCCATACCGACACACCAGCCTGCCCCCATGCCAACACTGACCTCTTTGCTGGGTGGCACAAATGTACCTTTGAGTTCCCTACACAAATCACCAGGGATTGCCCTCACGACATAGACAGACGCGGACAGACATCAAGTGTGAAAGCCGGTGAAGTTTAAGGCCATGGGAGGTGATCCCGTACATCATACGGAGGGCGTCAGACTGACCAAGGGAAGGTGTGACTTGCAAAAAGGGTCTTAATTTAGGGAGATGGGAGAACTCATGGCTCCAAGAGAGTTCTCCTGCTGACCTTAAGCAAGATAAACATTACTCTGGAGCAGGAACTGCCTACACTGCTGTGCCACTAATGGGTTACTTTTTTTAAGCTTTGGAAAACTTCTAAGAGTGCTGTGTTACCTTCCTAAGAATTAAAAAGCAGCTTTTTCGCTAAAGTTCTCAGTAAAAATGGATTCGGATGGCAGAAATACAGTAGAATGATAACAACTTGCACTAGCACTTGTTTACATCTGCTTTACTGGAATATCTGGAATATACTGGTGCTGGGAAGGTGTTTAGATACACCAGTTGGGACAGCTCTCCTTCATGCTGAACGTGGGCTGTGTGAACACACTTTTTCCAGCTGAGAGTTTTAACGGCTGGCATTCATGTGGCCAAATGCATAGGAAGTCACACTTTAAAAAAAATTATCTTTTTCTAAAAAATTATCTCATTCTAAAGATAATCTAAATTATCTTTATCTTTGCCCCTTATTTGAGTTATACTTGGGCAACAAGATGAACAGACTAAGCTTTCTAAATACATGGCTCATCATTTCCCACTGTGTACTGCATACCACTAAATACGTACAGGTGTGTAGCACAGTAACAAAAGCTACAGGGAACAGTGACTGGGGACCCTTCCTTTGCAGATGATATTTTCATATTGTGTGTGACCTCTGTGGAACAAACGGCAGTGGAATGTAACTGGAACTAATGAGTTACAAAAGCAGGTCAGAAAAGAGTTAGACATGGATGAGGAGACATCCCACAGAAGCGCTGGACATCTGGATGTATGTTCAGTAGCTAGAAAAGTAAGCACTCTGCTCCTAAATGATCAGCAATTGGGTTTGCATGTAGTTTGAATGCTACTCGACTAGCTGGGGCAATGCACCACTCGTCTTAAAATACTTCTGTAGATGTAGCTGCACGTCTAAGCTTTCTTCCAGTGGTAAAGAGTAAAGAACACGTACTATCTCTTTCTTGCTTAAAACTTTTTGGTAAGGTGCAGCACCATCAACTCAAGCATGATTTCTGTAAATGTGGATAGTTGTTAGAAAATAAAAAAACAAACCCAAAAACCTTTCTAGAAGTTGCTGAAGGCAATGTAGTTATGACTAGGAGGCTGGATTCACTGCACAAAACTGTTATTTCTAGTGATAAAGCATAGAGGTTAAACAACTGAGGATAAGATTGCCAGATGTAAAATGGAAAGTTTCCAATCTGGGAGCAGCAGAGGAAGAACATGAATTAATATGCAAGGACCAAATAAGCATTATAAAAATCCTCCAAGTCAAACCAAATGCCATTGAAAATAAACCCGGGAACTCTCCTTCTCTTCTGCTCCCTGCATTCCAAGGAGGATTGAATTTAGAATACCCATGGGGAATTTTAGAGAAATCCTAACTGAAATGCTGAACAAAGGCTATAAAAGGTAGAGACACTGCATGTGCTTAAAAAACACTATTTCTGTCTTTATCATTCTAGAGTCTTCTTCAGTACTTCTTTCTGAAATAGGAATACATGTTTTGGACTTAAGTTTTCTCATAAGTTTTATCTTCATTGAGACTAGTAATGATCAGACAGATTATTTAACAGTTTTGAAACTGGAGTAATAACTGGTAATTTCTATCTGACTTATTAACTGGAAGAAAAAACAGACACACGGAAAAGACCCAAAATAAAAAACACATCAACAACCAAACATTTGGCAAATACCCAAAATCCACTGGTTGTTGACTTTTCAGCCTAGCCTACATTTCTGTGCTAACTTTGTTAGCTCTACGGATAGCGACACACTGTCAGGCTGGGGATCCTATGCTGCAATATTCCTTGGCAGATGGGTCTTACAGGTTTTACTCATTTTTCTGGCATGAGCTGGTAGATGTCCCACTCCAGGAAGAAAAGCTATTTCACTGTTAATAAGTAAGTTCATTATATAACATGGTAGAACTTAAAAAATCCACTGTGGTATTCCTCAAACCGAGTGGATATCATGATTGTTCAGTCCATGAGAAGGGATGTTACGGACTTTAAATTGTGACTCCTGGAAATGGGTGCGGCAGATTAAACATCAGCACAACTAGACTGATGGTTGGCTCAGCTGTGGTACAGCTTTTCTGTTGAACTTGCACTTTGGAAAGCTCCCACAGGATCTGACAGAAATAGAGCTCCCACACACAACCATGATCCTGTCACAAAAAGCAGACAGACACAGGGAGCTGCACTGAAAATAAATAAGACACGTATGTAAGAAAAATCCAACAGGAGACAGTACATTTAAGCCTGAACAATCAGAAAGAGCAGAGCGTCAAATGCTGCAATCAGATGAATAGAATTTAGGACTCTGAAGATAGCCAAGAGTGGCACGACATCTTACGGGGCTGCATCTCCTGTACGGCTACAGGATACATCTGCACATGCCTTTGCTCCCATATGGACAGGCACTAAAATTTCAGCATCGAAACTGGCAACCAAGAGTAAATCAGTGATACTCGAAACCAGCAGAATAATTTCACCATTGATCCCTCTGATTCAGTCCCTGATCACCTAGCAGTACCCCCTGCAGGTTTTAACACCTCATCCTACTGAACATAAAGCACAAGCCCTATGTGGTATTTGTGAGACACCTGACAGTGAAGCCCTGTTTTCACTCTTGTAACAGCCATGATTAGGTCAAACACAACTGCCCTCTGCATTTTAAGAGTCACAGGTTGAAAAGTGGTTTTAGTTGATCTAATATTTAGGTACATCCAGACAAACAGAAGAAAGCAGAATGAGGAACCTCCTACCTTCTATTTCAACACTCCTCCTCAAAAGCTGCATCTGAGGTTAAAGAGCAAGTAACATCTCAAAATACCAAGATTCCTCACATTATGTGGGCAGCCTGAAAAACTCCGCAGAAATGTAAATGTAAACAGTTATTCAAAGAGGAAAATTATTTATTGTTAACAACTCATCTCTTACATTGTTTCTCAGCACTGAGATAAGTGATATAAATAATTTCACAAGTATGAACAACATGTTAGTGGCTAATGCTGAAGGCAGAATGTGGCAGGAGATGAAACAGCAAATACTGGGTTATCTCCTTTACCTGACAGGTGAACATACTTGCATCTGTGATTCTCAAAGCGTAGTTCTTAAATAAATCATTAAATATATTGAGCAGGATAGACTACTCTTCCACAGCCCCAAAATCATATGGAGCATTAACAGAAGTTAAAATCTATCCCCTCTGAGTTTACTAACAGGATTCATCTTAACTGAACTTAGCTGTATAAGCAAGTCATCAAGTTCTGATTCACCTGTATCATCACTGGAGAGAAGTAAGGATCTCCTGATTCAAACTAATCTAAGGTTAAGTGTCTCAAATAGACTGGACAAACCATTCAATGCTCTCCACTGATTGTGGCAGAAGTATCAATGACTTGGTCAGACTGGACACATACCTTTTAGCTAAAAGCAATGTGAAAGAAATCTCACCTCACGCCCCAGAAAGAACTTGATAAACTCCTTCAGGAAACAGGCTTGTTAGGTCAGAGAGAACCTAATTAGCACTTGAGAGAGCTTTCTGCCAGCCAGCTGCTATCAGCTCACTACTGCTCACAGGGAAGACAACTAATGGCATATGCAGAAGAGTTGAGATGCAAATCAACCTGTCTATCAGGAGACTGGCACCACTATCCAAGCATCTCTGATAAAATTTGAACATATGATAGTGAAGGAAGGAAGTTCAAAATGCTCTCAAGTGTGTAGAAAAAAAAAATAAATCTTTATTCTGGTAAATTGTATAAAATCAAGCTTCTGCTTCACAGCTTCACCGGTGGACAGCAAAGAGGGAAGTATAGCAAGGGAAAGTGACAATGAGAACATAGAAATTCTAAAAAGGGTGAAAATACAGAAAGCATCTGAACCCTGAAATATAAGTGCGGGCCCCCACAAAAATAATTCACCAGAACTGCAAGATCAGACTTAGGTGGATTAGATTTGATTTCTTATAATCTACTTTTGCTCAAAATAGATTACATCTTTCTAATGCACTTACTGAACTTCCTGCATCTTTAAAGGTTTGGTTGCTAAATCAGCCTGCTAAAATTTGTCCACTGGCATCTCTTCTGAGGCATCTTACTCCGTGTCTGGATTCTGAGAGATACCAAATGTGCTCACATTTGTATTTAGGTGACTGCTGTTCAGCACTTTCTGTATTGGCCTCAATATTTTGGGAGATTTCACAACTTGCCCAACGACTTGTGAGTGAACAAAATCAGCTAACATAGCCAAGGAGGCATATTCATTTTGCTACTGTAAAGTCAGAAGGTGAACAGACAAGGGGAGAGCATATAGGTATACAGCTGTGCAACCTAGAAAAAGCCTAGCAAGCATAAGAAACACACAAAGGCAGAGAGCTGTGGTTACAAACGCTGTCATTTCATAACGGACTTTCTCTCCAAAAGGCCAAAACTAAAACATTCATCAAAACTACAGAAATACCAAATATTCTGCAATAGTGTTTGCACCCTTACTGTTAATATAATAGCACAGATATATAAGAACAGGAGTGCAGTTGTCAGTCAAACATTTAAACTCTTTCTTGAAGTAGGTCAGTATTTCCAGGCAACCAGAACACAAAAACAAAACAAGTGACCTCCATGCCTATTATAACAAATCTCCAGCAGAGCCTGGGTTTATGAAATGACTGGGCATGATGCAAATGTTGGCCACTGCACTGGAGAAACTGGCCTATTTGTCACTCTAGGGAAACTGTGATCAGACAAGAATAAAACTGAAATAAAATAGCAGAGGAGATGGCAGATGTTTCTCACCCCTAAAATGCATGCCTTGCCAGTTCAAGACTGTCCTTTGACCAACATGGCTTTAACAATGTAGGTTGACCATGGCAGAGATCTTCACCTGCAGCAGTCTCAAAACAGAATAAAACATTGCTCCTCTTGGAGCAAAGAACTAGGTGGCGGTTTGCCAGCTCATAAGGGTTAGATATCCTCAGCAGTCCACAGGAGAGAACACGCTATGAGGTGGGCGGCTATGGACAGGCTCTATAGCTATATCCTAGAAATAACAAAAGAGAAAAAGTTGTTCCTCTCAGCTCACATCTTGCAGGCACTGTAAACTCTTAGTTTGAACCTTCCGCATTCCCAGTCCCTGCACATACAGCAAAGATTAAACCAACTCATTCCAAAGCATGCATGTCATCTTTGTCAAACTAAATCTAAGAACTGCTGTATCAAATCTTTCAGAATCAAAGATATATTTGTTAATGTACATTTCCTCGGTTAAAGTCAATCTTAAGGCCACTCAAGCTCCTGGTACAGGATGTCACTGTCACACTCCTCTTCCCTCCACACCACCACAAGCACCTACCTAGGAAAAACCGCAAGCTAGTGTCTTTAACACATTTGTGTTGTGGCTGCATTCTGCATGTGGGTCAACTTTTGTGCTTGATATACATCAGAGGAAGCTGCTGCCCATACCTACGCAAATTTATCAGTAACAGGTCAGCATCCTGGCTTTTAGCATCAACTCGGTTCCTCACTTTATGATGACGCCATTCACTGCAGTGCACTCTCCCTGGTCCAGTGTGTGGAGACTCCCACCATCTTGCTTCCACATCCTGGTGAGACAAGGTCAGGCAGAGTGTATTGCTGCAGGGTAGCAGCAGGGTTTGGACTGTGTTTCTGCTGTGGATCTCTTCTGGGTACAAACACGACTGGCCACTCTAACATAGTTGCATTAGTGCCAACTACCGAGTGAAAACACTGAGGCTGAAGGTAAGCTGTCAAAGCTGGTTTGCCTCCCCAGCTATGTGAAGTGAAACAAATTGTTCTGCTTTTCATGTACTTAATCGCTCCCAATATATGTGGTTGCTAAAACCAAGCCTGCACAGCGTAAATCCTGTAAATTGAGCATAACCCTGCTGCTGTGCATTTGGCTTGCCAGCTGCATCGCCCTTACTGTGCATGTACACAAAAGCTCCACGTACCTACAAGGCCTAGTGCTGCAGGGGGAGCAGAGAGGTGCCTCTTAGACCGTTCTTGGACAGAGCAACTACCTGGAAACGGGCAGCATGCTGAATCACATAGCAAGGGGAGGTCTGGCACTCGGACTTCTGCTGCTGCATCGAGGCAGGTGGCCTGACCATCCATAAGGGTTATGTAAGCCTGGATGAGGCATCTGAGTAAGCACTGTCCAGCGGCAGGGAGCCTCCTTCTTTCTCTATTTTCGTCTTCCTTATCAGTCAATATTAGTCATAAAGAGGAGGAAAACCGACAAGAAGCCATTTAAGCCGTCTTCTTTCCCTGGAGTCCTCCAACATTCCCATAGTAAAATTAAGGCCTACCAGACAGAGCTTGAGAGCTCTACTCTAATAAGTACTTCTGTGGCACTGTTCTGCTAGTGGGAGGAATGCCCTCGCTAAGTTATGCCGTCCTAGTTCATAAGCAGTTCCATAAAACATTCATCTATACCGCAGTTGTCAGTGTTTTCAATTCTGGTCTTCAGTTCTCTTGACTGGATGGCACGTGGAAGGTGGAATCTGGAATCACAGTACCAGGCAGAGTTGAATAATACATGCTATTCTTTCCTCCTGTATAGTTTCTTTGAAAATGTACTCTGACAGAACCAAGTAGATCTATTGTTATTCTTTCGGCCACTTGTAGCAATAACCATGGTCTCAATACCAACACATGAGAGCAAATAGATCTGCGCACAAGGTGGCCACCTACGGTTCTGTGGTCCGCTTAACAGTGTGCAGCATGTATCTGCAAAAATTAATCTGGGGACATTGCTAGGTCTTTCGGTGGTGATTAACAGTATCTTCTTTGGCAGTTAGCCAGAGGCATGTGAAACAGCCTACAACTGCTCTCATGACAGCCTATACAAATGAAAGAGCTTAGTAATAAGAGGCAAGCATTTTTCTTAGTGAAGCTCAGGCACTTAGAAAATTTGCCTTATACTGAACAGCAAATAAACTGCATAGATATGGTTGGACAGACAGATGAGTTCTCCTGTTCGTTGCACCTGGCTACATCTCAGACGATTAGCAGAGACATCTTTTGTTTCTAAGATAAATTCCACTGCTGAATGAAACTGCTCCCCATCAGTCTAACAGAAGAGCCTCTACTACACTGCCCAGTGAGTTCTCACTGTCAGCCTGGCCCAAACTGGGGCAAAGGACAAAGACACAGTAATATGAACAGAGCCACGCTTCTCTGAAACTCAAGCAGGGAACACTGACTTCACCTACAAATTCAGACTGCTACTTTTTGCTTTCAGCTTTCTGTGCGCCGAGCTCAGTCACAGAGGAAACTGAGTAATCCCAGGTGGTTTCCTTCTGAATCACATCTAGTGACCTTTGTGTTCTGGAAGGAATGAAACAAGCTTATTTCTTCTGGTGAGAAATGCCTTTGCCTGCCAGCATATTTTGGGACAAGAAACTGCTCTGGTCCATTTGGGTAGTAGTGGGAGGTAATTGCAATGGAACTCTCCAAAGACTGGTGTTGCCAGCAAAATAATGGACCTAGGAAGTGAGGTGTTGCAGGGCAAACCATCATGTGGCTATTTGAGAGGCCATGAGTGGGATCTGCTGTGCCCTTGTGAGGATTTGGTAACACTGCTGTATCTTTTTTCTCCAAGGCTGGAATTGCTTTCATTGGCGGGTTGACAGAGTAGGGGAAGAAGGGAGCATATTTTGGAAATTCTATGAAACACATTGCCCACATCAAACTCTCTTCTCTCCTCCTCCTGAATTTTGCAGAAAGAAATTAACATTTAATGTAAAACAGCCTGCTTTGATAGCTGTCTGAGTGCCCCATTAAACATTTTCCACACCTCAGGGTAGACAAATATCTGGTCGTAAATACGAATTTGTCATGAGTTTTCTAAGTCACAAGTTGACAGATGCTGTTATCACTCTCTGATCAGTATGCAGAGACCATTACACTCTTTAGCAATACTCTTCAATGGACACAGCAAGAGTTACAGAGTAGATTTACAAAGCAAAGCCCTTTCGTTTTGAACATAAGGCTCCTAGAAAAACGATAGCAGAGATTATTTCACCAACACAGCACTGAGTCAGTAACAAAATGTAATTCCCTGCTGGACGAGTGCCATTATTTGTTGTGATTGTAGTTATCACTATTCATCTTCTATTTACATACCATGTAAATGTATACCATGCTTTGTAACAGCACGCCGAAAACAAAGCCCTTGCTTAGAAGAGTTTTAACACTTCTGCTCCAGTGACAAATTTAGTTCTATCAAATATTTAACAGCACCAGCAATGTGTGCATCCTGGAATTATTTGGAGCAAGCATTCACATGTGTGATCCACAACTCCAGCCAGAGCTAGCGAGCACTGCGGACAGTAACTGCAAAGGAAAAAATCACTCTTCCATCCCCTAAGTCCAAGATAATAAGTCAGAAAAGCTAACTAGCCAAATGAGATTTCATCATTAAGATTGAGAATCTGTAATCTCCAGTGTTCAATCTCGATCCCTGGGTGATGCAAATGAGGAAGAGGAACGAAGAGAGGAGACTAGGATGATCACAGGTTTGCAAGGTTATGCACACAAAACATTTTTTTCTGCAGGCAGGGCCCTACTGCCTTTGTAACTTCCCTCCATTTAAACCAGTGGAGTTTTGGCTGTGATCCGACATTCCTAGCTTAAGCACCTGCACTGAATCTAAATTCTAGGTGACCTGTGAAACTGTCCTCCTAAAGTAAGTGCTTAATTTCCTCTGTATTGCCAAACAGGAGAGGTGCCCTTAAAGGCCTCCAGAGTGAGGCCCTATTAACTTCTCTTTGCTAAGAAACCTTCTCTCTTTACCTATCAAAAAACCCTGACTGCTCTTACAGGCGGACCTGCAAACTCTATCACAGAGCAACACAAGCCTGCAATTCTCCAGCGTGTTTCATTCCTCGACATACGCTGCCAATTCAAACTCAACAGCTTCTTTCAATTTATTCAAAGAATCGGGTTTTTTCCCTTTCCACCATCTGACTCTAGAAAGCAGTATCTCTTGAGGGACTCTCCAGAACATCCAGAATTTCTAAACAAAAGCTGTCTTCTTTCTGCAAAAACAAGCTGCATCTCTCTTCAGCTTTTTACTTGAAGTTGCATCATCCTTTGCTGTTCTATCGTCCGATAAGTGTTGCCAACTATGAGCCACTGAGTCATTGATTCAGCAGTGGCTGTAAGAGACTGGGTCATCTCAGTCCACACCACCGGGCAGGTGGGAGGAAGAAGGCCTAGTCTGCACACCAGCTGTCAAGCAGTCAGCATAGCAGGACAGTATTTCCCCCCACATCAAGATTACTGATGTGATTTGTCTGTGTAGGCTGTTCCAGAGAACCTCGCAGTGGACACTGCTAGCATGCTTTCGAACCTCCTCCTGATGAGCTGGCCTGAGTAGCAGTAGGCTCTGCCTACCCCTGCTTTATCGCTGTTCTGTAGATCTTCCATCATTAATTGTGGCTTGTATCTAACAGGGGACAGGTACTTGAGCAGCCAGGACACCAGCACATGGAGGATATAAGACAGAACACGCAGGATCTGACTTTAATCTTTACTTGGTCACTAAACAGCACATAACATGCGATAAAGGGCTTTTCTCTGCTCCTGTGAAGCAAAAGTCCCTGACTCAAGTTGCTGACTGTTGTATTTAGCTGTCATTTGCTGTAGCCTGTGTTTAAACGCTGTAGACCATGCTTGAGGTGGCTGCCTTGCAGCTGTATGGGAGGCTGGCAGGAAAGGAAGCCCACCACAGTACAGAGGACCGCCCTGGCACTAGGATACATCCCACCTCGCAGAAGGCCTCTTTTAGAGCTAGAAAGTACTGACCAGCAAGAGAAGAGTGGCTGCTCTCTGGCAGCCCCAGGGGAGCGCACGACTGTAGCTATGTTTATTAACCTGCCCTACCTACAGAAGCATCTCTCTCGAGGACAGCATTTGCATCAACGTCTGCCTCCATGACACCACAAGGAAGTGGCAGAGCGGGGGAAGAGAGAGAGAGAGAGAGAGAGAGAGAGAGAGAGTCTGGTTTGGTCAAAAGGTGGTAAAACTGATAGAGCGATCAGCATAAAACGGATGTGGGGAGAAAAGCTGTCAATTACAACTTCCTCATCTGACCTTTATACTTCAGCATTTTTCCAGAGACAGAAAGGCTCAGGAAACAAAGTATAAGTCCCATCCAATCACCTGTGTTTCTCCTGGCACAACACCTTTCTGAGAAAACAGCTTTTCTGAACTCACGCCCGGTGACTTCCATGACCCCGATACAAGCCTCTCAATCTTGGTTCCCTGTCACTCAAGTTAGTGAGAATCCTAGTTTTTATTCCCAAAAAGAGCAAGTTTCTAGTCCCATCTCACTCACTGGGGCTGGGGGATGTTCAAAAAGGTGACTTGCTGAAGTTTAAAAAAGGCTAAAAAAGAAGAAAAATTGGGCAGATTAAAAACGTATAAGCATATTATTTTAGCCTCCTGTTTTGTTTTCCTTTTTTTCTCTGTGGGAGGAGAGCTTTTCCTAGGGACTGCTGGAAGGTCGAAGTAAGTGAGCTGCTACCAGGGACTAGGCTTCTGCAGAGGGCTCTTAAGAACTCATCGTTCAGCTCTGCTCCTAGCCACAAAGCTGTGCCACAACAGGTGATGGAGTTCCTAAACTTCCATGTTCGCTGCCCCACAGGAATTAGGCTGACATGCGCCTTTGATGCAAATGCAAAGGCTAACTACTCACAAATTAGCCTGTGTAAGTGTCACTCACTGGTAATCCAAACTCTGCAGTAAAAGGAACGAGTCTGACTTTTACTCTGGCACAGCATGAGCAGTACAAAGGGTAGTGCACCTTGCTGGGACTCCCAAAAGAGCACAAGTGATACTAGCACAAAAGGTACACCTTTTCTCATAGTCACCTCTACTTTTTTGGCACCAGAGAGAGATATGGAAAATTGCAGGGGAGAGAAACATTCCTGAATTCCTATCCCAGTACTGGTATTTGTTAATACTTTGAACAGCTTGTGCAACAGGTACTTTTTCTTTCTCTTCAACATAGGAGACATGAGAGCTTATTTCTCAACTGATTTTGTTTGGTAAAGGCTAGATAAACCATCCTTACTAGCACTATTTTACTTCACTGCAAGAAGAGTCCCTCAGCAGCCCTCCAGCCACCCATCTCCCCCAACGCCAGAAGTGTTCTGAGTTAGGGACAGCTATAGGCAAGCAAGGTGGTAGGCACAGCCTTCGGTTAGCAATGCCTATATGTATGATTTGGCTAGGTTATTTTCTGTTTGGTTTACAGAAATAAGGCCATTCTACTTGTGTCCCTATGCATACATATCTACTAGTGGGGGAATATCCAGGGTGAGATTTCTTGTATGATATGAAATAACAAACTGAGTCTGCTGATGTTGAAAACCACAGCCTTTTCTGGGTTTTAGCTTTTTTTTTTTTTTTTTTTCACATGCCTTTCTTGCAATAGGAGAGTTGCTCTCTGCCTCAGTGCTTACGTCAGCGTAGAGGACCCCTCCCGACAGCCTGTGGAATCAAGAGTGTAAGCTGCTTGGCACGTGTTTCGTTTCTGTTAAGGCTTAGAAGCATCGGAAAGAGAACTAAAATCTGCTCTCCTGGAAAATATGTTCTTCTCTCAGTCCCCAGAAAACTTTAGCCTTAGCTACTACAAGATGACCATCTAGCACTGAGAGAAAAGTAAAAGAAAAATTCTGTAAAGCTGGATTCTGAGCATATAAATGTTGATGCAAAAGTCATTTCAGTCTGATTTACGAATACCAAGACCGTGGTCTAAATGTATAGCCCAGATAATTAAAAAAAAAATAAATCTACAGGAGATAAATGACCTAATGCTCCATCCACAAGCTTTGGGAAATAATGAAGTCACAAGGAGTGATGACACTTGAGACGATAAATAAAAAGCATTCACTTAAAAGTAAACATTCAATGGAAAGACTGCCTCATTCTTTTGAAAAGCAAACATAGCTCAGGCTCGCTAATTCGCATGTCATGAAACCTCACAGTCCTAACTCAAATGCACAAGCCTCCGGCCTCTATCCTTCCTTTGCTCAGTGAAGATTTAATAGCAGATTACACGAGTGAGGTCTCATATTGCTAACACCAAATTAATGTCTGAACCTATACACTGGTATAATTAACCGCTCACACTGTGGAGCGTTCACATAAAGGCTTGCAAATCAAACACGGCTTGTGATGCTTACATTCACATTTGCCATGCACTGTCCTTCCTTTAAGACATAAAACACTAACAAGCCGGGGGCATATGGGTAGACCTATTAAAAATGTTGCTTACTCATAAATCAGTGGTTTACTGCAGGACCCCACTGATCAGAGCGGATTCACTTTCACCTGAAGGTACAGGACTGTGGGAACTCTCGCAGTCCTGAGTAAAGCGATGGGAGATACCAGCTCCAGCGGCAACTGGAAGTTTCTTCGCGCGTGGAGTGGAAAGGAAAGCCCTCCACAACGGACCTGCTCGCTGCTCGGCTTCCACACCTCCGCTCGCCCAAGCCCCCACCACCAGCTGCCACGGCGGCACTCCCCATCCCCAGCGCCCACCCGCTCCGCCTCACCTGCTGTACACCAGGCACTCCATGTGGTTGATCTCCTTGTCGGAGCGGTAGCGGCTATAGTCCTCCCACAGGTCCTTGATGGCAGTGACCGCCAAGATGAAGAGGACGGGGGCCAGGGCCAGCTCCGGCTGGAAGGCGTTGACGGCCGGCACGAAGTTGAGCAGTGCGATGAACACAAAGTAGACGTTGGCCAGGCGGTGGAACTGCTCGAAGAGGTTCTTGGGCAGGAAGGAGAGCGCAGTGTACTTGGTGGTCTTGAGGCGGTTGCTGGCCAGGACCGTCCTCTTGGACTCCTCCGCCTCGGCCTCAGGTAACAGCAAGTTGGAGCGCACCAGCCGCGTCTTACTCTCCTTCTTCTTCCTCCGCCTCCTCTTCCTCTGCCTCTCCTTCCCCTCCGGCAGCACCTGAGGCGCTCCCTCTCCTCCTGCAGTGCTCTGGGACATCGCTGCCGCCCTCCCAGCCGCCCGAGCAGCTCCCACCGCCAGGCACGGCCCTAAGTTATCATCCT
>VWZZ01002276.1:69520-88835 GCA_013399095.1 Psophia crepitans
GCCTGACTGAAGCCCCGTGCGGCGGCGGCAGCCGCCTCCGCCCGCAGCACGGGCGGCACAGCGCGGAGCCCCCGCGCCCCCCGCTTCCCTTCGGCTCCCTTCAGGCCGCGCCCGGCGCGGCGCTGGGGACGACCCCCAAGCTTGGAACCAAAACTGAGGTTTCTGACGGAAAATGCCGGCCCGCCCGTCCCGGGGGCCGGGTGCTGGGTCGTGCGTTCGGTTTCGTGCGGATTTTTTCGATTCCCTTGCGGTAGGGTTTGCCGTGAGGGATGGGAAATGCCAACCCCTCGCTCTGAGGTTCGCGCTCCGCGCTGCCCGGAGAGAGATGCAGTTGCGGGCGGAGGCGGGAAGCTTCGTAGATAGACTTGAAATAAAGCAAAGGGAATAATCCAGATAGAAAGACGTGAAGTCACAAGCAAATGAATGTATGCAGATGTTTAAAGCACAAATAATATGAGAATAATGAAATTATTGCGGCTGGACGTGACATGAGGCTTTGCAGCATCGCTTTAAGGCTGGGACTGAAGAGCAGGCCCTTTGAACGTGGGATTCCTCAGGCGCTGTAACAGTCTGCCGCAGGTCACCGCACGCTGTGTCTGAACTGTGGCGCAGATGCATTTTGTGGTGTGACCCTTTGTCCTGATCCTGTGGTATCCCAAGGTGGGATCGCATGGAGTACAACAGCGAGCCCCTGATACTTGTCAGCGGGTTTCTTGTTATGATGGAAAACAGGCATAAGGTATTACACGCCTAGGCTTGATGTGAGGTCACGGCAGGATGGGGGCATCATCTGGGGAGAGCACCTGGCTCCCACAGCTCAGATGCTACTGTGATGAAATCCCTGAAAATCAAGAAGTGAAGGCCACTACCTCTGAATCCGACGGCCTACGGCTGTAACACACTGCTATATCTTCCTCCTCCCTTCCCCCATTTGCAATATGTTTGCAGTTTCTTTTAAATGTGTGTAGATAATTACGAACCCCTTTCAGGCCCCAAGGCACAAGGTCACTGCTAATTCAGCACATGGACTGAGAGTGGTACTGTGTGAAGCCACTTTACCAGCCCTGCTGTCAGCTCTTCTGATGAAACGGCAAACCTAACAGGGATATCCGGGGTTTCCCAGTTCTTGGAATATGGAAATAACAAGGTTTTAGTTTCTGCAAGGGGAAAAGGGAGAGATGGCCTGGGTTTCTTTCCCAAAGCTGTTCTTTTGTTGGTAAGGGAAAAACTGCATATCCCATACAGAAAAAGGAGACAAAACCCCTCCCAATTTATTTTTTTTTTGTGTCAATTTCTTACCTTTGTTAACCAGTTCCTGACTTGCTTACACTTGGATTTAACTTCTTGGGTAAGCTGGGATGAACAAAAATGCTTTTCCTATTCTTCAGAAATGCTGAAATGGGATAAGGAGGTCACAGCATCACGCCACAATGTTCGTAGAAACCGAGCTTCACCCATCCGAGGGCTCCTTGCAGGCACCTGCAGGCACTCTGAAAAGTGGGTTCCTGGGCCTTTCGGCCACTTACCTGCTGACCTCTGCGACCCACCATGTCGTGGGGCTCTAGTTCACCCCTGGCCCCTGGGAGTTCAAGCACGGTTCAGGCTTCAACTTTTCTCTGGACGTCCCTCTAGCTTGAATATGTAGTAACATTAAACTTTCAATCACAGTGCTCATAACAAGGTAAGAAAAGAGAAATGCTGACATATTCCTTAAGCTACTTGTTTAGGGAAAACACCGGTGTATTGGCAAGTTTGGAGAACCTAACCTGGGATGAATTGTGCTTAGGCGTAGTGATATTGACTGAAACCTCGACACCAAACATCCCCAAACTGTCAGTTAGAACGCCAGAACTATGAGAAGTGGTCTATAAGTCAGTGGGCTGTACTTTAAAACCTGGTTTACTTCCATTTTGTTTTGGAGAGCTCAGGGTTCACATTAACAAGATTTCTTCCGCAAGTAAAGGAGCAACAGGAAAGAAACTTAGTTTCAAGATATTAAACAGAAGCTGAAAGTTCTCATGTAATCCCTAGATCACATAGCTGAGTTTTACAAATAGATACAGCAGCCAAAAGTAAAACAATTGGGCGGGAACCTCTGAAGACTTCTGTGTGTGTTTGCTAAATCTTTGCTTTCAAAACAGCTAAAAGCCTTGAGCACTCCAGTCAAGGGCCTCCCTTGCAAAGCTTCACTATGAAAAAGAGGGTAGAAAGTGTGCAATACTCCACTCATGAGGAGCTGAAAACCTCTTGTTCTTGCATCATTGACTGGGACTCTCATTGTTGCTAGTAAACTGCTTTTTTTTTTTTTTAAGTCTTATTATAGGCAAGCTAGAATATCACTAGGCAGTGAAGATTTTTCCACTGACTAGAGCAACCTCTCAGTCACTTGAGGAGTCCAAAGTCCTGGATATTTATATTAAAACCTGAGGACATATAATCCATGATAAATAAAAATAAGAGTCAGTCTTATTTGAAAAAGTGTGTAAAATACAGTGTTTGCCAGGCTTTGCTAGCCAAAGACTTTGGCAGTGTAGACACTCCCATAAATTTAGACTCTCTTTTTTCTTAAGTAAAACTGTGCACTTAAGGTTTGAGAAAGCATAAATGTTTGTATCTGAACTCATATTCAAGCTCTCCCTGCTCCCCTGTCCAAGTTCATGAGGTTGCAAATAAGAGGCAGGCCGCAAATTCAGCCTTCAACCTGTACAAAATACACACAACCTGTACAAAACACATATGCACAAGTCTGCCCCTAGCTTTTGAGTTGCAAAACAACAAGTATGTTGGTTTTGTTAATTGGGCTACACCTGTGTCTCCTTTTTTTGGGGTCTGCTGGAGGAAAGGAGGCAGGAGGAGTTTGGCTTTAAGCCAGTCCATATGGTGCATGGTCCTTACAAGGTATCACTCACAAGAAACGTGAGCTCACTGGAAAAGCCTGAAGGGCCAAGGACCAGATCTACTAAATAAAAATGTGGGGCCTTTGCTGTTTTTCAGGGTCATTGGAGCAAAGCACTAAAACTGGGATTTACTGCCTGAGGATTACTCTGTGCACCGATGGAGCAATCGCTGCCATCTATACATGTCTTACTCCTGTGCAGAGCTCTTCCTTCGTTGTCACATGGCTGCTTCTGACGGTCCTCCATCTCACTGGCCAAACTCCTCTGCATTTTCCTGGGTATCTGCTCTCTGATTTCTCCTGCCGTTAACTTGAATCCAGCCTCTGATGCCCAATATCTCTTGAATTTCAAGGGTTCCCCAAAGCCTTTCCCAAAACTGACTTTTTTTCAACTATACAGATTTTCTTCAGATCAAGACTGAAGTTGAAAGAGAGGTTTTATGCAGCAGTTATGCTGATAATATGCCTAATGAGCTCATTTTTGATAGCCTAGCCCATTAAAAGCTTAGTCTTCAAGTATGACACTGCTTTTAAGGCTAGAAGGAACTGCAGGATTGTTCGGCCCAAATACTGTATTAACTTGGCCTTGCAGATGCCACACACCCTACAGCTTGAAATCATTATCGAGTTCTTATTATGTGAGCAGGCTGGTTGCTTAGAGATGAGATATCCATTTTTTTCCACTCCTCAGAGTCATCAACTCTGATTATATTTGAAGTCTTTTCTATGGTTTGGGGTTATGTGGGTATGTGAGGATCGTTAACATCAACCAAAAAATGCCTTTGGCCTGCTGGTTGAGTGGAACAGTTTTAAAATGGCATCCACCTGGATCCTATGGACGAAGACCCCATAGGAAAGGAGAAAGGATCCCAAATATATTTCTGCTATAAAACCTCACAATTTGACTTGTCATGGTTTTTAAATGCTTGGAGTTACATTATTCCATTTTAACAATTAACTTCTTCCTATCATCAGAAGCTGAAGCACATCAAATTTTAACACATTGTCTAATTTACTAGGCCGTATTTCTCATGTTGGATATTGCCAGAAACACCTTTCAAATTACCCCCGATTCTTTTAAAGAATCACCTTTGTTCCAATATTTTAATATTAATATGATTAATATTATGGAACCACACAGAGGCCTCAGTTAGAGTCTAGGACTTTGAGAGCTATAAAAATAGCTGTAAAGACATGGTACCACACATCAGACAAAATCTGTTCTGCCCTTTGCAGATGAGACATATCCCATCTGGCTCTCCATAAAGGGGACAGGCATGTTTTGAACTAGCAGAAAGAAGGCAAGAGGCTTTCAGTGCGAACAGCCTGCTAAAAATGCCAGAATTCGATGAGGAGAGACAACAGCCAAAATGGCATCATTCCTCATTTCCTTCCATTCTGCAGGAGATACATAGGTATGCACAGACACACGCATGCACTCAGAGCTGCAGCAGGTATATCTCGAAGTGTCCGTGGCCATAGTTCTGTCTGTGCCACAGCAGCTGTATCTCTGGAGTGACTGTGAGCCGAGGATAAGTGTACGCTGGAGAAGGTACATCTCGAAGTATCTGTGGCAAGGACAAGTCCATGCTGCAGCAGGTGCACCTTGAAGCATTAGTGGCTGTGCATGGGGTTATGCTGGAGCAACTCAAGGTGTGTGACCGGGGGTGAGCCCACAACAACGCCCCAGCAAATGAGCTGGCTGGCCTCTGTGGAGTCACAGGCACTGGTGACAAAGCATTTGGAAATCTGTAGTACTGTGTAATAAACTAGATAAGAAACTACTCAAGGTGTAGCAGAGGCTGGAAAGTAAAGAAATGAAGCATTGATTAGCTGTGATTAGCTTATAGAGGAAGATACCGCTCTGCAGATACTTAATGACCAGTAATGTTTGAGTTGTGAGGATTTATCAAATAGAGCTGTTGATCAGCAGTTAGAGCTTTCAAATCTGGAACTTTGCTCTAACGATCTCAGATAACTGAAAAAGCGCCATCACTGTTGATGGAGCGAGACAGGCACTTCTAGAGCACCAAGAACATCCCAAAGTGGGTCAGTAGGTAAACAGGTCAGGTGAAGCCTGTACTCAAAAGCATTTACCACTTTCCACTGACGGTAGAAGAAATCATAAGTGACTAGTGCAGAGGAAGGTGTTTCCCTGGTGGTATTCAAGGCTGCGTGAGGTAAATGTCCCCCTTGATGTCTTGCCCAAGCCAGTCTATAGCACAGAACAACCGCTCACCACTGTGAGGGACAAAGTTAAACCAGGTGGGGCACACGCGATAGGGGATGCGTGCAGGAGAAACCCCAGCTATGTCATGATCCTGTGCCTGGCACGCGTGCCAAAAATATAATGCACAGTTGCCTCCTTCTGCAGTGGGAAAGTCGAGAGAACTCCTTACCCACTTAACCTCCCCACTTGCAGAAATACTTTTTTTTTTTTTAATAACAATTTAATGTCAAAGGTTTTTACTGGGGAACAGCCGTAAGCATTGCTTCAGTCCACTAGCTAACATACTGATTCACAGGGACACTGCAGAAGAGGAAATGCAGGAAAATCTATGTAATTAACTGCAGAAGGAGTAAAAGCAGACAGATGCTATTTATAGAAACTGCAGTTTGGGAAGACACGAAAGCTAATATCCTTACTGCGGCGCTGCCAGCTCTTGCTATTTTATGGTGAGCCTCACAATATTTGTTGCTGTTCTTAAAACTGCATGTCCTTGTATAACGGTATCTTGCAACAATCTTAGCTCTCTAAGGCAAGAAACTGCAGTTGGAAAAAGCCTGAAAGTGGTAACCCCAGAAGCAGAAAATAAATAGGAGAATATAAAAAGACCCAAGTTTATGTTTTTGAAAACACCGTGATTCTTAAAGGAATTCTGTGAGTTTTTTTAATCCTGGTAATTTTTAACACCAAGCGCTTGGCAATGATTCTACTCGTATAGAAGTTGCTGTAGGATTTCCTGTACATATGGAGTCAAACCCTCAGTTTCACATCTCTCTGAAAAGAAAATACTGTCTCAGGATATTGTTCCTGAATGCCAAATTGGGTGTCTCATCAGACTAAGAGATATTTAATGACCCATCGTGCTTCCATTTTTGCTATATCTAGGTTTGTTCAAAACTTCTCCCCAAAAAAAGGGATAATTAGAGCTGCTTGAACGAGTTTACACAAGGATTTGTCTGAGGGGAACTACGCCTTCACCGGAGAATTAACAAAGGGAAGTTGGGGCTTTTCTGCTATTTGGTCCTTAGTCAGGATTGCTTGAAGAGAAAGTTGTGCAAACCACTATTACCACATGGTTTGTTTGCTGGCTAGTCACTACGGTCAGATTCGCCTTTGGATTTTGTGACCACAGGGCGAAAACAAGACTCCCATTGAGCTCGGATGCCAGTACGCAGAGAAAAGAGGTAGTTGCAGGCTCTTTCTCCTCCTGGGAAGGCGACTGCCGCTTTCAGTCTGCTGCAGGTCTAGGGCAGCGGCTGATTGATCGTCTCCTCCCTAGCGCTGACTCAGAATGGCCAGGCTTAGTGGAAAATGGTGTAAATGGGCTGTAAACAACAAGATTTGAAAAGAAAAGGAAGAAAAAGCCTCAACAGCAGGAGAGTGAAAGAGTGACTTTGCCGCCTTTGGGGAACTCATCTGTAAGTAGAACTGATCGGAAAAAATTCTGGTTCATTGAGCTTGGCTGCTTTGTCTGAAACCTAATAGCCTGAAGGGATTTTGCTGAAATTAAGGCAGCATGCTCTGTGGTACCTGCTGGGTTTGTCAGGAGACTCGTGATACTGCTTATGGGCAGGTTTGCCCAATCTGTTCTTCCACTTGCCCCAGCGACAAGGGGTGCCCTACGGCCTGGGATCCCTGACTCCGCAGTACATCCCTGGTAGCTGGGGCCCTTCTAGCTGCTTGGGCAGCTTGCAGGCTTAAGGTGTCTGCTCACATTAGCAGAGAAACTGTCAAATTCGGTATTTTTGTAACTTGCATCCTGAAAAATACTTTGAGTAAAGGAGTGATTTGGGACTAATTCAGGCTGTGTACAGAACAATATGACAAAAAGTAGAAAATTCCTTGTAATAGAGCAACATAGGCTCCTGACTACTTCTGCTTTTAATACCTATGCCCAAATTCAGTGCTGAATGCCAAGATCCAACCATACAGTTGTTTACTACTCCCTTAAAAATTCCAAGCACAGGCTGCTAAATGACCGCATACTTTAAGAACACGGTGATAAATGTCAAACTTACTGTCTGTGTTTATATAATATGCCCTGACAATAAGACATAAGTTATACTTTTGGCCTGCAAAACCTCGTGAACTTCAGTGGATACCTGCTTTTAATAACAGTATCTAACCAAGTGTTTCTACAATACTAAATAGACCTGATCTGGCTTCTACTGAAGTCTGTTCAAGACACCTCATGAATACCCTAGAATTTTCCAACACTCAATCGATACACAATCGATATCACACAATCGAATCCACACAATCAATAAAGATTCAGAGACAGTTGGTTTTTTTTTTCCTGGTGTAATTGCAAAACTGGTATTCTCTAGGAACAGCAATTCATCTTACTGTTCTGTAGACCTCACTATGGTGTGGTAAGCAATAGCCAGTCAAAGTTGTATGGCAGTGGAGTATAGCTAAGCATCAGATATAGCTAGGTACCCGTGTGGAATGTATGTCACAGAAACAGCTGAAAGATGATTTCTAATTCAGCACTCACTAATGCAATAAATAGAGGCTTGTACATCAAGGTCTGTATACTAAAATGGGAGGGGATGCTTTTTATAATTGACTAGATTTTCCCATGTTTGGAAATATAGAAAATGAGTGCTGGCGTTCTTCTGATCTGCAAGTAAGTGGTGGAAAAAATGGGTATTTCTTCCCCACCCTGTTGTCAGAAGCTGAAAATTCCAATAGGTTCTTCCATGGTGCTGTGCTGGCTTATTGGCTCGGGAAATTGCTACTTCTGCTTCATCAGCAGTGACAGTGATCCACGTTTCTTTCCTTACTCCAGTCTTCGCGGCTGGCCTTAATTTAAACAGGCTTTTATCATCTGTGTTTTTATATTATTGGGTAACACTACTAATCCCTGATGACTGAGAGTGACCATAAATAGGCTATATATACTATGGAGCACCCACCACATATACACAGTATAAACAGACATACATGTACCCAATGTATGTATGCACATAGTCTATGCATACACAGACTCCATCTATCTCTGCATAGTATATAGAGAGGTAGTACAGTGTGTAGTAATGATATTGTAATGTGGGGGATTTCAGTAGGGCATTGCTTGCCTCTATTAAGTCAATTACATTCATTAAGCCACGGCAATAATTTCACACTGCAACACAAGCTCCTGTATGCCTTGCAAAAGAAGCACTGGACCTGACAAAACTAATGTTTTAAATAAATAATACGTGGGGAAATCAGAAAGAATGCCACTGAAAGGGTGGCGTATCAAGAGTAGTTAGAAGAAATCTGAAGAGCAGCCAGCATAATAAATTTAAAGGGTGGAGGAGAACTGCAATGGCAACACAATGTTTTGATCAAAATAAAGAAGTTTTTACACATAATGAAGCACTAGCCTGTGATTTTTGAAGACTCATGCATTCAACAACCACAGGCTGCCTTTCAAGTTTACAGGCTAATATATCTTCATATTAAAAAAGGATATATCTTATAATTCTCTTTCAACAAAACACCAGACAGCTAACACAGCAATGAAAAACAGAGACTTCTTTTTTAAACAAAAATATCTCTAAGTTTATATGGCTGGAATTAGAGGTCCAGCCAGTAAACCGTGGTGAGTACTATTTATTCTTAAAATGTTGATTTTCTTTCCGCTATTACCTTCTGCTTGGTTACAAGACAAACACCTTTCTACTCTTCTGCTCTCTGACCCTCCTCGCCTGCTCCTCTGACTCCCTCTCTCCTAGCAAAGACCTTGGCCAGATCAGCATGACAAACTGTTGCAAGGTACGTACATCAATCAGGGGAGTGCTGAACTGTCATCTGCAACCAGCATAGCTGTGCCAGCAGAAACCCCTAGTATGGATTAAGACATATCAGCAAAAGTCCTCTTTTACAGGATAACTTTTTTCTCTGTCTTTTTTTTTTTCTTTTTTTTTTCCCCCTGCCCTGGAATTGGGGAATAGCAAGCTCTATCAGCAGAAGTGGAGCTTTTCCAGTCTAACCTGCAACTGGAATACGCACACTTTGCCTATGAATACCAAGGCACCTCATACAGCACTCATAGCATAAATTTGGCTTTCTGCACTGCCTTCTTCTTAATAAGAATATCTCCTAGACTCAGACCATGGCCTTGGCTCTCTCTCTGCCCGCTTCCTCACTTATCATCCTGCTGTGCAGGATCATAATTCTTCTCAAACATACTCAAAACCATGTATTTCATCTCACCACCATTTATTCTGTGTAGTTTGATCTTTCCTGTCACATTCTCCACACATTTTCTACCTCATGCCTCCCTTCAGAAAATTAACTTCCTATTACCTAGATATAAGCATTTTTGTATCAGGCTTCTAATGGAAGGCATATAAAAATGAATCTTTTTGTTCCCTAAGCCCCTCTAATGTACAGAAGAAAAATAGTACATTTGGGTCTTTTTTATTTGCCATCTGGTATTTGAAGTGTTGGGACTCATTTTCAGGCAATCAGGACTAAATTCCTGCTTTAGTTTTTATATGAAAACTGAAATTCTCAAATAATAACAGAATCTGAGTATCTAGGGGTTTAAGGATTATTGTTTTTTGTTAGCTACCTTTTGCTGAACAAACTAGGTCAAATCCTGCAATACTTCTTTGTTCTCTGCCTAAAACCAGTGAAAACCACCTGAGCCCTCCTCAGCTCCCAAGGTTTCGATGAGAGGAGAGGGTGGCAAGAGGAAGCCCCCAGACCTGAGCTGCAGTTCCGCCACTGGTACCGAAATGATCAACAACTTATGCAATGCCATTGGACCTGAATAATCACCCTTCAACTTCAGTGCTAAGACTCCATTCACCACTGGTGGAATGGAATTAGGGCAGCTAATTAGGGAAGAAAAAGATGTCTCACCCTGTCAAAGGGACAGGTGAGCTTCTGGTTCTGCTGTGCATGGAGAGTGATCCTGGGGGGGTTACACTTGTGCTGGTATGCTGAGGGATTATCATCACTCCTGAGTAAATACTTAGGAACCATGAAAGTAAAGGATGCTTCATGAAGGGTGTTCAGCTACTGCCATGACGTAGTGGTGAGATCCTACCTTTTAGCAGGTGTGCATGAAGCCTTGAGAATCTTCTGGAAGACTGGGAACTTGCATGCAAATATGTTATTTAAATATCAAGTGACTCATTTCAACTGATAAAACAGATGGAGCAACTGTACAGACAGCACAGAGTTCAGTCAAATTCAGTTCAGTCAAGCTTCTCTGTGGGTAAGGTCCCATATGCAATCCCTTGGGACAGAACTCTACTCCTCCATGCTTAAAAGCAAAGCAGAAAGAAACTTTGAGCACAAGCACCAGCTTATGATCCCTTGAAATGCTTAATTTTTAGCTCATTTTTTGTTCCCGATATTGTTTTGGTCTCTGTGTCACCTACTAATCTTTCAGGCAATGTCTGGCCAATGACTTGGGGCATAATATTTGGGAGGGGATTATGATGGAGACAACTTAGCTCTTCAGTTGTGAACAGTAGTGTCCTAATAGCCTGCAGAGATTGGGCCCTGGCACATTTGCTTTGTTATTATACAACCAGCCTCTGAGGCTGAGATTTTTTCCTTTCACACTTCCATTTAACTTGGGTATTTTGTCTCTTCCTTTAATATTCTCTTCTCCACTTGACTAGGGTTTTTTTGTCCCCACAGTGAACCAAGAAAGTAGTTTTCTTACCTGCAGACCACATTCACCCTAATTCCCATGTCCATGCAATATAAAGCAAAATTAGGTAGTGGGCTAGCCCCTGGCAGATACCTGCTCCTCAAAGGATAAAGAAAGCTCAAGAAGCACTGGCTGGTGTCTTGTCAGACAAACCAGTTCTTGAATCTCTTTGCAGATGGAACATTCTCTGCAGCTCATTGACCACCACATGAAAAAGCCACTGCTGTGCTTCATTTTCACATCACAGAACCACAGAATCACAGAATGGTCCTTAAAGATCACCTAGCTCCAACTCCCCTGCCATGAGCAGGGACACCCTCCACTGGACCAGGCTGCCCAAAGCCCCATCCAACCTGGTCTTGAACACTGCCAGGGAGGGGGCAGCCACAACTATCATTTAGAAATTGATGGCACAGCTGAGAACTGTCATAATCTCTCTGCTCCATAAGTTTCTCTCCATTTTTTTCTTGCTATAGAAAATCCTCTTTTTTTTTTCCCCCTCATGGTTTTTTTAATCACCTTATAGAAAACATTAGGTGGGATTTGTTAATTGCCTGGCAAATTAAGGAGCACACAAGACCCCAAGAGAGGGCCAAATGAAGCTTTGAGTTGGTATTTAATTAGCATTTATCAACAAACAGATTTTAAAGCAAATATTAGTACAAGCTTACTAATAAAGGGAAGTGTTTGTGTAGTGTCACTCCCACTCATTTTCACCTTGAGATATTTTAGGGGTTGATGACCTGGAAAAGTGAACAAGCGGTGAGTACTGTACAGACTGTGGGCAATAGGAAAAAACTGTTTGTCTAAATTCAGTGTTGTGACAACTTTGTGATAGAGACCTCAGGCCCTGGTGTCCTTGGTGTGCGGGTGGGTGGGTGAGTCACTCATTGCTATCCTGGCATGCCGTAAGTAGGTGGCTGTACTCCGTTGTCAGAGTATGGTCCTTCAATTTTTATTCAGTGAGAGACATCACCATTTAAAAATGGATTTATTTTGGCTCACACTTGAATACTCAGTGTCATTTTTCATTCTGAGCAGTGAGTCACTTAAAAACAATACACTTCAGACCTGTCTGCTGCCGTTTACCAGTCCCATAGTCTCAAACCACTTTGTCTACTTCAACACAGTGCAAGGTGTGGCTGGAAAGAAAACTGCAGCCAAAAGCTAAGTTGGAAAAGCACTGTGCTATAAATGTCTTTTATCACTGGCCATGTTACCTGTGACAGAAGCCATACATAGGAAAAGGCGTAGGAAAAACGTGTACGCAGCATGATGCGTAATGCACTTATCTTATTCCAGACATCATTTCCTCAGAAGACTGGAAAAAATGTGTAGATGTAAGAAATCTGGTATTGCTGCTATCTAAATGGGAGTTTAACACTGGGTTCGCTGAAATGGTTTTGGTTAATTGCGTCAGTATGTCAGAATTATTGGCATGTAATACTGAAGAGAAACTTCGGAGTTTGTAGCTACCTCCAGTGAACTGCCACAGAGACCGTAGTCTTCTGCTAAGGAGAAAATTCTGCCCACTAACCACCATGGGGCTGAGGGGGGTTAAAGAGCTATTTGAGAAGGGTTCATTACCTGAAGGTCTTCCATTACCATTGTTAAAAATGCAATGTTCATCCACACTAATATCTATTTTTGCTACATACTCAAATTCTTAATTTTGTGACAGCCTGGACAAAGCTCCTGGTCCTTAGGAGGAAATCCTAGAAATGTCTGAATCATTAACATTCAAACCAGCCAGCCACTATGTGACAATTTGAAGGACCTGTAGTCAAGCTGAAAGGTACCTGTTCAAAACTGTCATTCCTCTTTCTGAGAGTCCTCCCTTCTCACTCTCCTATGGTCTTAGGAAACTGGCTGCAGACCCCAAAAGCAGCACCAATTCTGCAGCCCTAGCAAGTTTCAGATTCAGAAACTAGTTATCTGGCTTTGGGTTGATGGGGTTTTTTCTCTTCTTGGAGAGCGAAGAGCTTGTATTAAGTCTACTTTTTCCTCCCTGTTGTGCTCAGTAGAGAACTTTCCTTGGCTATGCCCAGGCACAGACCCATTTTTGTGTTTGAACCAGCAGAGCCTGGTCTAAGAGCCGCTTGGCCTTGACCCAAAAAAGAAGGGCCCCGTTCCCTAGATATCCAGCTCCGCTGCACTGGTATCCTGATCCCCAAGGGCTGCAGACATGGCCACTAGCTCTGAACACATTCAGCCTTCCCCAAGCAGTCCTTTTTTCTCTTCCATTTCTTCCTCCTAGCTACCTTTTACCATCTACTGCAATCACTTCACTTACCCTCATCATTCCAACCCAAGCCATGAGGCAGTTTGCTTCTCCCTGGAGGCTGCGAGGACCTGGCCTCCTTTTCTCTCTCCCTGTCCCTGTTTCTCTTGAAGTTCATTTTGTTCCCTCTTTCCTGAAGAAAAAGCCCCCAACAGCTTGTACCTATACACCTCTTCTTCCTAGGGCAGCTAGTTCAGTTAACAGCCTTAAAAAAACACAGTTAAATGGTTCTGTCTGTAAGAGATATGGGCAAATTTGAGTCTGGTACAAGTAGTCACAACACCATTAATGCTGATAGATTTATATCAGGGACAAAATTAGTCTAAATTGTCTGTTTTCCATTTAAAATGACTATCCGGAATAGAAGATGTACACTCTGCCCAGCCACACAGTTCATTTGTCCTCATTGCCGGCGTCTGTTGTGGCAGGCTGTTCTTCTTAAGGATTTCAGTAAAAAAAAATAATTTCCATTTCTACTCATACGCCATTGTTTGCAAGTTTGGACAATTCAGCATGCTTTTGATAGGTTTTTGAGGATTGGCTGTTGTGTACTGCATGCTTATTTTAGTAAGAGAAAGACTGCTTCCACATATTAAGTTGTAGTTGAATTTGCTGCTAGAAAGAAATCCCTACAAATACATATTATTTTGAAAACCAATAATGTAGGGAGTAATAATTTCTAGTGAATATTTAAAATTTTGCTCCAGTTTTCTGTCAAAGGCTGAAAGTGAACATAAATGGCATTTGAAATAGAATTAGCAAATGACATTAGGCTATGAATGAAAGTGCAGCTTCCCTATCATTCTAGCATCCAGTGTGGCAGATCTTATAATAAAAATGCCTCATTTTCTGAGATTTCTTTTCCAACATTTCCTTCACTTGAAAAAATGCAGGTGATTTTTAAAACAGTTTAGAGACCAGGCAAGTTATATGCATTCAGCATCAAAAAAAAAAAAAAAAGAAATCCTTACTTAATTTATAGAGTGACTCACTTTTGAGAACAAGCTTTGCAAGCTACCTGTCTGTCTGAAGGACAGCAGGATATAGCATGGCCTTCATCAAGAAAGGGAATCTTCTGGGTCATGGTTGAATAATTCCAGACAAGGAAGTTTCCAATAAGTCTGCCTTTAACCTGTGCCCGCTCTGTAGGTCAAATGGGGACTTTGCCTTTCAGGCTCTGCATCTAACCTCACCCACACATCACAGTGGACAAGGATTTGTAGAACAATTTATTAGAGTTTTGTTCCTTGTTTTCTCCATGGATCACTGCGAGGACGTATGTCCTTGCTCTGTCACTAGTGACAGAGTCTACCCAGAACTGGGTCATCTCACTGCTCCACCTAGTTCTCCATTTCATCTGGTTTCCTAATTAGCTCCTTAGGTGTTGCCTAGCATGAGGATCACCTCTTGCTGTGGATGAGTGTAGCAGCATGTTGCACAAAGGGTCCTTAACCTTCTTTGGTACCTCTAGTTTTATTTCCATACTACATTACACCAACCTGAGAGATTATTATAAAAACATAGTTGTTGCTAGAGCACGTAGCCGCTCATGCTTATACATGGCACTCACCTGTGACATTTGTGCTGCTCCTTCCTCCTCCAGCCTCTTGTCCCTGTTCCTTTGCTGTAGGTCACCTGTCCCAAAGCAGAGATGGCTGAGCAGTGTGTGTGAGCTTCAGTGTGAAGCCTGGGCATTCAACTCAGCCCCCACCCAGCAGCCACCTTTGTCTTGATACATCAGGGGAGCCCTCGGTGCTTTATTCCACTCACCAGCCTCAGGAGAGGAGTGACGACAAACACTGGGGACAAGGTGGGTGGGAACACCTCAGGCAGCTATGTCTGGCTGCTACATGAGCTGGTGTCTAAGCCCTATGAAACAGTATTCAGCTGTGTTTGTACCACATCTAGTCGGGAGGCAGCATGTGGAGCAGCAGAGCTTCAGAGCTTCGGGCAGCCACAACAGCGAATCAGTTTCTGGTGCACGCAAACGGGTGGTTTGTCACCTGTAAACATAAGGAGAAAACATAGGAGAGAACAGAACCAGCTGAGCACCCAGCAGAACTCTGGAGAGAATCGCTGCTTACACAGTGGTCCAGAGAAACCGCTACAAATACTTCAGGCAAAAAGATTCTGCTTTTCTCCCCCTTTTGCACCTCTTGCATGGACCACTGGCTTGAAGGTAGTACTAGTGATAGTGTAATAGGTGTGGAGATTTAGTCAACAGCAGTGAGATTAGAGAGATGTACAGCAGTGGTAGTCCAAACAGGCAGGGAAAAAAAACCATTCAGCTACTTTTGTAGAGAAATACCACCAGGAGACATGTATGTATGAATCTAATCCACTGCAAAAAGTGGATGGAGCTAATGATGCTTCTGAAACATCACCCAGGATCTGCTTAAATAACGCAGGAATACAGCCACGCTTGTGCAACATGTTGGCACGATGTGGAGGCATACGGAATGAAGCGTGTGAAATTCAAGGCTGTCTATGTAAGAAATGTTTGGCCTCATTTGAAGCAGATTCCCACAATGATGTTTGGGAGGAAAAACTGTCAGACAGCTAATGACTACTTATAACCTTGTGTTGATCTGAATTCCTTTAAATTGGGATAAACAGAATATTGACCACATCAGTTTTAAAACAGGTCTGACAGGACAGGAATTCCCCCTTCCTTCACATATGTTATGTCCACACCTGAAACACTGGCAGGAAAAAGGGCCATTCAAGGAACAAGCTGTTGTACTTAGGACACCCTCAAAGTCTCATATTCTTGGAGGGCATGGCTAGGGCACAGAAATCAGTGTTTGTCTGTTCTTCTACTGTGCCTGTAATTCCTCCTGCCCAAGGTATGGAGGCTGTGCTGCAACACACCTCCGCTTCTGTCAGACACCTCTACCAAAGTCAGTGGGTGCTGACACAAGCTATTTTGTTATCATTAAAGTCCATATAACTTTGCCAGCTTGGCAATAATCTGCGATTTAGAACGATAAGTAGGCCAGAGTGCCTTGATATTTACAGCCTCAGCACAGTAGCTATTTTCCTTTAATTACAAAATTGCTATGGCTACATTAAATGCCAGATGCTTCTTGTTACCTTCCAGTTCCAGTTCACTTCAGTTAATGCGTTGACTAGCGAATCTTGACTGAAGCAACTTTTTCCTCATGCCCTTTCTTTTCCCAGCTTAAGTATTTCCTTGCAGTGATTGTTCTTAATCCAGACCAATGCAAAACAAAGAAACCAGAACGGAGGCCCAGTGGGCTTTGATATAAGGGAGCATTAGTTATGTCCAAGGGCTTTCCTAACAGAAAAGGTCACTTCCCTTTTCTTGGTGGCCGTAATCTGCTGGGAGGCAGATGCTCGCTTCAGTTTCTTCACAGGCTTATCAAACTGAGTTGTATTTTTTAAAAACTTTGGAGTGTGGTGCTGGTGAGCATGAGACCTGTGTCCAGGGGTGGAAAACAGGAGAGGAAGCCAGCTGCTGTGTTCTTCTTGCCCTGCGGTGCTCCTTGGCTGGTGGATATTAAGGGTTGTAAACATAGACTACATGGATGGTTTCAGAAAAAAAAACACAAAACCAACCCAAAGCAACAAAACAACAGAAAGGCCACAACAGAAATTAACTTCTCCAAGTCAGTGCAAGTTAATTATAGCAACTCTGTGCCAAACTGTCATAAGCCCCACAGTGAGCAGGCATGGCTTCGGGGAGAAGGACCTGTGGTGAGCGTTTCTGTCTTGCAGCTATTTCCCTGGCTGACAGTCCCTAACTGTATGCTGTTGTGATTGAAGCCAGGGAAAAAATAATCTCTTTGCTGTCTGGTTTTTACATTATGTGAATCTCGGTGGCAACCCAGAACTAACCTCATGGGCCCCTGGGGAGGTCAGGCTGACGAGGTCAGAGAATGATGAGCATTCATGTTTGCTATAATTGTGATTTATTTCCCATGTAAAATTCACTCATCTCAATAAAGATGCATGGACTATTGTTGAGCCTACATCAACTGTTTCATACTCATCAATAAAATGGTTTTGGGGGCATGTTGGAGATGTAGCTTCTCTGGAACTAGTTCAGTATTTAATTCCAGCTAATGTACACTACGAGATTGTGTCTAATTCAATTTGTGAAAACATAAAGTGCCATTTAAGGGGAACTCATATATGGTTAGATGACTGTGTAATCCAGATGCCTCTGTAATTCCTTTCAATGTCATTAATTTGATTTGCTGAATTGTTATTTACAGACTCTAAAACAGAGTAAACCTCAGAGAAGGAACCACAGTAAGTGCTTTTACGAGTGTGTTGTTTTTCTGTGCAGTAGCACTGAAGAACACGGATGTCTCTTCATATCTTGTCTTCAGCCTTGTAACTTCATTAATATCATTAATCAGAAATATCACAGCGCTGACAAATGAAAAACAAAACAAAACCAAGAATACCCAGAGAGATTCCTGAGACCGGTTTTGTTCACTTAGGTATCCCTGTAGTCCAATGAGTGCCAGAATCAATAATACTCTTAGGTCTCAAAGTATCACAAGCGTAACAGAAAAGTAGTGTATTGGTATCTTAGCTTGGCCTTCTGGAAGTCAGATTTTAATTATTTTGTGTGACTTGCCGCATGCGTGATCATCCAAGTTGCTGCGAGATCAAGCAGACAACAGAAGCCAGACCAACCTTTTACGCATCCAGTCAATTTGATATATATAGAACAAGGGTGACGTTTTTACATTTCCAAACTGCAGAGCTAAGCTCAGTTTTGAAAACTTTCTCTAGTATTTTGCTTTCTGTATTTTATTGCCCTGGAGGCAACGTAGCTTTAACCCTCCCAGCCTGACTGGATCCCATTCAACTGGATTAATCTCAAATCTGAGTCTTATTAATGAACTTGAACTTAGAAAGCAATTTAGTCACAAAATGGGCTCAGGCAGCAGGAAACTCACCCTCATGTACAGCAAACAACTCAAACGAGCAGAGGAAAAATGCTGAGGGTGCACTTGGGTTAGTTATAAACACTGATGCATTGAAATTATATTGAAGCACTGCTTGGAGATTATGGAGCAATTTCTCCCCTCGCGTTCAGTGGTGTCTGTCACTGGAAAAGGTGGTGGTAAAATGCATTTGTACAGCAAAACAGTTGCTCCTGAGGAAATGACACAGGGCACATTGGAATTTTTACTTTGGACTGGTTCTAGCTTTGTTCCACGGTCTGAATGCCCGTTAGAGACCATAGCGGTACGACCAGAAAAGCATGGTTGGTGGGGAGGGCTGGGAGATTAGCTCTAAAAGCACACTTTGGATCTGAAGTGCATCCCTGAGGCCCAGTGATCAAGGTGCTGCCCAGAAATTAAAACTTTCTATGGGAAGCTCAGCTGTGGCACTGGGGTTTCCCAGGAATTAAGAGCGGGACAGATGCATTAGTTTGAAGTCAAGATGTAAATAACAGGCACGAAAAGCAGCCAAAGAATGTGCGAGAGAACAGAAGATGCTAACAAAACAAGGGAGGTAGTTTACTCAGAATAATTAAAAATGTGTGAGGAAAAGTTAAATGCAAAGGAAATATTTTTTTGAACATTTAATTTTATTTTTTTGTCACAAAAAGTTTGTTGTTTTAGAAAAAATCCTACAAGAAGAAATTAAGTGAGAAAGGCTCCACCTACCCTTAAGAAAGATATAGCACCTTTTCTTTACATAGGATATCGGAGCGCAGAATTTGTGAACATAGATTATGTTGTACATTTTTTATCTGGTTTGCCCCTCATTAAGTGGTGAGCACTGGGGAAGGAAATGAGCCTTATCTGGTTTGCTACCCGCCTAACCATTATCAGCTGGCATCAGGTAAAGAAATGAGCCTGAAAGAGTGAAGGATACATGCAGATGCTGGAATCCAGCGAGGTCAAAGGAGTCACATGGATGAAAGGAATGAGAAATTTTCTTAAGGTTTACTTTCAAATGAGCAGGTCTAGCAGCAGAACAAGCAGCGAAGCACGCTTCGCCTAGGGACCTTGTGTCTCGTGGCTGGACTCTCAGATGTCTAATAAAGCAGAAGCAGTGATGCGAGGTTTTTTTCTCTCAGGTGGGCTATGCATAATGTCTCTCTATCATGTGCAATTTTGTGTGACTGATGGGTTGAGCTAATGCTAGAGGCCTCCCCTCGACGGGTGTTTAATGATCTCTCCCTTTACTTGGTAGCCTATTCCCGTAAAACTTGTTGGGTCTTAGTATCACTGTGGTTTTGATCTTCATATCAAATTAGATTGA
>VWZZ01002276.1:99197-132769 GCA_013399095.1 Psophia crepitans
AGAACCACGCCTGTTAGCCAGGACTGCCAATAGATGATGGTTAAGGGCTTGGCAAGCTGCTCCACCAGCTCCCGCAGCACTCTCGGGTGGATCCCATCCGGCCCCATGGACTTGTGCAAGTGCAGGTGGAGTAAACTGCTTCCTCCTGGAATATAAGGTGTATATCCTGCTCTTCCATGTCTTCTAGCACCAAGGGGAAAGTGCCTTGGGGGCTGCTGGTGTGGCCACTAAAGGCTGAGGCAAAAAAGGCATGGAGCAACAGGGCTTTTAAGTAGCACCCTCCCAAATCTCCCTGCTGAGCACCTACAGAGTGAGAAAACACCCTGATTTTCTGCTCCACTGTTTTCCCTGCTTCATATGCCCTGCTTAAAGGCACTGATTTTATTGAGATTTCCAGATACAGCCTCTCTTTCTTTTTAAAACCTCTTTGCCTAAATTAAGGATGGTGCTGCATGAAAAAGGCAAGAAAAAAGGAATCTTTTAGAGGAACTGGGACCCAGTGCAGAGCACAGGAGACAAGCGCAAACCTGCTGCCAAACATTTCTTGGTACTGGCCGAAGTTTTACAAACCCTGACAAAATAAGCATGTGCCAACCTGCATATGGTTTGGTTCGTGAAAAGGAAGAGGGCTCCAATCCTGCACATGTTCCTATACACGAGGAAATTCCTGCATCTGTGAATTGCTAGTGAAGCTACCTATCACAAAATGCCTTTAATGTGTAGGAACTGGACCTTTTTATAGCCAGATTGCTTTTGTTATCTTCTGGGAAATCTTCACGCATTAGTTTCTCCCTGCTGTCTCAGAAGAGGCTTCGTAGCCGCTCAGGCAATCTCTGCTGGCTTTCCTGCAGCTCTTCTCCACTCTTCTTTCATGTGCTAATGTACCATGGGGGGTCCTCACCGGGGCCAAGGGGTAAAGCTGCTCTCCAGCAAATTCCGTGGCTGAGTTAAAATGCAGCCCCTCACATGGGACAGGTACCAGCCCTCTGTGGCAGGGGCAGGGTGGAGAACTCTCCCCTCTCTCCGAACAGGCAGCCATGTGCTTCTTTCCCTCCCCCCCAAGACACCCTCTGGACCAGAGCCTGTCTCTCACTCTCACTGAACCTCCTCATCCCTGCTGTCCTTGGCTGTCCCCACAGCACGAGTTCGCTCGCCTTTCTGAGAGGTCTGTGGACACACAAGCGCAGCTCGGTGACAGACTGGGGAGGTGACCACAGCATGGCAAGGGAGATGGGGATGGGGAGAGAGGTACTCGGTGCATTATTGGCAAGATTTTATTGGTGAGATTAGTGTCACTTATGTGCAACACAAAAAGTCCACAACCAGAGCTGCACTGGGCTCCACTATCATTTTCATGTGAGCAGACAGACGTTGCAAAATGCCTTCGAGATGTGATTCAGCCCCCTGTAGACTCTGATGACCCATTACCTAAACTGCCCATTGCTTATAAAATGAGCCTGTGGTGACCAGGCTCAGGGGGCACAGCTCAGACCCTGCTCCCACCCCCGCAGCTGGGATGGCTCCTGCCCGGGCGCAGGCATCCACCAAAGCAGCGTGTTAGGTGGGAGCCAGCCCGGGTGGGGACAGGGACCGTGGGACCCCTCGCTCCCAGCTCACCTTCCCGGAGGAGCACCAGTGTGCCGCAGGAAGGGGCATCGTCGCTGCTTTCATGACCCTTCCCTTCTGCCCCTGTTGCAAACAACAGCGAGTCACACATTTTATTGCTGCGGGCAGAGCTAGGCACTCCTGCGGTGCCAGCCCAGGCTGTTCAAGTCTGGGTGCATGTCAAGTCCTGCAGCTGGGTCCATCCCAGATGTGCAGAAGAAGTCCTAGCATTCACTCCAGGTGGTTGGATTAAATTAGTGGATAATTTAGCAGGAGTGCTAAATCCTGATGGTACCGAGTCATGTGCAGCTTTATCTTGTAATACTTTCATAGGAAGTTTAGAGCTCCTAAAAGCAATTATGCAATTCCCACGCCACTGTAATAAAATTTCTGTCCCCTGTGGCTAATAAAAGGCAGAATATTCAGGATTTCTTCCAGGTTGATCGCTGGGTTTGCCTATTTCAGCAAGTTGTTATAAGGGGATATTTCCCAGGAAACCTGTTGCCTGGGTGACAGCGTGACCTGAGCATCTGGGAATAAACAAACAGGCACAGAGTCCTGGGAGAAACACAGTGACCTACCTGTGTGAAGGACATAGCATCTGGGCAAATGGACCCCCGTTCACTACTTTGAAGATCCCTTCCAGTAGGAGGATGACAGAATTTCTGATAGAGCCTTCCTTTCTTCTCTGCCAGCGGCTTCATTTAGATGGCTGTCCCTGCAACATCTGTCTGTTCTAATCACAGAATCACAGAATATCCCAAGTTGGAAGGGACCCATAAAGATCATTGAGTCCAACCCCCTGCTCCTCGTCATCACCTCCCTGGGGCGCCTGTTCCAGGGCCCGGCCACCCTTCCAAGTGAAGAACCTTTCCCTAATGTCCAGCCTGAACTTCCCCTGACGCAGCTGCATCCCACCTCCTCGTGTCCCATCACCGGTCACCAGAGAGAGGAGATCGGCACCTCTCCTCCGCTGCCCCCCCCGAGGAAGGCGCAGACTGCCACGAGGGCGCCCCTCAGGCACTTACAGGTTAAGTGGTGCAAATTTTTACATTTCAGACTTCTAATGCATCCAGAGTTCTTTTTAATGTCCTATCTGAGGTAGAAGTGGAGAAAACCTGAAATTAATTCTTAAACTATAATTTTATGGCTTAGCATAGCCCAGATGAACCATCCATCTCTGACCATATTATGGAAAACGTGTAGGTCTCCCAGGACAGCTCAAGTCCCCACACCTTGTCAGTTCTCATGTGCTTCAGAAATACATTAAACTGAGTATTTCACTGCTATTTGTGGCAGATATGCTTCTACATGTTGAACTCGGGGCAGGGGGGTGTGGGTGGTGCCACTCATTCATTCATAAATATCAGATAAGTTGACTGTTGTCCAGTCATCAGTCTTACCCCAGTAATATTCAGCTGCTCCTCTCTTGTTGTGTAGAATTAAGGAAGCTATTTCCTTCTTCTGTATATTCCTTTCATGACTGTAACTGTGGAAACTTCTGTTTTTATAAGGGTTTGTTTCTTACACCCCTAGGAGAGCACAGTCAGACTGTGTGAGATCAACTACATATTTACTTGTTCAAAAACCTTCATTTGAAGAGAACCACATAGTCCCACACATCTACCTTTGCACTAGGTTGCATCATAACATTTTATCCAAGCAATGCCCTTTAACAAACACTGCCCTCAAGGCAGGGATGTGAGCAACTCGATCCATTTGATCTACAAATCAAGGATGTTTTGTTCAAGGAGATGTTATGCGCAAAGCACTTTTTTTTTTTAGAGATGATGTATATCCTCTCATTGTCTATCAATGCAGTAACAATGTAGTCAGAACTGAAACAATATGGGTAGATGCTTTCTTTAAAAGTACAGAGAAGCCATTAGCAATGATGTGGGTGTTTTATAATGTTCTCCTATTTATTTCCAACATTAGGCATGAGCACTGATCAGAAATCTGCATATTTTTATGCCCTACTATGACATGATGCCAAAGCATCAACATTCCTGGAAATTTAAGAGAACAACTAAGTCTTGGGGGAGAGGCCTGCTTCATGTGTGCTTCCCTTGCTTAGTGAATTAAATGTGTTATTTGCCTCATGCAGTGAGGGCCAAATCTTCCCTCTGCAACTGTCTGCTTCTGTGGGAGTCTTGCCTGGGGAAGGGCTTCTGAGTTCTTCTGTTCAGAAGGAAGTTATTCCTTTTATTGGATCAGAAAAGCATGCAGTTATGTGTGCAGCAATTAAATATCCCTCTGACTGTGCAAGAGACAAACCATCACTTTAGATTAGTTCTCTCTTAGATGTTTTTTCCCTTTGCCATTAGAGTAATTTAACCTCATCCCTGCCTGAGAATCCTGATTTTCTCTGTGCCAGGGGAGCGGAGATGTGTGTACTTACTGAATATGTGTCATATGCTATCCTGCCACAGAGCATTAGCGAGCAATGCTTTTACATAGACTGCAGGCCCCGTTTGGCTTCCAAAAGGCAAAATATGTGTATGTAGGAGGAGGGAAAAGATACATGAATTACGAAAATTTTATATCTCTGAAATGTGGTTTTACAGCTGTCAGAGTACATGTAATGTTTGCAGCCTATTATTGCCATATATGAAGTGGTTCCGTAGCCTGAGGAACAACCGACTTGAACTGCAGAAAAAGCACCCACGTTTGTGTTCATGCCCTTTTTACACCAGCGTTGCACAATTTCAGAGAATGAGTAGAAAAGGATGAACGCAGCTTCCCAGCAAGTTGTGGAAACCAGGTGGGTGGTGCCACTAAGATTAACCAGGCCAAAACTAACTTAGACTTGACAAAAATAGCTGGATGTATCGCTCTGTATTTGGAAGGCCTTCTAAAGGAGACACTGGTCCATAGGTCTTGTTGAGGCTCCTGACACTCACAAAGTCTGGTTTTCACTTGTCTGACATGGACGTGAAGGTGAGATTGAAAAGAAGAGGATGTATCAATTTCAAAACAAAAGAATTTTTGTCTGACAGCTCTGCTGTCTAAACGAGGTGGCCATAATCAAATGTCTTGAAAAATTTTGAGGTACACTCATCTGCTGTTCACCTGCTGACGCCCTTACGTGCAAGGTCCTAGTGAATTCATGTTTCAGTAGCACAAAGTTGCTTTCTATTTTAATTCACCATCTTGAATTTATATTTCAGACTCACATTTCCCATTGTGATGGTTTGTTATGAACCAGGTCATTCATCTGTGGCTTAGACTTGAGAATAATTTTTCCTGGTTCCACTAGTTTTCCCATTTGAGGCAGAATGATCTTGTTACAGCTGAAGTCAATGGTAAGCTGTAGGAAGTCACTAGCAAACCAGTGGACATGTTCCACACAGGAGAAAGAAGAAACCCTCTGGAAGCATAACTGCTGTAATTCGGTAAATGTTAACCTCACATTGCATATGTTGACAGTTCCTGACCAATCAATTGCTACATAAATTGTTGACAATTTCAGCTAATGAATAAATTTAGGATCACGACCCCTTCAACTGCAAAACCTGGGAATTAATATTACTGAATGCATAATTTTCTCAGCTTCAGTGAAGAAGTGACATCGAAATTGGATTGCCATCCATCACCGGAAGAGAACAGAAACACTGTGAAACCACAGTCACTGGTGTCAGAGACCTAGAAAAGTTTCACCCCAACCTCTCAGTATGTTTCTGGTAAAAGAAAATGTAGAACAGATGAGTTGGTAATGACAGCATTGGCCTTAAAAAGTAGTTCTCACCCAGCACCAAGGTTTCATTTTAGTAATAAATCTGATCCAGACTCTATCCGATCTACACACAGAAGATCCTCCCTTGAGTCAAGTTATGCTTTAACCTGTGCAGCGGGCAAGTCTGTCAGGGAGAGCCAGCGCCACTCAACTTCCAGCCTCGCAGCTAACCCAGCCGTCCTGCAATTGGGCACACGGCAGCTTGAGCTGGGCTTAGTACTGTGCATGTGTCCTAGGTTGTCCCACTTAGACCTAATGAAGCCATACTGTAAAGCAGAAGTTTTCCATCTGTGAACCTGAAAACTGCTTCTCAGAGGATCTGTCAAAGCAGACCAAGCCAGCCTACTGTCAGTACATTTACGTTCAGTTTGCAAGACTCTGAAACCTCCCACCTGGAAAGATTTAAGTGTCCACAAATCAAACTTGAAAACTTTCATTCTAAAGAAAAGACCATCTTCATGCCCTTGTACTTCCCCAGGCATCTTTAGTAGCCCCCTCAGCAACTCAACCTGCTCCTTATTTTCTTTAACCCAGAACGGCATGAGCTCGAACTCCGAGAGCAGTGCACACACTGCACATCAGGATCACAGCAAGAGGCAGAAATGGAGAAAAAAATCCATATTTGTCAGTCCAAAAATAAATGACACATCTACATGGAGGCAGAGAATCCAGGTAGATCAAATCAGTCTTTTCCTCAAACAGCCTTGCAATCTGTCAAAATAGGATGCATACAATAAAGATAGTATCAAATGCTTGCTTTCTTCCTGGTGTGGCTGCCTGTGTTTCTGCAATTTAAAGTTGGCATCCAAACTACAGGAAGTTCTCCAGTGGAGTAATTGCTAGTGCTCCCCAAATTCCCTTCCAGTAACTAGTTGAAAAACATGTATCTGTCTGGGGACTTCTAACGAAGCCTCTAGGTATTTTATTGTAGCCTACAATGCTTTTATTAAACGACATCCTTTCAATCTGATTTCCACAGTGGGTTGGTTTTTTTTTTCTTGCAGAGTGTAGCTTTGCTTGTTTTTCTGGGACAGGATATTTCCATCTACCCACGATAACTGCCAGGCATTACTAGGCAGCTGCAGCAGCTGGCTTCAGAGGCCACTGACTTCTGAGGTGAGGATGCCTCCTGTTTTATATATGTGTACAAACCTACGTGTATAGATATGTCTATTTCAACAGTGTGAGAAAGTGGTTTGATGATGTGTTAAAACTCAAGCGTGTCTAGTACTCAGTCAAAAATGCCTTGAACCTACAGCAGGAAATGCATGTTGTGTATAAACTCCTTCTGCCAGTCTCAGATGTGTTCAAAGTGTTTTGATGGATTAACTTTCCGGTGGTAGACTTTATACTGGGTCAGTACTGCCCGTCCAAATCCAAACACCCACAGTTATTGCAACAGCTTTCACCATTCTTTCTTGCTCCTGCTCATTGCCACCCAGGATGATGCCCTCCAGCTGGTGCACTTCTCAGCCCTGTACTTCCACTTTCTTTTTGCTGTTTGCCTCTGTTGGGTTTTTGTTAGCTCTGGCTGTCTGCACTGAACCTTGCTTTGCAGCTGATGCCTGCAATGCTCCTTTCCTCAGTTGCCTTTCTTTGAATGAGACCTCCTGTCTTGTATTAGACTACTGCACTACTGAAAGACTGGATTTTCCAAAGTACCTAGTGCAACAGCAGCACCTTGGTGCCAGTGCAAACACCCCATGCCGTACCTACAACACTTATCTTTGTGAACCAGTCTTGCCCAATGGAGTCCAGACTGGATAGAGACAGAGGTGTTTAGTCCTGCCAGGGCTCTGGGTTGGAAGGCTGTTTTGCAGCCAGATACCACTTTCTGAACCCTTGTTGCACAAGGACCACCTCTCCTTCGAGGATCTACAAGAGAGCTGAGGTTGTCAGTAGCCAGTCTGGCAGCAGGGCAGGAAAAGCTTACCTGCACTACAGCAAGCCTGACTGCAGCCTGAAAGATGAGGAGGGGCCAGTTCCTGAATTCAGTGGGGGTTCAGGAGCAGAGCCAGTCCACCTGATCCCCCAAAAAGAGAAAATCCAAAGACAAGGATCAGAGCCCCAAAGGGAGAGAAGGCAAGGATTGATTTGGTGTGTCCTTAGTTCACAGGTGTCCACAGGAAGGTCCTAAAACTGAGGGCAGAGCCACGAGCCAAGGTAAAAGGCTCATCTCCCATGTTTTCCCTACCCTCTTTTGAACATTTTTAAAGCGTAGCATAACATTGATACCTCTGCTACTTATTCAACTGCTCCTATCCACACAGCTTCTGATCTCTGACTAGAGCCAGGAAGTTCACAGTGCTCTTCTGCCCCAAAACATGTTCCCCAGCACATGCACCTGTACCTCCTTACCTGTCTGGAAGGTTTGCACAGGCCCATTTCAGTTCCTGATCCCCAGCATCTCCTGGGAAGGTCTGCATGGCCCTCTAGCCTCAGGGTCCTGGGAAATCCGTCTGGATCCAGGAAATCCCAGAGATGTTCCTTTGGCTGATGTTGTGAGATGCACATAGCAGCAATGAAAAAATTGAATGCAGACATATGTGTGTGTGTATGCATATAGGTACAGCAACGATGATGGTCTGACCAGAAAAAGGCTTTGATGAAGTGAAACTGCCCTGCCTGTACTTAACACTTTCTGATCCTCAGCAATCATTCAGGCAGCTTCAGTTCATGTAACCATAGGTCGCACAGTTGCACTGCAGCTCAGCACGGTGCTGTATTGCTCCCTGTACCGGTCCTGAGATGGACAGGCTTCCCTGCTAAGGTCTGCTCCTGCCTAGCTGTCTGGAGTCTTGTCCTCAGGAGAGCCAGTCTGGAGACCAGTTCTGCCCGTGCTGGGAACCAGACTGCCCCAAAGTGTCCCAAGGCAGCTGGTGTGTGTCCCTGTTGTTCTCTCACACTGTCCATGTGGTGAATCAAAGGCAGTGGACTTTTTCAGAAAGACAGCCACCCACAGAGCTAGCCCAGGTAGCAGAGAGATGGCAGTGGCAATCATCCTAAAAAAAGCCCAGTGGAGAAGCACAGCTGGGGGGAGGACATTGACTGCTTTCATTTTCTTGCTTGAGGAGAGTAGAAATGTGTAGTTGAAACCAGAGAGCGAGGCCCAGGTGTGCACCTCATCCTGGAGGCTGTCTGCTCTCTGGTGACCCAGCAAGAAAAGTTTACTGGGAGAAGCAGGGGCTGCCTGGTCGGCCACAGGGAGTGTGTTCTGGGTGAACATTATTCACAGCTGTCCTGGTTTCAGCTGAGGGAGAGTTAATTTTCTTCACAGCAGCCAGTATGGGGCTGTGTTTGGGTCTGTGCTGGAAGCAGCGCTGATAGTGCAGAGATGTTTTTGCTGTTGCTGAGCGATGCTCACACAGAGCCAAGGCCTTTGCTGCTTCTCGCACCGCCCCGGGATAGCTGGGGGTGTGCGGGGAGTTGGGAGGGGACAGACAGGGCAGCTGGCCCCAACTGACCAAAGGGACATTCCATACCATATGACGTCATGCTCGGTTTGTAAGGGGCTGGGGGGAAGAGGAAGGGGGGGCAGCGGGGTTCGGAGTGATGGCGTTTGTTTTCTCAAGTCACCATTACGCATGACGGAGCCCTGCTGTCCTGGGGGTGGCTGAACCCCTGCCTGCCGTGGGGAGTGGGGAATGAATTCCTTGTTTTGCTTTGCTTGTGCACGCGGCTTTTGCTTCACTGATTAAACTCTTGTGTCTGAACCCACGAGTTTTCTCACTTTCACTCTTCCGAATCTCTCCCCCTTTCCAATGAGGGGGACTGAGCGAGCGTCTGCGTGGTGCCCAGCCAACGGCTGGGGTAAAACCACACCAACAGCTCAGAGCAGAGGCTTCTGCTCTTGCTGTTGTACGCCTACTTGTGAAGTGGGATGGGCACTGGGAGATACTTTGAGTGGTGGAGGCACAACAATGTGCATAGGAAAGTCAGCCTCTGTCTCTTCAGCATCTCATATCCTTCATATCATCTTCTCCAGCCACATTTTCTGGACCAAGCAGTAATGCAGCACCAAGTCTGCCACAGACCATATGTTGGAGTAATGGAGGTGAAATGATGGAAGAAGCACTGTAAGATAACCAGCATTTCTTGTCCTAGTTGCTAACCTGCCTCTCTTCCTTCTCTACTGCTGCTCTCTGTTCCTCATGTTTTCCAGGTGCAAAGTTGTTTCCTCCCCGGTTTGCTCTTTCTTTTCATTAAATCTTTGTGATCTCTGCTCATACTTAAACAGTGTTGAGATGATTATTTCTGAGGATGGGATATCAAGGATTGCAGAAAGCCTGCAGCACAAGAAGATGCAGCTGAACATAGCAAGAAATGCAGGGTATGCAGAAAGACTGTCATTGCTTCCTTCTCATTTCTGTACAGTTCAGAGTTATAACCATCAGCCCCGAAGAGCGTCCAGTAAAGTAATTAGCCCAGGACTTCCCCAAACCTCAGTGGTACATGCGGGTGCAGAGACAGCTGGTCCCACCTGTCAGTCGCACCAGCTGTTCTTCTCTTCCTGGCGTCAGTGTTGAGGACTACTGAACAACGGCGAAGGGCATCCAGGTAAGACAGTCCTGTCTGACACTCTGTCTCTGGTCAAACACGTGCTCAGAACCACGTGTGAGGCTGCTGGGGAGCAGGCAGCTCTGAGCAGACTGGCATACGTGGGGCAGCAAGCAGCACAGCTCTGGCTCGTACTGGCATGGAACGACAAGGTTGCCTGATCTCACTAATTTGGCAGTGAACTTTTGCAAGCTGGCCACATCACTGCAGCTTGAGCCAGCTCTGCTGGGGCAGCCAGTAATACACAGCTCTGGCACTAGGGCTGCTGTGGGCTGAGCCATGGGACCTGCAGAACTGAATCTGCAATTATTGGAGTTTTGTGTGTGTGGAATGCCTGCACGGTAATGTGGTCATCCCTTGTTTCCTTTCCAAAACAGGATTTTTCCCTTTGCATCCCTTCTCATTCTGCTGTCTCTTTAGTGTTAAATGTGCTTCTTATTAATTGTTGAATGGAGTGATGCTGCTGTGATTTATCACGAATCCACACAAGTTTTCTGGAGTAGAGACACGCACTGCCTATGTATCTATTACCCAACTACACAGAGAATTGTGAACCACTACACATCTGAATATGACACAGCTCACCCAAAGATGTGTAGAGGAAAAGGACCTGGGGGTGTTGATCGATGCTCACCTCGACATGAGCCGGCAGTGTGCCCAGGTGGCCAAGAAGGCCAACGGCATCCTGGCCTGTATCAGGAATAGTGTGGCCAGCAGGAGCAGGGAGGTGATCGTCCCCCTGTACTCAGCCCTGGTGAGGCTGCACCTCAAGTACTGTGTCCAGTTTTGGGTCCCTCACCACAAGAAAGACATCGAGGCCCTGGAGCGTGTCCAGAGAAGGGCAATGAAACTGGTGAAGGGGCTGGAGCACAGGTCTTATGAGGAGCAGCTGAAGGAACTGGGACTGTTTAGTCTGGAGAAGAGGAGGCTCAGGGGAGATCTTGTTGCCCTCTACAACTACCTGAAAGGGAGTTGTGGTGAGCTGGGGGTTGGCCTCTTCTCGCAGATAACTAGTGACAGGACAAGGGGGAACGGCTGCAAGTTGCGCCAGGGGAGGTTTAGGTTGGAGATGAGGAGAAATTTCTTCTCTGAAGGATGGTTGGGCATTGGAACGGGTTGCCCAGGGAGGTGGTGGAGTCACCGTCCCTGCGGGTGTTTAAGGAAAGGTTAGACGCAGTACTGAAGGACATGGTTTAGTGGTTAATAGGTGTGTGGGGGGGTCGGTTGGACTGGATGATCCTTGAGGTCTCTTCCAACCTTAATGATTCTATTCTGTTCTATTCTATTCTATTTCCTCAGCCTCAGAGGTGTTCATTGTTCATTGTCACCCCTAACTCTTTCCTGACCCTGAGCTTTAGCTTTAACTTCCAGCCAAGCTCAAAGAAAATATCGTGCAAAATCCTGGTTTTACTCACCATTGCTTGTGCCAGCATCAGGTACTACACCAGGAATGCTTGCTGCTTCTCTGTTTCCTTGAGGTGTAGAAGAATCACCACCTAGATAGGTCTGCCAGCCAAAGGGCCAGCAGGACCCTCTTCCAAAGAGGGGACTGCCCAGTTACAGGCACAGTAACCTCCTGTGGACGTTACAGTCCTACAAAAAGGATGGGCAACTAGTTTCTTACAATTCATTGCCATATTCCCTTCCTGCGCTCTATGCCAGCTGGTTTCTCTATTTTAATTTTTTTTTTAGCCACTGTTATCTAAATTGAAAATAAATTTATCTACTTTCCATTTTGCATGCAGATTAGGTACTCTTTGGGGAAGATATCTTTGGAGTTGTACAGGTGCTCTATCATTTATTCCACACCATTCAACGCTCTATTGACCAGGGCATAAGGGTTCATCTTTCCTGTAAGTACTGAAGTTATGAATATCGGAATGAATAGACAAATGAACTTCTGGGATATGTTATAATCAGTGTCCTTTCTGCATAAACACCCCTCTCCATCTTCCTCAGGTCCTTAATAAACCCCTATTTCTGCAACTACAGCAATTGAGGGGAAAAAATGTCAGAGATCCATTTATTCCTCTCAGAAGGAGAGGAGGAAGCAGGCCTATTGCAAACCAATTTCATCTTGTCTGCATTGCTAAAAGATACAAATAAACTGGAGCTTTGCTTTCCATCACTTGCCTTCCTTTCTCTGAATGAGCTTCATTTCTTGAGATCTGCTTGCCCATTGTAGCAGTTTTTCTTTCAAATGGGGTTATAATACTAAATGGGTGGTTGAGGCAATGGCTTATAGCTGGATCATAAGACAATTGTACTTAACGGATTGTGTCCAGTATCTGAAGTAGAAGGCAAATATAAGGCCCAACTAAAAGTGAGATCACCTGTCAACAAAGCATGGTCATAGGTAGTATAGTTTGTTAGTCAAGTTACAAATCCTGATCTATAATTCACTGAACAGTCCTAAGAAGTTTTATGAAGATGAAGAAGACAGGGTTTTAGAGGAAGTCCTCAAAACACACAAAATGTGATAAAGGGCATTTTCCTGCACAGAAGTTAAGCTAGTGACTCTGAATTTGGACAGTTTGTATTTCAGAGTGACATGTAATTATGCTTTGGGATCCCTCTGCCTGTCTTGTGAGGTCAACAGAAACCTGTTTTGTGAGCCTGTGTCCCTATGGGTCTGTTTGAAGGCTCCAGCCGAATGTGGCAGAACTGCCTCTCATGGGCTGGAGGGTTCATGCCACAGTCTGATACGTTTCACATAGACCTCAGCTTAATCCCGCTGGTTCAAAATTCCCCTCAGTAATATTGCTATTAAGAAGAAATAACTACATGAAGCTCAAGCTCCTATACCCATCGTTCAATTTCTTACCCTTCAACTCAGACTCAGAAGGGGACAGTTAACGAGGTGGCTTTTGTGAGGGCAGAGGGAAAGAGGAGCTACCCAGAATGTTCAAAGCCCTCCAATGTGGATGTGAAGATGGGAAAAGAGCCAGGGACGCACCACATAGTGAAGATGGGGATGGTTTGGTAGGCATATCAGTGGCTTTCCTGCAAGACCACAACATTTTATGAAAATGAAAAAAAATAAAAATCCTTACCACAACCAGCAGCAGCAATAAACTAGATGTCACAGGTGAACTGCTGGTAGTGTTCCCTCCTCCTTCTACATACAGTCCAAACCCACGACTGGACATTTCTAATTACGGAATTCCGGTATTTCAAAAACAAACAAAGAATAACTAGACAAGTAGAAGAAAGATGGCCAGAAGACAAGAGTTCAGGTTATTCTGTAGGGTGACCCAGGCTTCCAAGACAAAATAGAGCTATTTGTTGACACTTTGTCCCTTACACCGTGTCCTTTCTACTCATTCTTATCCTGGCTGTAGCTAACAGTTGTCTGTGTAGAAATCTCTTGAGATGTAGTCATTATTATTTTGCTGTAAAACACCCATGGGATATAGGATGGGTGTTCAAGAGCTCCTTGGGTTGTGGGAAGATTTTGTCAAACAGTTCTTTGGAAACTGAAGAACATCCTGTCTAACTGTGGGACTTTTAACCATGATAGCAAGGTTGTAACTACCCATGCAAAAGATCGGCCAATTTAAGGAATCTTGTAGAAACACAAGGAATTGTATCGGTCATGTGGCTTTTTGCAGCTCTCTTCTCTCTGCCACTCATTACAGAGGGAGTCTGGGGACTAGCTGTCCTTATTTCTACGCCTAAAATTAGCTGGAGTAAGCTCCCTGTGGATACTGTGTGGTTGATTCAGTGCTAAATCAGGTTTGCTGAACTTTGTTTTCCTCCTCCAGGCCGAAGCCCACTGATACTGCCTTTGCCCGTTCCCCCGGGTACCCTGCACGGGGGTAGGCGCGCATGTTTTATTCATAGCCTGGTGTTATCCTTCTGCCAGCACCATCCCTCCCTTTTGTTTTGTTTTTCTCCTGCCCTCGAGTCAGTGTACAATATCAAGTGCATCTGCTGTTTATTGATTTATGCAGTGCTCGGAGACTACACTAGAGAAGCCTTTTACAAGCAGGGAACACTTCATTTACAACTAAAATGCTGGGACCTCTCGGCTGGAACGCAACAGCCGTGTAACAGCGCCGGCAACGCAGCTCAACAGCTCTCAGAGAGAAACTGAAGAATACCATATCTAATTGAAGCAACAAGGGGTTGTTAACTACTGTGGGAAGAATGTAATTGCTTATGCTGGAAACTGGCCAAGACACTAGGGTTAACATTTCCACCCTCACAAAATGCACGCTGGGACCTTTAAATGGCTACCGCTAATTATAATTACCCCAAATAACACTGCTTAAACCACCTTTTACTATCGCATCACACAATCAACTTTATTATTATTAATGCATCCTTCAGACTGCTCTTTTTGCAGTCTGCTACACAACAAGGTAATTCACAGAATGCTAATAAAGCTGTACCCAAACTGCTTTAAATCAGTGGATTGGGCACGAAAAAAGTCCAAAATGACTGCGACTCCCAGTTTCAGGTGAGTTTTATTTGTAGCAAAATTTAAAACTGTCAGAAAATACAACTGGAAAAACAGTATAAATGGGTAGATGGATTTGATTTGTGAAATTAGCCCTACTGTCCTGAACCTGTAAAGAAAGAAAACAGAGATATGTCTAATATATTGTGTATATATATCTAATATGTTGTACAGTGGCTGAAAAGATTTCTGTAAGCTCTGGGGGAATGAGATAGCATAGCATGTGTCCATCTGAATTTTACCCATTAATTTCTTCCTACTCACATACAAAGAAATGTATCCGTGTCTGCCCCAGGGAGGCTTGTAGCCAGAGAAGACTTTGCACCTTAACATTTGAGCTTCACGAATGTATTTAGAGTTACATGACCAAAATGGTTGCAGTTTCATTAACTACCACTCAGGTTCAGCTGAGGAAAATTTGACTCATAATGTCTAAGTTTGAAAGATAATCACTAATGGCACACAGCAGATGCCTTTAAATGTGTTTTCTTTTTCTACTTCTCCATTAACCATCATTTGATGATGTATTGCGTATCTTTAAAGTAAAAAAAATACAGCTCTTTAGGTCTAAAATCTCTATTGATTATTTTAAATAACAGCCTATGCAGGAAATAGCTGCCCAGAAGCTTTAGAAATGCAGACAGAGGTGTTCAAGCATATACTGTCACCTTACTCAAATCCAGAGCTCCCATGATTTTTATTCGAAGTTTCAGTGGTCGATACCTTTGCAGTGGGCCCCAGAGCTGGCGAGGTGGGGCTTCTGCCAGACCCGGCGGTGGCAGGGCAAACCCCACCGCCCTGTCGTGCCGCGGAGCCCTTGCCACCCCTTGCACCATCGCAATTCCAACTTTTAAAGCTTTTCAAACAGCCAGGAGGGGAACACCCACAAGTAACATCGTTTTGGCCGGGGCAGTGTTTCAGAGCCCGTCAGCGGATCGCGCGGCGGCTGGCTCAGAGCAGAGAGGCAATGATAGATGTCCACAGTCAGTGACGCTGCTCTGGGTACGGTCTCCCAAACTTGGATTTGATTTCTGAGGTGGTTTGGGGCTTCTGTGAAGATGTTCGACACGAAGCGTGCGAGTTATGCACATTGGCTTTAACGGGACCACTCCCGCGCCTGTGCCTGAAGCTTAGTGTGTCTGTAACTACTTGAAGGAATGAGGCTGTAAGTTTTAATTTTACAAGGATGTCAGCAAAGGCTTCTGCTAAACCAGCAGGCGAGAGGGAGGTCTGGGTGCTGACAGCCCTTCCAGTGACTCACTGCAGCATTTCTAGCAAGGCGCTTCCCCCCCAGCCCAGTTCCTGTCTGTAGCAGGAGCATAATAGCGATTCGCACTCTCACACTTTGAAAGCAACACCCAGAAAGAGTTACCGGCTTCTTTTCCTGAGGACACTGTCACAGCAAATTGGGTAATAGCAAGAGTTTTAACAAATTAGATTATTTCTCCCTACAAGTGTTGCCTCTCATATCTTTAACTGATCATGCCTATGACAACACTAGAAATGCTCAAAATATATTATCCTGAGATCTGGGGAAAATTTAGCTCCCATCCCACTTTCTTGGTTTGTTGTTGTCAAAGTACTAGCCAGAAACACCAATGTGTACAAGCAGCATCTTCCCCCTCAATGGGTCTAACCCTGTGATATTGTCTCATGTACTCACAGACTTTCTAAGACATTGGTTTGCTTTATGTGTGTGGTTTTATAAATTATTTCCTTCATTTCTGCAGAGCTGAGAGAGCTCTGTGATGAATAATAGTCCTGCATTTGCAGAATTTATATTACCAGTAGTTAGAAGGATGGATGCTCCAGCCTGCTGAAGATTTTGAAATCTGATTTGCTTCTGAAGAGGAATAAACTTGAATGCTTTAAGGCTTCACAAAGAAGGACTTTGGAAAAAATACTTTAGATAAATACAGAGAGTTCAACAGAGTGCAATATTTTTTGTCAATGCTGACTTGTTTTTCTATATTAAAATATATAATAAAAGGTAAACATAATTGGAGAGGAAATTAATTTCCACACTTAATGGGGCATTTTATTTATGAAGACAATAAATGAATAAAATAATATGTTGCATAGTCCGAGAATGTATGGCCCCATCAGAGCTTCTTTATCCAGTTCTCTTGGGAAAGATACTTAAGCCAACAAATAATCTCCGCTTCAAACACAGAGCTATTCACAAACCTGCTTGAACTTGCGGAGAAGGGAGTCTGTCCAAACCCTGCTTTCCTAACTGCTAAGCTGAGCTTGACTTGCCGTTCCCTGAGACACTACAGACATGCATCCCCCATCTTCTCAGGCTGGTTTCAGGCCACGTAGCTAGCCAGTAGCTTTCCTGGTGCTAACACCTCGCTGGAGGATGCTGTAGACTGACGGGGTCAGAGGGGCAGCAACAGTGCCTGGCTGAGTGTGACAGCGGGACGGTGCTCTCAGTGTCTGTGGAGGCTGTTGTCACACCTACAGCAAACACCCAACTTCTGTGGTACGTGACCATGTGAAAGATGCATTGGAGAAAACATGTGGCTGACACCTTCAAGTGCATGACACATCCTGGAAAAGGGTGAGGTTTTGGAGGCGTACAGATGTTTGGTCACCAATTTGTGTTGTTACATGTGAATAAAATACTTTTGGAGGCAGCCGTGAAGTCTGGGGCTCTGTGACGATGTGGAGCTCCCCAGGGAAGAGGAGCTGAAGTTCCTCCGGCACTGACTTTCATTGCCCAGGCTGATGGAACTTGTTTCTCAACTGACACACTAGTAATTTAATATCATTTTTCAGCTGGATTTATCGGATATTAGGAATTTACGCTAAAAATGTCTTTAAAAACTTGCTGCAAAGCTTCTAATATTTCTACTGCACCACTTGGGATTAGGCTGCTTACAGAGAAGAGTACATTAGGAAACCTCATCTGGGTGTATGGAGTCCCTAAGAGCCAGGTTATGGTCCTAGTAAATACCAACCATTTCATGCTAAGTTAATGCTGAGAGGTTAATTCCTTATTGTGCAGTATAGGTTATATTTTATCTAAATAACTATATAGAAAATATGAGAAATAATTTGCTCCATAATACAGCATTAGAAAGCATAAGGCAATCCCTAGACACCTACTGCAACAAGAAAAAGGAATAAGAAATAAAATTAAGACAACTTATACAGTGTAAGTCACACAATGCGCAGTGTAAAATGTCTCTGTGTATAAACTAAGATATTTAATTACCAACAGAGTAGATTACACTCAACTACAAAAATCATAAATATTTGTGGATATAAATCCTGGATGAGTTCCATGCAATAACAGCTACAGAAATAAGGGACGAAAATCTGTCATCTGAGGTGTCTTTTTGTTATTCTAAATGAATCGTTAACCTGACACCTTCCACCAATAGAAAATGTAAATGTTCAGGGGAATCTCATTTTTAAAAAGCTATTTACAGCATTAAAGTTTTTTTCAGTCTCCAGGGGGTGTTTGTCATCATTACAAAGCGCAGGACAGAGGATGCACGCTCAAGAAGCATGCAGAGCCAGGAGGCAGTGTCACAGGTACCTTTCCTCCTGGAGGGATCTTGCTTCAAGCTGAGGAATCCCAATAACCAAATTAATGTAACCCAACTATTCCAAAGCTACAAGATTTGCAGGGATTTCTCCCCCCTTCCCTACCCAATTTTTATGTTTGAAGTTTTGCAGGCAGGATAGCTACATTTCCAGCTAATTCCTGGTGTGGAGGTAATTTGGGTGGTTGGATACTCCGTCTGTCTGTGTAAAGAGATGCGTGTCTGGCAATGAAGTGAAAATCTTCACCACAAAGGCTTACATAGAGGCAACTTCTTTATTGTGAGGAAAAGTATGGTTTGACTAGGCAGTTCTATTGCTGCGTGACTGGGAGGGGGAAAAGGCACCACAGGTCTGTTTGACATGTGCAGTGGAAATCAGCCCCATGGGTGAGGGCAGAAGGTGAGATATTTGAAGTGCTGACTTTGACTGACCGCATGTGGGTATGTGCTCCCTGTGCCTCAGCATCACTGTGATTTCTCAGCAGGGAGCCAGCTTCGGCCGCTTCTCCCTGTGTGTGCTGTCGCCTTTTCTGGCAGGGGAAACACAGCTGAAGTTGCATTCCTTTAACCCACTGACCACAGCGTTACTACACGTACTGTAAATCTCTCATCCATATCTTGTCCGGAGGCTTTCTTCTCTCACTTTTCCTCTGTGCAAGACTGATTTCCACGCTTTTGCTGCTGCCTCCTGTACTCTGTGGCTGGGCTTAGATCTTAAGGTTATTGGACATGAACAGTGTTTCTTCCAGGCTTTCATCTGGAAATCACCCGGCAAACTTGTTTTTGCTAACCTGTTTTAAGGTGTTATTCATTCACGTTTCCATTTTGCTGCTCCAAATAACTTTGGAGATCAATACCTATTTTGTAACATTACCTCAATGTCTGCTATTAAAGAATTGGAAAGCAAAGATTACAGATCTCTGCGATAAGTAGCTCCATGAAACATCCGGCAAATGTCTCAGCATGGCAAGATCAGCTGCAAATGCCTTTTGCTTGCAAGCACAGTGTTTGCAAACAGTGGTGGCATCTGGGGCTAGCTGACAGCCCAGTGACCTGAGAGAGTCCAGAGATCTCCCATCTCAAAAAAACAAGGCTTAAGATGGCGTGGGAGGAGCTAGCAAGAAAGACTCTTGTTGCAAAGAGTCTGGATAGGACCCTGCGGTGGCCCTGACAGATACTTGGTGTAGTGGTGTCCTTGAAAGGGAGCAGAAGTTACTTGGGCAGCCCAGAATATACCCACATCTCACTACTTGACCTGAGACATGGCAAAGTTGGAGGTGTGGGCTTTTCCCTTTGCCATCACCGTGGGCTGTCTCGTGGGTCAGGGAGGAGGACCTGGGAAAGGAAAACACTGGGTGCCTCTAGCTTTACTCCCACAGCTACTCAAGAAAACAGGATGCGCTCATTGGGCCCAAAAGCTCTCCAGTTGTTTCCTTTCACGTTAGGGGGAAGACAATCACTATACAGAAAAGGGCTGGATAGGAGCTCTGCTCCTCCAACTCCCTCCAGTGAATTCCCCTCTGTACCTTTGCCTCATGAATAAGTTGATGTTGTAAGGAAACCCATCTGTCTGTGTCATCACTCTCTTATCCAAGCAGAAACCTTATTCCAAATTCAGCTATTGTGTTTCTACAACAATAATATGGATCATGGTTGTATTTTTATAGCTGAGGGTCAGGTAGAGCATGCCAGTTAGCTCATGTTTTGTATGGTTTGGGTTGGGATATGCAGAGATCTTTTGAGCAAAAACCCTGCAAAATTCCTTCGGAAGGTAAGTCCAGTGGTCTCAGTGAAATGTAGGTGCCAAGTAAAGTAGATCCTGCTTTCTTCAGGCAGTTAGAAAGGACAGATGCAACACATTTGTATCAATAAGACTAGGTAGTTTCTGCACAGCTATGTCAAGCATCACTTCTGTTTTTCACATCAACTTTAATCCAGTTAGTGGCTGGCACCTATAAAGGACAGTAATTTCTGCCTAAATTGCTCCTGTTGGATTACATAGCTTGTATGTACTTTTTGTTTGTTTGCTTTGTTTTTAGAGATCTAACAGGAAGTCTGCCCACTTAGGCTTTAGAGGTATAGACAGTGTCTTTTTTGTCAAATCATGCATCCGACATCAGAAGGTACAATAATATAGCCTGGCGTTTTGTATAACACAAGTCAAAGAAACTCAGATACTCTTTCCTTATGAGCCTCCAAGCATCTGTTGTATCCACAAGATGTTTTTAGAAACAAATTCAATTAAGAATCACACATGAAGAAGAATTCATTAGAACACTTGTTAATTTGTTCCATAGTTAATTCCCCTAATGCTTAAAAATCTGCTTTATTTACAACTTGAATTTATCTAGCTCCTGGATATCAGCATGTTTTTTAACTCCTGGGGTACAGGGTAGTTGTCTCCAGGAAATCTTTTTCCTATATGGGTTCTTGTAGATCATGATCAACACCTTTTGGTCCCTTAAATAAACTTAATAAATAGAGCTCTCTGAGCATCTCACTGAGTTTTACAGATAACAAATTGCTTGTGGGGCCCTTTTCTGAGCCTTTTCCCATTTTTCAACATCATCCGCCCAATGCATCTATCAAGCCTAGACACACTGGCTACATCTAGGATAGTAAATTAGCTGGGAAAGGATTCTGGGTGCTCGAACTTTATTGTCCCTGGTGTTTAAATTGTTAGCACAGGCTCTGGTGTGATTTTGGCCTGGATCAATGAGACAGATTGGCTCAGGCCAGACAATGTCTGAGCATGGTTTGGGGATAGCACAAGCCAGTGGCCTTCCCAACAGGCAGCTCATCTGCAGCGGCTGTGGCTTAGGAATTAAGATAGTTTATAGACATGGATATGGACCGTTTCATGCCAGCCATCCTCAGTGCTAGCGAGTAGCACAGGGTGCTTGTAATTTACTTGCAGAGACACAGGCAGTCAGTAGTCCAGGGTGACCCTACAATGCTGCATTTTGAGATGGGAACACCACCTTCTTGTTTCTTTTTGTTATCCGTTGTTCACACCTCCAGGTCTATACTCCTTGCCACCCTGCTGCCCTTGAAGCTTGTAGTGATTTTATTATCTACCGTGTTTCCCAAAATATTATCTTTGTCCAAAGATCCCAGGATATTGGATTTTTACTTATTATTATTTTACAATATGAGGGTAGCAGGGATAAAATTTGTATTTCTAAAGGTATGTTTCTGAATTTCATAGAATCATGCAAAGGTTTGAGTTGGAAAAAACCTCAAAGACCATCTAGTTCCACCCTCCCTGCCAGAGACAGGGACACCCTCCACTGGACCAGGCTGCCCAAAGCCCCATCCAACCTGGCCTTGAACACTGCCAGGGAGGGGGCAGCCACAGCTTCTCTGGGCAACCTGTTCCAGTGCCTCACCTCCCTCACAGGGAAGAATTTCTTCCTTTCTTCCTTCTTGGGCCCCTCTTCCCTCCAGGGCTTTATCCCATGGTACTCTGCCAACAAGATCCTTGAAGGGGCCAAAGTCTGCTCCCATGAAGTCCAGGGTAGCGAGCTTGCTGTGCACCATCCTTGCTGTGCAAAGGATTTGAACTCCACCACTTCATGGCCATTTCAGCCAAAGCTGCCCTTGAGCTTCACATTCTGTACCAGCCCCTCCTTCCTGGTGAGAACAAGGTCCAGCATGGCACCTGTCCTCACTGGCTCCTCTGTCACTTAGAGAAGGAATTATCATCAATGCATTCCAGGAACCTCCTGGATTACTTATGCCCTGCTGTGTTGTCCCTCCAACAGATATCAAGGTGGTTGAAGTTGCCCATGGGCACCAGGGCTTGTGAACATGGGGCTGCTCCTATCTGTCTATAGAGGGCCTCATCTGCTCAGTCTTCCTTGTCAAGTGGCCTGTAGCAGATCCCTACTATAGTGTCACCTGTACCCCCCATCCCTTTAATCCTGACCCATAAGCTCTTGGTCAGCTCCTCATCCATTCCCATGTGGAGCTCCACGAACTCCAGCTGGTCATTGACACAGAAGGTGAAACCCCCTCCTTGCCCGCCCCACCCGTCCTTCCTAAAGAACCTGTATCTTTCCATTCCAACACTCCAGTCATAGGAGCCATCCCACCACGTCTCCGTGATGTCAACAAGGTCGTAGCCCTGCAGGTGTGCAAGTGTGCACTCCTTTATTCCCCATGCTACGTGCATTTACACAGAGGCATTTCAGTTGGGCCCCGATGAAGCTGACTGGCTGGCTGGAGTGGCTGGAATTCCTTGGTGCTGCACTTCAGGGACTCTGCTGCTGACTTGTGAGCCTTCTCCCAGCTCTGGCCATCCTTTGCTGGCACTGGCATCAAACGGTTTGGAGTGGGATGGACTGAGGTTCCCCTCCCCCAGAAAGTTTAGTTTAAAGCCCACTTCTCCAGCTTGGCAAGTCACTATGTATGATATTTATCTGAGCACCCTTCATGCATGTGGGCGAGCTTTCCCACATAAACATTCTGCTCTCGGCACGATGTATCACTTCACCATTTTTACTAGAAATTATTTTAGAATTCCTTCCAGAAAGTAGTGCTAATAGAAAAGACAATGACTATCATTAAGCCAAGAAAAGATCTTTCTGGGAACTCCTAGGAATCCTAAAATTTCAGGAGGGGAGTATTTTGCCATTAACGTTTTGGATGTGTCAGACACCTTACTGTTAGCCCATTCCTTTGGCTACGCTGATTTCATACACCCTGGTCGTTTTAAAGCAGGGTGCTGTGTGCTTCCTCCACAGACCTCGGAAAAGTCCTCGGAAAAGTCTGTTTGGTGTGTGTGGCAGTGGGAAGGAGAGAAAATAAACCCTTTCACAGAGGACAGTGAGTAAGGGCGATGAAGATAAGTGCAATCCGGCTAGCTCCGGATTTCAACCCTCTCGGAGACTCTCTGTCACTGGGAGAAAAGCATGTGAATTCAAAATCCTCCTACATTTGTAGAGAGGCATTTTCAGTGATAATGCAAACATGTTTGGCTCTCTCCCAGCTGCAGAAAAAAATGCATTCGTGGTTTGAGGTAGAACTATTTTTTCCTCTGGTAGTTTCAAGTTCTAAGCTGCATTTTCATCATTCATCATCACGTGGAAGGTGCTTGTGTGCCAGCTTGACACTACCAAATAACTGGTTAAGCCAGAGCGTACTTCATACCACCTTCCCGTGGTTTGCAAGCTGGGGGGGGGTGTGTGTGTGGTGTAGGATCCTCTGATGTTCTTAATTACTTTAGAATTTGTTTGTCTCAGCAATTAGTTAACTCAGCAACAAGTGTTCACATCTCTGTTAATGCCAGATCACAGAATGATCTGTGGGATCAGGATCAAGAGGAGCATGTTTGACAAAGCTGGGGAATTAAAAATTAACAACTTTACAGTTGGATTACAATAAGCCAATGCAATTTGTCAGCTGACAGACGGCAAGTTTTAAGATGTACTAATTTGATTGATTACAAACTTATCACCATACGATAAGGTATCTTGGTGCAATATCTCAGTGCCTCTCTCATCTGTACTCTTTACTTCAGAGGATAGTCATGTTTTAATAAAGATTCCAGTGAGGTTTCGGAAAATAAAAAATTCTAGAATAACATCAGTGTTATTGTTGGGCTACTCAGTTGTTTTTCAGATGTTGGGTCATGGCCACTTGAGGTACATGTAGAGGGGAAAGGTTCAAAAGGCAAGGCAGCAAAGCGTTTAAGAGGACGGTTAAGTGACAGCGGTGTGCCACCTCCAGCACAGGGGTTCAGAGGTCCTTAAGTTGCTTTTGCTGCTGGAAGAAGCTTCACTCCTCCAGGATGGGGAGGGATTACACTTGTCATTGGTGAGGACGGATGGTTTGCTGAGCAGTAGCAGGTACAGAGACATTGCAGGGAATGTCAACCAGACCTCCAAAGCAGGGGGACTGTGGTGCTAGTCAGAGACATCCTGAGCTCAGCTGGATTTAAGAAGCTTTGTCATAGAACAAAATGTCTTCCTGCTTAGCAAATTATTTCTTCCACACGTCCCAAAAAGAAAGAATGAAACCATGTCTGCAAATAAGTTTACAAGTGCCAGAAAGCACCTGAAATTCTGACACACCTTCATCAGAGCTAACCTCCAGGTCTCCTTATCTCACCCTGTAGGACTTTCTGTCCTCTTCCTCATTCCACTTCGTTCTTTTTCTCCCCCCTCAGCTTGGCAGGCTCCTGATACCAACGGTTGCTGGGGTGTTTTTTGCTTTCCTTTCTCTTCCCTTCCCCACCTGTCCTGCCTGCTCTCTCTCCTCCTCTCCCCCTCTCCCTAAGAGGCTGCAGAAAAGCACTGCAGTGGAGGGAGTGTGGTTTAAAGGTACAGAGCCCCAGTAAAAGAGGCCGGAAAGTTATGCTCTGAAATTTGTGATGATCCTCTTCGCATCCTGCCCTTCAAGCCTCCAGTAAATAAGGGGTGTTCGTACGGCCACACGGCTTGGCTGTGTCCCAGGACAGAGCAAGGAGCCAAGTTAAAGTCCTTCAGGAGATCGTTTTGGTAGAGTGTTCCTGCACAAGGCATCAAAGTGGGCCAGGTCTTAAAGTTTCTTTTGGATAACTAAGGATTCAGGCAGACTCTGGAAGATTTGCAGAAGAAATTGGCATTACTAGGTGTGCTGAGCTTTTGCAAATCTGAAAGTTTTAGCTAAACTAATTTGTCCCTTCTGCTTTTGTGGCCAACCTTGTCTATGGTCTACTGCACGTCTTATCCATAGTGGAGTACCTCAGGAGTTAGTGTGAGTATCTACAAACACCCAGGAGGACTCCCAAAACCCCATCCGAGAGCTTCTAAAACATCTGCGTCTCACTGCCTGCAAGGGAGCAGCCCTCTCCAGCTGAATCGAGGTGGGGAGAAGCTGGGCTCACACCATGTCACCAGGTGTTGGCCTTTTCTAGCTATTACTTTTTTTTCCGCTATTCAGGGAGCGGGAAGAGGAAACCGCGTTGTCACAGCGAAGGATGATTTACCGCTCATGATTTACCGCTCCTGTTGCCCAACCAGCGAGATCCTGTCTCTGTGGATCGCTTGGATGGCACCCCTGAGCGGCTGCAGCTCTGCAGTGCCACTGCTGCTCCGGCGAAAGCAAAGCCTGTGGGCGGTTATGATGGGGGGGTGAAGTCATTCTAACAATTAAATAGCACCATCTGCAGGCTCCGCATGCCCCACGGCCCTGCACCAGCCACCGCAAGCGTGCAAACACCTGCATCCTCCACCGGTACGGACCCTGCCTTTGGTTGCTGCCCACCACAGCAGATGCCACATGTCTGCTGGCCCTACCAATAGTGGTTTGGGTGTATGTGCCAGTATGGGCAGCTGTGGGCACAGGGACAGCCCAGTTTGGGCAGCATCGGCAGGTACTGGTCTGTGCAGGCAGTGAACGTGGCATTGGGGTGGTCACCTCAAGGGAGGGTGGGCCAGAAGAGTGTTTGACTAAGACCTCACAGACAAAGCACAGTTCAAAATGTCATTTTCACAGAAGAAATATTCATCTTTGGCTATAGCTGCTTACCTATAAACATCAACAAGGGCTTTTTCATCTTCCTTTGCCCACTAGCCCAGAGAGAGCAGGAGGATCCTGTTGTGCTGTCGCAGCTTGGAGACTGATCTGTCCCTTCCAGGAAAACCACCACCAGGAAAAATGTGTCTAGTGGGAGGTAGGATTCACCCCACGACTGTGAACATGCTCACCCTTAGACTTGTTTTTCCCTTAAAAAAACCCCAAAACACAGTGCTCCTGCATTTCACAGGTGAGAGACAGACCTAGCAGGAAAGAAAGAGAGTGAGGCACAAACCAGTGTTTTAACATTGATAACTTTCCCTTTAAATCACAGATTTTTTTTTTATTTTTAAGCCTTCTGCTGCTGGCACATTAAAATGTCTGCTGAATCCCTGACTACTCTTAAATCATCAGCACTAGCTTGTGAACATTTTTCTGCTGATACTTTTCTTTTACTAATAATATCTCTGCTGTCTTATAGGAATCCTGCTAAAAGAACCATGACTGATTTTTTTTCTCTCCTTGTTTAATGCGGAAGGTTTACCTCTTTATTTTCAATAAAGTATTTTCCCGAGATCCACCTGGGGAATTTTATCTGCCACTCAGCTGCATCATTCCAACAAACAGGCAATTTTAGTACATGCTCAAGGTATAATACCAATACTTCCCTAAAAAAAAAACAAAACCCAAAAAACCAAACCCAACAAACCAAATATTTTTTAACAGTTGAATACATTAGAAAAATCTGGATGAAATGGGCCCCTCCACAGAAGAGAAACACCTATGGCTCAAGGTGAAAGACACCACCACCATGCTGTGTCTCCTCACCACCGCCTTGGCTTGCACCCAGAGCAGCGATTGCTTTCTCCCGTGCTGGGCGGTGGGGTTGTGTGTTTTGGCCAGATCACAGCTGGAATTCACTGCTGTTGCTGGCAGCCTTCTCCAGATGTTCAAAGCAGGTCTGCAGCAGAGCTGGCAGAGGGATCTTTCTCCCTTGAGGGCTGGCCCCGTGGCCACCATCATGCAGCCTGCTCTCCTGCCTGCCTCGGCCACCCGGGACTCCCAAAGGGCATCCTGGCTTTCTGCAATGAGGGCAGCTCTGCTGCTCTGTCCCTAGATCTCTACTCTGTCATTGTCCCAGTGACACCACCCTGTGATCAAGGCCACGACAGTCTGGGTCTTCCCTATGAGGACCTTAACAATGTCTGCTTCAAGGGATGTACAGGTGGTGTGATGTATAGTTGGTGTCTTGCTGCCAGGAGAGATGATTGTATTTTAGCTGCTCTCGTGGGAGTACTCTGTGCCTTCAGGCATTCCCAGGATTTCCCAGCTCAGCTACATGTGATTGCAACTCTTCTGTTCAGATCAATAACTAAAACACAAAATCATTCTTCTCCAGTATGCTGGGATTTGTATGCTCTGAGGATGCATTATCATCCAAGCCTGTGACTTTGTACAGTCAGGCAAATCAAAATTATTACTGTATGTAATGAAAATAACTTCAAGAAAGTTCTGTCTCTAATGACCTTCTTGCATGAAAAATAAATGAAGGATTTGTAGTAAAATCTGATAAATAAGTTGAACACAATATTGGCATCCCAGTTTGGCTGAAGGGTGAAGGAAGTATTAATGCTATTGTAACGCTCTCTGGTGTGACCTTATGTGGGATGCAGGATGCAGCTATACCCACCAACATTCAAGAAAGAGGAACTCCAAGAGGGATGCCATGCTGGTGCTGGAAATGCTGCCATGCTGGTAAAGAGCAGACCAGAAGAATCTAGCCTGTGTGCCTTCACCATACAAAAAGGAAGGGAGAGGACCAAAACCCTTAGTCACTTTTAAGGTGTGTCCTGGGTTACGGAAGGAGTTGTATGACAGGTAGCTGAGAAAGCAAGACTTAGGTGTAATACCAGGTCTTTTCCAGCCCTGTGTTCAGTCACTGCACTGGCTAATGTATAATGCAACCAATGCTTTTCACTGGGGGTTGGATAGTGCATACAGTATCCTTCTCGGGTGAAATCTGGTCAGCAAGTGTATGAGTGCTGAAGAGTGGCAATGCCTGCCCATGACACAGTGGCTGTGTCCTCATCCAGGGATGGCCATTCCCTTGACTGCCTGGTGGGAGTGCAGTGCTGTTTCAGAGAGCCCTGCGGAGCTGTGGGCAGCCCTGGCCCTCAGCTGCTGGCGGTTTCTGATCATGACTGCGATGGCAGCTGTAGATCAGCACGCTGTGTACGGTCACCTGGTACCAATCTCTTCCACAGGTTTTTACAGCCTAGATGTACTAGGCAAGAGGGAATAACCTGGATTTTACTGTACTGGATGCCGTGTGATTACACCAGGGACGCAAATGTTTCTTAGTTACTACCCAGCAAGCTCCTGCAGCAACTGCGCTTCTCCCCTGGGCAGCTCTCTGCCCTTACTGGCACGCAGGGATTCCTCCAGCCGTGTGTTCCACACTGCACCGAGCTCTCTGGCCTTCGTTCTTTGAAGTCTGGCCATATTCATCTGGAAATGTCCTTCTGGAGACCATCACCAGCTCCACAGATCTGGAGGGGACACACGCCAGCAAGCTCTGTGCCAGCCAGCCTGTTTTCCTGGGAAAATACCTTTGGCTCCTGCTGCCTTCCTGATGGATGCTGCAGCTCAGGGCAAGCACGGCTCTACCTGCCAGCATCCCATTCCATTCCTACTGTTCATAGGAAGATTGCAAGCAGCAGCTCAACACAGCCGGAGCATGGCGACCTATTGCCGCCTTCTCCTGGCTGGGGTGCCTGGGCTTCCCGTGCTGAACTGAAAACTTGCAATGGGTTTCCGAGGGCAGTGCATGCCTGCAACGGCTGCGCTGGGAACTGGGAGATGTGTTCCACTGCGCAGGCTGGCAATGTAAACAAGCTATTTCTGCTTCCTTCTTTGCTTGTCAGAAATGAGGATTTGCCCTCTGTGCGCAGTACTGATCGTCGCTTGAACTCTGCAGCAGATTCTTTCAGCCCATAATGGATTATGCTTTTCCTGGAGCAAGGGAGACCGCCAAGACATGGACGCTTCTGCTTGTGCATGAGGATAGGCAGACACAAGCCAGCTCAGGTCCAGGAGGTGACAGCAATGGTAGAGCAGAGCTCCCGGCAGGTCTTACTGGCTTGGGGGTAGTTGCACTTTAACCTGGCCTTCCACCTTCCGCAGTGGAACTGACTCAGGGCCAGACAGTTCACAGACCACACAAAGAAAACCTCGGTCCCTCTGTGATCATCTGTGCCTATATACAGCCACAGAAGAGAAACCTGTGTGAATGGAGAGCTGGGTCACCACCCTCCCCGTAATGAACTTGTGTTATGGAAAGGTCTCACACCAGAAACAAACCTCACTGGTGAATCTAATCAGCTTTTCTAATACAAGTCAACAAAGTGTACTTTGTTTATTAAAAAATTGCACTGCACTCTCTCTGTTTTCCAGTTAGGATCCTCCACAGCATGCCCTAAACTGCTGAAGAGGGAAAGGTTTACTCCTCAGAAAGGGGTATTTGGTTGCTTGCAATTCTGTTAAATATTGCTGGAAAAGATTGTTTCCCATTTTAAAGTAAAAATATCATTACCAGAATGGGATAGAAATGGAAAAGGCACTGGGCTGCGAGAGGGTTAAACCAAGCAAAGGAGATTGTGTAATATGACGTTGTGGAAAAACAGCAAACTTTACTTTTGGTTCCAGCTCACCAAATGATTAGAAGTGAAACAGAGCAGAGATTTATCTGAAATGGACCTCAATTTATGATGAATATTCAAAAGGTAGAGCTGTGAAATTCAAGCACCTCCAAAATGTATGGTTGGGCTCTGCCTTCAGAAATGCCTAATCACAAAATCTTTTTCCTTTGTAGTTTATGGGCTGTGATGGCGCTTTAGACCTTGCCAAATATAATATTGCAGGAGTGTAGAATTACATGTTCTATGACTTGAAAGACCGAGAAGGCTGAAAATATTAACATTTATTTCCTGTTGCACCTGAAGGAATACAAGCCTCTGCATTCATGGGACTGGAACAGGAACAGGGAGGGACTCGATCCCCTAAACCCAATATGAGTTTTGGAAAAAAAAATAAAAAATTAAAGGAGGCACCATTTCAGTGCTTGCTGCTCTTCAGAATTTCTTATTAACTATGAGGTAGACAGAAAAGAGATGACTGAGGATCAATTTTCTCTAAGTCAGTCTCCCCTCCCTTATCGGCTCCCCAGCCAAGGAAAAGTCTAAAGCCAGTTGCAGCTTTGGGGCTGCACACGCAGTGGACTTTTCGAGTTGCTGGTTCAAGGTACCCACCAGCCCTGGTGAACACCTGCTTCTGGGTTTCACTCACCAGGAATGAGGCACCAAGAAGTTCGGTATAGCAGTTCTCGCTTAGCAGATGCAGGAGTCTTGACTGGGTCTGGCTGTCAACCCTTGTTCTGAGCTCTGTAAGGCCAGAACAAATAAAATTATGAAAAAACAAATTATATTTAGAGGAGTTTAGCAGGTGTGGGAGGAAGGTACTAGAAAATTCAAGCATGTGAGCTGAATGGTCTGTGAATGAATGCCATCCACATTCTTCACGGTATTTGGCATGTTTAGATGGTGTTAGAATACTGGGTAGTCATCTTCTTACAGAATTAGGACAAATAGACCTGAGTACCTACTGGAAATTAGCTAAAGTTAGTCAGGTTGCTTAATGCAGAACAGGAAAGTTCAGTAGGATTTTAATGACAGGGCAATAGAAAAACCCATTATAGAAAAAAGAAATGGTCTGAGCTACAGACAAAAAGCAAAGAAGCCAGCCAGCAGCAGCAGAAGGCAGGACACCAGGGCAAAGAACAGTGGCAGATATTAAGGTTACAGAAGGCAATAGAGATAAATCCATTGTTGTAAGACGTGTGTGTTGGAGAAGGGAACACATAAGTTGCCTTCCTGCCACCTATTTCTTTGTGAGTTACGAAAAGGATTGCAGTAGTTAAGGCCTAGATTCACAGAGGTATTTAAATTTGTAACTACTGTTTGGGCAAGGTTTAGGGCCCTTTGGAGAAGGATGAAGCCTATCCATTTCGGAGGACACAGCCACAAGCCAGACTTTGTAATCCACATCCAGTGAGCAAGTACAAAGGCTGTGCACCATACGTAAGTGTGAAGAAAGAAGTGACACTTCAGACTACAATGCATGGTCTGAAACCCCACTGAAAGCAGGTGGTTCTAAGCACTCTGCGAGAGAGATGGAACTCAGGTATCACTGTCTGAGGTGCAGTTTGCAAAGAGGTCCCAGGGCCGTCGGTCCCCATTTGACAGCTCCTCTCACACACCTCCCTGGTGCCCATGTTGCTGTACACTGTGCCCTTTGCCTGCAGAGGAAGACCAAAGAATCAGAAAGGGAGATGCATTTTTCCTGTCAATACAGACATAATGGTGGCTCTGGTGTGATTAAGGACAGCTTCGCTTTGCCTGCACAGACTCAGGTACAAATATTCACATTTTCATTAGAAGAGCAAGATGGAAGTATTGGACTTGAAAGGTTCCTACACGAAGTGACTTGAGATATGAGCTGTACAGAGAGATACACCATTTTGGGGAAGGTAGGAAGCTAGAACTCTTGGACAGATGCTGCTGTGTGCTGCTCCCTGAAGAAATACTGGAGATGAGGATGAAGAACAGCAAGCGGGTAAGGATACCAGAATCTGAGAGACCCCATCTGGAAGCTGGCAAAACAGCAGCTGCTTCTGAAAGGCAACTCTGAATTAGGCAAGACTGCCTGTATGACCAAAAAAAAAAAAGAAAAAAAGGCATAAAAAAAGACATGGCTATCAGGATGGACAGTTTGGGTCCCACCGAGGGAAGGCTGCTTTTCATTAGCTGCTGCTGGTGACACAAACAACACCTCATGGGAAGAATAAGACTGGAAGAGAGGGCTGTAGCTGACTTTCTTAGGAGTCTTGAGAATACTGTATGCAAAGAAGGAACAAGCAGGATTTTGAAAACAAAGTTTTGGCAAAAGAAATGTTAGATTCATGTGATGTGAGGGTTCTCTGAAAGAGAGCTGCTGTGTGCTTCAGGCACTCCAATTTATCCAGAGGGAAAATAACCTTCTGCTAGCAGGCTTAGAGGGAAAGGCTTTAAACTGAAGAAAGGGAAGGAAGATACATCCTCAAAAGATGAATGAGAAGAGGATAATAAAACACCAGAACTAATGTTGCATAAAGAAGAAAAGGAAATTTGCTCTTGAAAACAGTCTGTTTAAGGTCTCAGCTGTCCTTCTTCCAGAGAGGCCCAAGGGAATTCAGAGAGTCAGATAAGCAGATTACTGCACAGAGCCAAGGCTTTTAGGTCCAAAAGGTTCAGACATCTCCTAGGCTGGTACTGATAAAAAGTTTTTTCATCAGGTCAGTATAATTTAGAAATCATTCCTATAAACACCTTCTGATGTAACACAGTTTAATTGGCTTGCTTGCTTCCTGATCTCAGCAAAGAATTCAGGAACTGGGAGTTACAGATGGATATTTTGTGCTGAGGGAAGACATTCCCTGGTCAGACCTCTGGCACCCTGTTAGGTCCATCTGGAGACCATGGACTTCTGTAGCAGGGACCTTGGACAGGAGACTTCAGTCTCTTTTCTTGGAAAGTTTTGTTTTCCAAAGATCTGCTGAAAATCTGTATTTCTCAAACACAATTTTTTTTGTTTTCTACGAACAATATTTTTAAGGTACAAATATCTGCCTTGCACAACATTCAAACCAGATCGAAATAAATCCCAGCTAGATCTCCAACTCTCCTTTGTTTCTCAGAGGCTCCCTCCTGTGTTGCTGCACCTGCTACTTGTGGATGGTCCTTGGAAAACAAGCTCTTGCTCACTTAACGTGGGACATTTTCCGGCCTGTTTTGTGAGCCAGGATGCAATCCTGACATCTTCCAAGACTGCAAGTATGCTTGAGATGTTGTTTAAAGCGCAGATCAGTGTCATTTACCCCATCAAATCAGGTCCATTTATTCTGTATGGGGTCTCTCATGGTTAGCTGAGGTAGCTGTATGGGATGACAGACCCTAGGGCAGGTACACCAAACTGGGCTTGTTCTGGCAGCGCTGTTGACGTTGGCAAGCAGAGGAGGAACCATTAAAATACTTGGGCAGTGCAGGCATGCTGCTCTGAGGCTGTTTCTGTAGCACTTGTGAAACATTTAGCACAATTTGGGAAGCAGCGCACTAAAGGAATGTGAAACGAAATTCTGTGTGCAGGGAAGTCATGAATAGTTAATGCAGCTGGATGAAGAATGGTAATTCTGTTTCATGGAGGAGTGCGATATTTGCTTTCTTTCACATTTAGAATCAAAACTAAACATCCTGCAATTCTCCACACAGTGTTACAAGGAGATTGGCTTCTGGCTGGGCCGTGCAGCGAGCCATTTGGGAAACATCGACCCTGAGATCCTGCTGCCAGGAGCTGCAAGGCTTCACATTCTGAGGACTGTCAACTGTCTTTTTGCCTACACTGCCTGAACGTAAAAAAAATGCACAAGAATAGTCCATCTAGCCCAATATTCTGCCTTTTTGGTGGCCCACAGCAGATGCCTAGGAAAATAAGAACAGGACAAATGTATTCATACCTCCTCAGTACTCTCCCAGGCTCCAGTAATCTAAGAATTAGGAACTTTGTGAGCCAGAAGTGACATGTGTCCTCAGCGGACTTCTCCTGATGCATTGAGCATCTGTGACACCCTGTGGCAAGGATTTCTGTAGCTGAACTGCAGCTCGTGTGACCAGCCACTTACCTCTGCTTGTGTTGAACCTGGTGCTGCCGCCATGTCAGAACAGCAACTGTGCTGACGGGAGAGGGGAAGATCTTCTGGCATCTGACACATATGCTGCAGAGGCCACCTCAGAGTTCTGTATATGTGTCTGCTCCTGCTTACATAGTTCAGACAGTCTGTGGTTCATTTTTGAATATGAAAATGAGAGTATTGTAATTTGCATCTACAAGACATTGTTCCAGGGCAATTCAGAACATGTATGGTTTCTACTTGCCTTTACATCCTTGTGGTTCAGGCAGCAAAAATAAAAACATACTAAGGTGAAAGAGCAGTAAGGAAGAGAAAAGAAAAATAAAGGAAAAGAAAAGAAAAAAGGAAAGAGAAAAAATGAAGGGAAGGGAAGGGAAG
>VWZZ01002276.1:132851-158613 GCA_013399095.1 Psophia crepitans
AAGGGAAGGGAAGGGAAGGGAAGGGAAGGGAAGGGAAGGGAAGGGAAGGGAAAACCCCAATCTACAACAATCTACATTAAAAGTATTAAAACAACAAATTACATAAACATATCCTGTTGATGGTATACACAGTGTGATGAAGAGTTATCTGAATCTTTCTATTGACATTTTTATTTTTTGTTTTTTGTCAGGTCACTAATCAGTTCCTGTGAGACTAGACGCTACACCAAAAATTTCTTTGCCCTGAATGTAGACTTGTGTCCTTTGGTTAATACGCAGATAAGACAGAGAAAAACACGGAGGGATGCTGGATGAAATCGTGGCTCCACTGGAAGCATGGAGAATGTGCTGGGCTGGGCTGGTGCACAGGGGGAAGGTCAAAGGACCATCTCTTCCCTGTCATGGTTAACAGGAGGTCACTGTTGTTCCCTTGAGTCATTCAAAATTCATGATCTGCCCCTGCCAAATTAATGGGATTAGGCCAATAAGTGTTTAAAAATGATTTTTGGTCTGTTGGGTTTTTTTAATGACCAATTTTTTTCTGGACTTCTGGGGTTTGCTTGCTTCACATTTTTTGAGCTTTAATCTTCAGTTCCAAGGCCTATAATGGCCACCCTGTCCAAATAGCACCTCCACCTCTCTCTGTGGTTAGGCCTTAAGATAAGCAGAGAGTATTATAAAGTTCATGATAAAGCTGAATTTTATCTCCGCTGTGTGCTCTGTGTGTGCTCAGAAGGAGCAGATACGTGTTCCCCTGGGCACACGGCCAAGGAGTGATGCCTGTTATATTCTGGCTCACTGAGCGCTAGAAATACTCCCAGCTTCTTACCTGCCCCCTTGCCTGTGGGGAGCAGGCAGCGGCGCGGGGCCATGCCCGGGCAGCTCTGCCCACGTCTGGCTGCCAGGATGCGGCCAGGACACCGCTGAGCTGTAGGCTTTGGGAGGCGGAAGCTCCGCTTGCACACGGAGGTCATACGTATGGACGCCTCTTCGATGCAACATGCAGAATCTGACTTTTGGGCAGAGGGCGTGCCAGAACAATGGCACTTAACCAGCAGATCTCCAGAAATGAGATGTTGCAGCTATTTCTAATCCCCATTGTGCTCTTTTGAGAAATATCGTGAAGCAATTTTAACCACATGGAAAATGAGCCAGCGTCTTACTGCATAATCCCATCATGAATCAGTAATCTACATCAGAAACAGCAAGGATGTGCCAAAACCTTTACCGAGAGTACAAGCAGAAAAATAGAACTGATGGTCTACCACATTTTATCCTACCTCTTCACAACTGGTCCATTTTCCTACAATGGATGGGTATAGAAAAATAAAAAGTTTGCAGGAACAGCTTGGTGGAGTGGGGAGAGAGGTTGTTGAACTCCTTGTTAGTTGTTGGGTTTTTTTTTGGCTAAAGCACATATAAAAGTTAATCTGCAGCAAAAGGTCTCACAGCAGGAGCATGTTTGTGAAAATCACTTGTATGAATTAATTAAAGGAATTCTTGTTGCAGCGTAATTTTTCTAAGTGAAGGAGGAAAAAAGTCACTATATTCACCACATATATATATACTTAGGAATGTGCTGGGGTTTGTTGTTGTTTTTTAATAAAACTCCAACTAGCTCACTGCTGCAAAATAAAGCAAATGTAATAACAAAAGGGCAGTACTACAGAAAAGTGTATTCTGGACAATGAAATGGAGAGCCTGTGAGTAACTGTTACAAGGAAAAGCATGTCAATAATATAGTTCATTACTTTACCTCTGAGTTCACAGGGAAATCTTGATTAAATGACAATCTCCTATTTAAGCAAGGAAAGGAATAAATCAATATCATTGACTAAAATACACTTTGTTTATTAGAAAAGAAAAAAATGTGTCAGATGTTATCTCTAAATACACTGCACACAATACCCATGCAGTCAAAGCTATAACCACAGCTGTAAAAAGAGACATCTCTTTTGCCATGAGTTATTTTTCTGGGTGCCGATTGCTGTCTTTTTGAAGAGGCTAGATGGTTACACACACTGATTTAGGAGAGTTCATTAATGTACTGCCCTCATCCTTTTCTCTTGTCAGCTTCTCCCCCATCATCGTTCTCTTTAAGTTGAATGATACTCCAATGAGCGTACCCTCTGCGTGCTATACAGTCTGCATCTGTAATTTGAGTAGAGAGCTGAGGGGAATATCCTGGTGGGCTGAAGAGCCCTGCCATACTAGCCTTTTGATGAATGTTTCAGTAGCGCTGGGTTAGGATATAGATATGAAAGTACAACCCACTGTTACTTGTGAAGCTGGGGAAACCATATTTTCATGAATAGTTTTAGAGCCCTAAAATGTGAGGTTTTCCTTTTGTTTTGTCTTGGTTTTGGACATGGAAATCAATGTGAGAAACAGCAAAAGAAGGAAAAGATGGCTTAGCTACAACATCTCTGCTGCGCAGCCTGAAGGGGAGCTGGAAAACAGGGAGGCCCCAGTGGGAAAATGCCCAGGCAGGCGGCCCAGCTGGGGATCTCCAGTTCCGTGTCTTGGCAAAGCAGGCAGGAGACAGAGGGACAAGCAAATAAACTGGCGGAACTCAGCACTGTGCCTTTCTGCTCCACCAAAAATGTGCCAGCAGAGTCCTTGCCGAACTCTCTCAGACTTTAACCATCAGGCTCTGGGGACATCTAATCCCAGCCTACCAATACCTAAAGGGGCCTACAGGAAAGCTGGAGAGGGGCTGTTTACAAGGGCAGGGAGTGGGTGGAATGGGTTTAAATGAAAAGAGAGGAGATTTAGATTAGATATTAGGAAGAAATTCTTCCCTGTGAGGGTGGTGAGGCACTGGCACAGGCTGCCCAGAGAAGCTGTGGCTGCCCCATCCCTGGCAGTGTTCAAGGCCAGGTTGGATGGGGCTTTGGGCACCCTGGTCTAGTGTAGGGTGTCCCTGCCCATGGCAGGGGGAGCTGGAACTAGAAGATCTTTGAGATCCCTTCCAACCCAAACCATTCTATGATTCTACGATCTTCCTGAAATGCTTTTGAGTGTTTAGGGGCCTCAGCTATTCCCTGCTCACAGGAGGGAGTCTAGGTTTCCTTCAGCTAAGTGAGATCAGCCCTGAGCTGCTCTTCAGACAGAGCAGGAATAATGCAGCTGAGGAGGCATATATTAGAGACGCATTAATGACATCATATAAAATAAATCAGTGGAAAGGATGTTTTACTGTATGTATTAGAAAAATTATAGGCAGTGCATCTGAGAACTCAATATAATCCGAAAATCAATCAATCAATATATGATTTAATGGTGGTCTCTCACCTAAAGAACTATAAATAGAAATATTAAAAGGGGAATGGCAACAGGAGCTGGTGGAGCTAGCAGAAGCTGAAGGACCAGCAGTGCTGTGGAAGGGAGAAGATTCTTCAGCAAAGCCCTTAAGTAATACCTGTGGGCTCCATGGAAGGCAACAAGATTTAGAAAATGTCAATGAGATTAACAGGAAATGCTCAGCCACTTTCCTAAAGAGAAGAAGGTGCTCAAGGTTAAGCATATACCTGCAAGGTTTTGCTCATCTGAGGCATTAAATCTCTCCCTGTATGGTTCCCTCTCCAAAGCCTATAAACATTACAGATCAAGAGAGTATTCACCAGTTCTTTCAGATGGATTAGCTCAGGCTAAACTTCAAGGCTGATTCTTCATGATAACACAGGGATCTCTAGAGACCCTTGAATGCTTACACTGTAGCAAACCAGCAATGACTGTGCTTTTATTTTCGTCATCCCCTTTTAATTTATTAAAACAAAGTCCTGCCTCTTCTCCCCATCTCTTCCCCACCAGGAGGATCCTAAAAACCCCTGGCCTTTTAAAAGAGGAGCAGTTAATTTTCAGTGGTCATTTAACCTCCTTAGCTTTTTTCTCTATACTGTCTACAACTCAGTACTTACTGAAACAATCAAAATAAATCATTAACAGTACCAGTAACAGCAAAACCACTGCAGTGAAATCTTCACAAGTACTCTATCTGCAATAATATCAGAGCAGAGACCCTTTAGGTAGGGAATGGTCCTGCTTCCACAGAAATCAGTGGCAAGCCCACAGGCGGTTGCTAGTGTGACTTATGGAAACAGGGTACTACTGCTTCTGTTAGGAACAAGTAGAGCCTGCTGTCGGGGTACCCCACGAATGCCTGTTTCACAGCACATAATACCGGCAAATCTCAACCAAGAAAGCAGGTAAATTTCCTTTTTTAGTGATTTTTTTTTGAAAGTCTGTTGGCAGAAGGAGTGAATGGGGAAAATATGTCCCCCACCTGCTCACATTAGGCATCCATGGTGGTGTTATTGCTTCCCTGCTACATGGACAAAACCAGTCTGCTACATCTCCCTGTCTGCTGAGGTGATGCTGTGAAAAGGTCCTGTTTTCAAAAGCAGACACTGTCCAAAGCAGGAATCAGACCCAGAGATTCATATGCAGCACAGCACTGCAAATCCGTCCTTGTTAGGAAACCCATGTTAATTCACACTCCCTTCCTACTCTTCTGTTGTGTTTAATGCTTCTGCTGAAAGTCCTTTCTGGGAGGAGCAGCAGAGTGACCAGCATTAATGGGTATATTAACTGAATTTATGTAAACTGAATTAGCAAAGAAGAGAAGAATTAAGGTCACACACTCTCCGGCTCTAAAAGCTAACTCCATGTAGTGGGTTGGTTTTGAAATACATTTTTCATATGCCTAATTGAAAGAAATGTTCTATTAATTTCTGCTATTAGATGGAGAGGCTTGCATTATGCCATGATTACCAGGAAAAAGACAACTCTGTTTGCTCAGAAAGATATGCATCATATTCATCAGAAATGTGGATTACAGAAATAATTAATCTATTGGTTCTCCTTGCATTATGTTTTATATTTTTTATTCATTGCCGGTTCATATATTTTTTAGCTTGGGAATTATGTCTTTGTGCAAGAGTATATCTACATTTTTAGGAAAAGTGACCTCCGTTGCTGAGGAGAAAAACAGCAATTTTGTCCACTTCAGTAATAATACTGAGAAAATCAACAACTCTGAGAGCAGCACACTGTGTCAAAGTACAAGCTTACTTAAGGGTTTATTTTTGTTTAAAAAGCAAATAAGTTGTAAAATAACTTTGACAGAGCCTCTTTTCCCAAAAATCTTACTTTTCCAGAAGAGCTGATCAGCCCTTCATCTCTGTAAACAAAATGAGGCCTCTCAAAATCCTTTTTAGGCTTTTGAGATTCATTAGACACAGTTACCTAATAGCAGTACTGACGTGCTATAAGCCAGTGCTGAAGTAGATCACTTGAATGGCATGAAAGGAGAAAAATAAAAGCAAGAGCGAAATACACGAGAAATTACAACGTAAATCTCTGGGGAGGGGGTTGTAGCTTCACACTGACAGCCCTTACAGGTTTTCCATGGTGGCAGGTTACAGGCCACAGGGAAGGGAGATGGTGATAGATCATATATCTTGACTCTGCTAGGGCTTTTGATGTTCACTTGAATTTTTTACATGCAATGGCAGATCCCACAGGCTGCATCATTTATCCTGGCTCATGGTCTACGGCTGCAGATGTAATTTGGAGACTGGGTGATCTGCTGTGACACATGCTCCTGATGCCCACCTTCCCAACAGCCCTTGGACAGTCATGGGCTGAGCACACATGCACCTGGTGGGGTTACGTTGGGTGACGTGGTGGTGAGGGGGCTGTAGTTTATGGTACCTGAAGGTGGGAACCATATGCCTTGATCGTGAGATCACAAGCAGAGCTTTCAGTCCAAGCTAATTCCTTCACTTGGCGTTCCCCAGAATAACAGAAGCAGCACACACCCCTGGAAGTTTTCAGGGGTCTGGTGAGAGGCACTGGGGACAGGCCAGGCAAAACCCTGGCTGAAAAAGTCTGCTTTGCTGAGGCTGTCTAAGATTTGTACCTTTAAGCATGAACTCCTCTTACCCAGGATGGGGTCAGCCCTGGAGCTGATCTTATTCAGTATTTTCCATAATGTTTTAAAAGATATGACAAAGAGAGGGTGAGCTGGCAGACAGCAGCCTGTCAGGAGTGGCAAGGGTAGAGAAGGGAGACAGCAAACATGCTGGAAGTTGGGATCGTACCTCAGGGTGCTCATGGCAAAGAGAGTAATGCAACAAAATGGTCTGAAATAAATGGGGTGCTACTTGATAAGGAAAGGTGAAAAGTTCTGTACTTCCATAGGAAGAATCAACTAACTGCCGAAACAGAAGACAAAGCACAGCCAGGTACGTAAAGGTAAATGTGATTTCAGTGAAATGCTGCTACCTGTGCATGATTCTTACCAGCATCGCTCTGCTGTGGAAAATGCAAACCTTCTCCTGAGCGTATAAGCAGGCAATGCTAGATGTAAATCAAGTGAGGTGATTTTTCCCTTGTTCTAGTCAGAAGAGCTGTCTCAGAAAGCAGACTGCATCCTGGTTTTGAATGGCTTTTCAAGAAAACTGAAGGTAAAAATTGAAAATAATTTAGAGAAAGACAAGAGTGATCAGACCAAACCAGATGTATGTGGTGTGTGAAGGAAGACTGAAGGAACCTGAGTGTTTGTCAGTCTAAGGAAGACTGAATGGGGATGTCAAAAAAAAAAAAAAAAAAAGAGGGTTAAACATCAGCAGAGGAGATTAATTTTAGAAAAAGAAGTGTTCCAACAGTAATGCTAAAGAGTATGTTTTTTAGGGAGATCCAGATAGTCCATGAAAAGATGCCTTAAAAACCAAATTAAATGAAAACCTCTTAGGAATCATATGGGGTCTCAGCATGAGTTAGGACAGCATTAGTGTTAACATGTTAGACGTGAGCAACTAGGTCATCAATTTCCATGGCTTTTTGTATTGTCTGCGGAGAGATACAGGTTAGTCAGGACATTTAATTTGTACCTAGCCCTATATTAACTGTAAAATGAACTAGGCGAGACCAAGTTTCTTTCTCAGTCACTTATATTACGTGTTAAATGTAGGCACCCGAGTACCCCAAACAATAGCACAAAGACAAGAGAAATTTTCAGGCACCATTTTACACTCCAGAGTCAGCCCTGGCCAGAGTGCCCTGGCCAGAGTGACTGCATCAGGAAAGCCTGCAGCATTAGCCTGCCTCTGCAATAAGCAGCAGAGGAAACTTAAGAGTGATGTGCAAGAAAGGGAATGCAAGTCTGAGTGTCCCCAGATGCAAAGGGCTCTGAGGCTGGGAAGAAACCTGTGTGTGGAGCCAGGCTGACCTGCCGCTTCCCCTGAAACAGGGAATCCAAGATAATCCCAGGGAATCCGGTAGAAGAATCAGGTTAAATTTAACTGAACCCACCAAGAAATATTTCCAGTGCAGCATGTCTGCAGCCTCAGGGAGTCCAGTCACCTGTAAACCCCAATGCGTAATCCCTTTCTCACAGGTGAAATTAAATTCATCTTAGCTTTATTTTCTGCAGAATGGAGAAATGATGATCTGCTTCTAGATAAGCCTTTTACTGGTATTTAGTCATCAAGGCATTTTCTACCAAGGAGATGCCCCTCAGCTCCAGCAGTCTTAGGCCACCAGTGGAGACTCATCGACACGAACCCGATGCTAGATGAGTAAACCAGCAGTTTGCCTTGATGGGGCTCCTTCCTTCTTGCTTAGCAGGAAGAAAACATAGCAGTGAAAGTCAGGTTCTCCCAACTTCTTCCCTGACAAAATCCTTCTGAGGACAGAGCATGCTTCAAAGCCCACACTTGTTTTCATGGACTTGTCTCATGACCAGGTCAGGGCATGGCTAAGGTAGAACATGGTGGGAATGCATTTTAAATATAATGCAGAATGGACTGTGGACCAAGCTTCAGCTGTGTTCAGCAGTTTCTCTCCACCGTGTAGAATGTGGCTGCTAACTTCAATGATCCCCACCTCGGCCTATTAGCACTCACCATACGAACAAGTATTTTATAAAAAATTTCCTTTCTAGATAGCCTTTCTTCAGGTGCTTTCGCTATTGATCCAGTCAAACAGAGGAGATCAAAGAGGAGCGAAAGGACACACAGTACTTCTGCTTTTAAGACACTTTAAGTCTATTTTTGTGACTTTCAAAATTAATTTTCTGAATCGTCTGCTGAATTGGGTGTGAAAGCTTGTTCTCCTTTCTTTGACCTATGCTTGCCTGAAAACTCAGTTTAAAATGAGAAAGGAGGGGGAAAGTTTTTTGGGGGCACTTTATAAAATCCTTTGAAAAAAGTGCCTGTCACAGCGACCGGCCATGGTGGTGGCATGAAGAACACACAGCAGCATGGTTGACACCAACGATTTGGGGTGGCCACGAGGTTCACATCTGGACGATGAAGATCCTGATTTGGCACCTGACCCAACCAAATCAGCAGGCTGGGACTACGGGATATCATGGACACCGTGGCGAGGCACAAATTGGTGTGCATGGCATGGCAGCCACCGGCCCTCCTCACCTTTGCTTGAACATAGCAGTGCTGCTTGTCTCCTGGCTTGGCCAAGGGGGCTTTGGGCTTAACTCATGCACCGGAGCTGGCCCTTCTCATGTCACATTACTAGACATTTTACAGCTGGGATGATGTATTACCAAGAACCACTTGCTGCTGGCAAGGCTTTGATTTGACCAACGTTTCCTTAAAAACCTGGCGTGATGTCACTGACAGATGACCACAGGCTAGATAACCATGGAAGTTATCCAAGGGGTGGTTTCTAACCTAAGAAGTGCTACAGGTATATCAGCATTGACATTGACCATGTATATATGATTCCCTGCTTTTTGGTGGGACAAAGGCAGGGGTGGGTCACAAATATTTATCGAATGGGCATCCATTCCTTCAGAAGAGATCTTAAAGTATAGGCTGTTCCTGCTGTTGGTTATTTTTGAACGGTGAGAAAATGTGCAGTAAACTTACGCTTGTCATGAGAACTTCTATTTCTTTTTCCAATTTAGTTTTCTACTCTTTTCTGCTGTTGAATCCTGCCCCTACTAGTCAGGTTGGTCTAACAATGTGTAGTGCAACAGTAGCTCACTAATGTGCAGTAATGATTAGAAACTCTTTTGAAAATAATAAGTTTTCAAATTAACAAGTAGATAAGCAAATGGAAACATGCAATCAGTCAAAAGGTGTGATTAGCACATTTATGTTGTCATCCCTGATTTGCTATTTTCAACAATGCTGTGTTTTCTAGCTACTGTACTAACGCAATTCTTCATGGTATGGTACATGGTATGGTACATGGGCTACAGCCCATGCGCTGTAGCTAGGAGAAATGTTGCTATTAATAGGAGACTGCAGTACCTTCCATTAAATCTTAGCTGAGAGGTGGGGAGAGACTGCCAACTTCTGTTGCAGATTATAAAGTGTGCAGTCTAGCGAGTGCATATTAGCTAGATGTAAGTGCAAATATATTGCTGTCTACGCCAAGCCCATTAAAATGTACAGACATTTACTTTTTTTGCCATTTCTGCTGCCATAACAGAGAAATAAATGAGTCATTTGGTGAAGCCATGGAAATGGCAAAGACTTCTATCCACACTGTCACCATGATCTGTGGTAATAGTTGCCATTAAACAAACCTAATTGCAGATTTCCATCTTTGAGCAACAGTAGCACCTTAAGTATGCTTCAGCTGACGTTACAAATGAGGGCAGAGCACAGCCAAAATGGGCCGCCAGTATGGAGGGACCTCTCCTTTCATGCAGTGAGATGGGCAGCACTGCTGACCCCCTGCGTGGCAGCAAGGCTTGCCAGACACAGCTGCCCAGGAGGACGCAACATGGCGGTGCGGGACCACCATGGGAGCAGTCTCCACACCCCTCTGCCACCAGCCACAGGTGCCCTCCCATTGTGCTGGCTGCAGAAGTTGCCTTTAGCCAGTGGCATCGGCGTTCCCAGAGCTGCTTTCTCCAGAAATGGATGTGTATGGTCCGTGAGGGCATTGCACCAAACGGGACTTGAACTGCAGCAGCCGCAGGGCTGGTCTTGTTTATCACGATTGTTCTTTGGATGTGCTCAGGGACTCAGGGGTGCCCTAGCAGCTCACCTTGCCGTTGCCTCCTTAAGGTCTAAGCAGGCTTCAAAGACAGTTAAATAATTTCAAAATAGCCTATGGTAGCTATTTTTTACTGAAACACAAAGGTGAGAGAATACATATGGTAAAAGATCTGCAAAAACTCCCAGGCTTTTGTTTCGGCCTGTTGTGCTGGGTGCTGCACAAACTCGTAAAGGACATAAAGTCGCTGCAGAAATAGCTTCTATTTTCATACAATAAAAGTTGAGTCAGGTAATCCGTAAAACACAGGTGCATGTTATCTTTTTTCCCCCCTAAATTATTAGATTCATTATTCAGAAATCAGCCAGAGTATTGGTTTATGGGTTAATCCATTACTAGGGTTGAAATGATTTGTTGTTTTTAAATTCATCCTATAGGACCTATTGTTACCTGGGTTGCTCTACTCCTTCTGAAATAATGAAGCTGACCTCTTAGGGCAACATGCCAAAAAGGTTTGTCTGCGTTTAAAGAAAATGCAAATAAATTAGGACTAGTTTCCTTCTAGGGTTTGAAGATGGAGATAGACTGCCAAACAATGTAGGGTATAGGAATGTAGGACCATCCTTCACAGCCATCATCCACTATAGTTCTGTGCTCATGTCACTACTCTACTGTTAACACTGCTCATCTCTGTGTACCATTCCCTGCCACAGAAAGACATCACAGAAGAGACAGGTACTGGGCAATCTACTCTGACTTTGAATATCTCCCTGATTTGAGCAGGGGTTGGATCAGATGCCTCCAGAAGTCCCTTTTAACCTAAATTATTCTATGATCTTGTGATTAATGGCCTCCCCTCTGCCTGGAAGCAGTGAGTCTGTAACGGCCCGTGCAGACATCTAACCTATTGCATTCGGCACTGGAGTTGGCTTTTGCAGCTCCACCTGTCGACTGCATTTATTTTTCACCACGATCTCGCAGAGTTAAAAAGCTCACAGCAATGCAGCTAGCCAGAGTCCATCCATCAGAAAGCAGATAGGTCTCATTAACGAGAAGACACAAGGTTTAGAAACTTCTAGATGTTAAGGTAATACAACCTGGCATGACAGTTTCACCTTTATGACCAGCAAAGGGAGATCTCTTTCCTACCCACACTGCTGAGAGGTTCAGTTACTGACCGTGGGATGAGTCCCACTGAAGTTCTTGGTGAAAGGTTATGCTGGAGACCCCACTCAGAGGAACCTCCAAACTCTCTTCACCCTTGTAGTCAAGACAGGATTTAAACACAAGTCAACTGAGATGAAAACTTTTATTTTATATTGAGTTTGCTTCACAGGACTGCTCACTGCAACATTGTTTTAATACATTAATAAAACCTGTGAGATTTTGGACTTGATCACTATGCAGAAGAAGTGGAGGAAGCCTTTAAACTTCTGCCCCTACATGGAAGAATAAAAACATTGTTGGGTACTCACAGCTCTACAATTTTAAATGAGGTTAGTATTTTGCTAGCTGCTTATTCCTAATCTCTGTATACGAAAAAGGTTAATGGGATCATTGCAAGATCAAATGTTTATATGGCAGTGGATTAACCTTTACTACTAACTCAGTTTCTTGCAAATGTAAACTGTATTCAGTATGGATACCTGCTAACTGTACCATGGCAATATAGACAACAGTTCAAGCCTTCATTAACTGAGTGTTAAATTACAGTGATAATCATGTAATTTTCAATCATTTCAATCCTTCTATATTGCTCATTACAACACAAGCATAAATGACACATTCAAACTTCAAAAAACTCAAGTGAGAAATAAGAATTGCCATTTAAACCCACTCTGTGAAGTTGACCTTGATGCAATTTTATTCTGCTTTGTGGTAAGAGTATTATAACTATCTGGGGAGGCAGAGATTTTCAGCCTAAAAATATGATTTAGATGTGGCATCTTTATTTCTTATCTAGACCGACCTTTTACTTCAGATTGTCTCCAAAATATATGCTACAAGGACAATGACTGATGGAGGCTTTTGTACCTTTTTCATGCTTCTTCCTGATTTTGAAGGATAATGTGGCAGCTTTATGCTTTATTACTGCTAAAATGTAGCTCAAGCATGGGATCAGCCACCAAAAGAAGGATCATTGGACATCTGTTGGATATTCAATGTGGATGGGAAGCCTCCCATGCTGTTCTGGCCTTTGGAGGGACACAGGACCAGCGAACTCAGATGCAGTCACCAGGAACCAAGAAGCCTGTACGTACTGATCAAGGTTTGAGGCTGCTCTTTGCTATATTAAGTTTATGACATTACCATCTTTTACTTCTTTGTGCATGTGCTGCAGCATTATGGATTGTTCTTCTACAACACGAATCCCAGAATCAGTGTTTTTCTATAGTTTTGTCTTCTTCTGAAACTTTCTGTCCACTGCTTTTCTTTATATTTTCATTGAAAGGTATACTTGCTGTAAAGTTTGGAAGGAGAAGAAAAAGAAGAGGGCACGTTTACATAAGAAATATTTAAAGAATGCTCTTTCAGTGGGTCCACAGTGCTTCCACCCAGGCTCCATTTTGGGCTGCCGTGCTCAAAGTGTTACCCCAGCAGATAGTTCTGGAGACCAGATGTTGCTGAAGATGTGGTGGAACTAGACAGAAGGAATCTGTTTCCTTGTCTGTTTGAAAGGAATTTCTGGTGAGGCTAAACTGAAATGTATGAGTCACAAATCATCTTACAAACAACTTTGCATTTAATTGCTAAATAGCATTATTCTGGAGTGAAGGTGGACTTATGGGTTAGTGTCTGTTTACAGACTCTGGATTATCAGTGTTATGTTTTTTAACTATTCTATACTGCAAGAAAGAAACAATAACTCATTTCTTTCATATGTAATATGATGGAGAGAACAAAACCAAAATCAACAAAAACCAGAACAGGAATTTGTTCGCTTCTGAAAAAAATGACATGAGAAAGAAGACAATGGGGTAACAGTATTGAAAAAAGATGCTAATGAGTATCAGAAATGCCATGTGGATTAACCCTATCAAGCTCTTTGGCTAGAGAATAGACACAGAAAAGTAAACATAACACATGACATTTTAAAGCTTTTGTGCAACTTCAGTTACATACTATATTCCTCAACTTCCAAAGGTATTCAAGGAGCCTTATTTCAGCTACATTTGTTCATTTCCAAATGTTAGGACATATCTTTAGCAGATGAAAACTGCCACAGCATGAAGTATCTAGGGACCATACCCAGGAGGGTAAAGCAAAGAACATTCATGTGTATTTATAAAGTTCATCATTCTCAGCTCTGCATCTGACGTTAGGGCAAATATTTAGCTTTGGGTTGTACTAACTTACAATATTGAGTTTTCTCCAGAGGAAAGGTATTACTTAGTGAAGACACCAAAACCAGTTCCTGAGTGAGCTTAAAGAAACCCTTTGTCCTTGTGTTTTCTTAATGTGCTCAGAAGACTCTGCCTCTGAAAAAGACTTATGACTTAGACCCTTTTTTGGCTGTAGACCGGTTGCAACCTAGAAAAGGTTGAATTTCCATAGTAGAAGGCCCATTGAGGATTTTTCATGTTGTTCAGGGGTAACACATGCCTCATTATCCCATAATAACCCAAGAAATGTTCCAAACATTCCACAGAACATATTTTCAATTTTTCAGGCAGAAGCTGGTAAGAAAGGTCATATTCCTTAGCTCCCAAATATAGTTTAGTTCCACTGTTTTGACCCATGAAAAAGCATCGACTTCTATATGGTCTTCATCATTATTGTAGCATTCCATCACACCAAAAAATAGCTGGCTAAGGATATCATTCTGAGGCTTTAACTCTCCTTGAACATAACTTAGCCTGAGATAAAGATTACATCAAAGGTACTGCTAGTCATTTAAAATATGTCTCCATGCTTTTTGAGAAGGTCTGTGCTTGGGAATTCTTAAAAATTTTTCCTCCACTCACCTGACTTACTCAGGTTTCCTCAGACAGCTACTCTTTATTCACCCTTTATTTTGTCCAGCTACATAATTATCTTAGGACAGGTGTATTTGTATCATTTGGTAAAGATAATAAAACCTCTGAGTCTTCATCATATTAAAGGGAGACAAGTCCATATTATTAGTACTGTTGCTTTTAGGAGTTTGAGAATGACCAGAGAGATAACTGGCAAGCCAGCAGGTCTGGCTATTCCCTAGCATCTACTGAGACAGGTTTATAATCCTTCATCTAATATGGGTCTGTACTGGGAAGGCTACGCAGAAAAAATTCTTGAATGCTCTCCAAAGGATAGTCATGGGCACTTAACCACAGAACAAAGACTTGGTCAGCACCTGGATTTTAAAAACATATGTCAAGTATTACTTCAGATTTCCTTAACTTTCAAAGATATTAAACTACCCCGTATAGAAGGAGATAGGCAGTGGGAAAGCAATCTATTTTAGCTGACTGTCTGATGTTGGAACACCTGGTTCTAGAGCTCCTTCCTTCCTAACATGACCGAAAAAGGAAGCTGGAAAACACGGATGATACCAGCACTGTAAGAAGAAATAGTCCTAGCATATCCCTCTTCTCGTCTCCTTACTTACCAGTCCCTTTCATCACTTTTGATGGTATCCAGAACAGAGATGCACTGGATTTCCCTGTCTGTCCAGGATGGGTGACATCTGTCCTCTTTTGTAATTCTTCTCGTCCTTCTGATTTAGAAGAGGCAGTTCACAACAGTTGCTAGCATCTTGCAAGAGAAATAACAGGATTTATAACTGCTAAGATACCAGTTGAGAATTCCTTCAGATAGTTCCCTGTTCTTTCTATTATCTAGGTCTCAAGTTTGACCTTTTTGCAGGAAAATAGCTGAAGATCTTTCTCTAGCAATTCTTTCAGAAAGTTCTCTTTTTTTTAGTTTTTATTTTATTTTTGCAAAATTATGCCTTCCCTCCCCAAGATCAGTTGAAAATAGTTTTAATGGACTGAAGGCTAGATCTGGGAAGCATGGGTATTTAAGGGACTATAAAACCCCAGAATCTCTGTAAGTAAGAAGAGACTCTGAGGCAGGATTTTCTCAGAATTATAATGGAACTCAGTGTTTATCCCACAGGAATGAGACCTTGGTACACAAATTCCTTAGGCAGCTGAAAATAGCCTGTTTGTGTAGCCTGTGTAAGGGGGACCGTACAAAACGCAAAGCAAAGGGAGGGATTCCTGATTCATATATCTCGATTTCCTTCACTCTCTACACATGGGCTGGTGCATTTTCCTGCCAAATTAGTCATCCGTACAAAAGTATTAGATTAGAGGTCACACACAGAGCTTCAGATGGTGATGTGTATAATCCTTTTATCATATTTTACTAGGAAAATTTTAAAAAGTGATATGGCTGATGAAGTAAGCTTAATCAATTCTTAGACAGAAAGATCTTTTGATTAAGTTTATGTTGTTTTGCAGTTGATGTGATATGCCAGGATAGCAGCATCCTTGGCTTAAAAAATAATGACAGTAACTCATGGTAAGTGCTTATTATTATGGAAGGATCAAGGCTAGGCTGCATGGTAGTCAGTAGGTTTGGGGAACTTCATTAGGAGGATAAAACATAACAATTTATGGGGAACGATAGAAGTAAAGGAACCATTTCTTCCCTAGTAACAGCCAAGCATAAGGAATGAGGGAATTCAACATTCACATTGTTTCAGCAGCAGTGCATTATTTGTGGGATTGCAGGATCAGGCTGAAAATGAGCTAGGGGAGGTGACCTGGTCCAACCATAGCTCAAAGCAGGGTAAGCTATGAGATCAGACCAGGGATTGTCCACGTGGGTCCTAAAAACCTCCAGGGAGGGAGACTGCACAATCTCTCTGGACAACTTGCTACTCTGTCCATCTGTCCTTATGGGGGAAAAGCTTTTCCTTATATCGAGTCTGAAACATTCTTGTTTTACTTGTGCACATTTGTGTCTCATTCTCCCACTCTGCACTACTGTGAGGAGCCCAGCTTCATCTCCTCAACGAACCCTTGTAGGCACTGATGGGCTGTTAGGTGCCCCTGAAGCCGTTTCTTTTCCAGGCTGAACCAGCCCAGCTTTCCCTGCCTCTGCTCACATTCCAAGGGCTTCAGCCCCGTTTGACTTGGGGGACCTCAAAAAGCTTCCTCCAGTTTGTCTATGTCTTTCCTGCATTGCAGACTCCAAAACTCAATGCAGTGTCTAGATATGGCTTGATGCATGCCACATAGAGAGGGATGATCCTTTTTGTTGGTCTGTGTGCCACGGCTGCATCTATGCACACAGCTGCTGGTGGCCTGCTTTGCTGCCAGGGCACACCATGGGCTCACGTTCAGCTTGCTGCCTGCCACTATCCCAAGGCCTTTTCCACAGAGCTGCTCCCTATCCTTTCCATCTTTTTATGGAGAAAAAGCCTAGATTAGGCCCCCTACTTTGCAGGTGTTTATCTTTTCCACTGTCTTGTGTAGAATAGAAACTGTCATCCTAACATGCGTTCTCAAGAAGGTTAATTTAGTAGCCTTCACTTTACTAGGATGACTCATGAGTCACGAGTTAATCATGTGCATAAATGTTTTCAAGATCACGCCTCGAGCATGTACCTGGGTTTGGAAGACTTTTGATTGACAAATTTATTCTGTTCTCTTTTCTTTAAATATTCATTTGTTAACTTAAAAATCTACTTATTCATACATTACTCATTAAAATATGAATAAAGTTAGTTATAAAAGGTCTAACCTAAAAAAAACTCACCCGCTTTTTTTTCGATTCTTTTGCATGCTCTCAGGAAAAGTGTTATTCCCTTTATATTTAGAGGGATGCTAATGATTAACAAGGTTCATTATTAGTGGTGTATGCTGGTATTTTAGCACTTTGAAGATGAAAAATCTTGGCTTTTCATCAAAATGATTAAACTGTTATCTCTGTCCACTTCAAAATCTTTTATAAAAGTTCATTTATTAGTAATAGAAGATTCAGCTGCCTAGGAATGATGCTAGGACATCTTAATTTTCATTGCTTAATAAAGCAAAGTGTGAATTCTTAGATTTCTATTTTTCACTGTGGTTTTTATTCTTGAGCTTCTATCAAGGTCTCTCTATATTTCACTTCAGCTGGTAGCTAATTCACCACATTTATTGAATCTTCACAAGTGCATCCTCTGACCGAGCACTGCAAAAACTTAGTATGCTGGGTCATCTTTGTGAAAACCTTTCTGAGTTTGATGATTTCTTGATTTATTGACACAAAATTTGCTGACAGAAAAATTTCCAGCTTTAGGATGAATTTACCCAGGAAATCTTTTGCATTAGTAAAGAAAAGTGATGGAACCTGGTAGGTTTTTTGCCAGATAGCTGCCTTTGACTGCAGATATATTTTACTTCCAAGAATCAAGTTTAAGTACAGGATGAATTTACTTCTTGTTTGATGGCAAAAAAAAAAAAGGGACCATTTTCTTCCTTTTCTGTCGTCTTCTTCTGCTCAAAGAGTTTAACAGAAAATGATCAGACTGAGGAAGGAAAGGGACTTTTACTGAATCACTGAGCATGGAAAAAATACCCATTGGTAGTGTATCAGATGTTAGCCAGAGGTAGGAGCCCTGCAGTTACTGGAAGCTGCTCCTTCCTTCCTTCCTTCCGCCCTTCCTTCCGCCCTTCCTTCCGCCCTTCCTTCCGCCCTTCCTTCCGCCCTTCCTTCCGCCCTTCCTTCCGCCCTTCCTTCCGCCCTTCCTTCCGCCCTTCCTTCCGCCCTTCCTTCCGCCCTTCCTTCCGCCCTTCCTTCCGCCCTTCCTTCCGCCCTTCCTTCCGCCCTTCCTTCCGCCCTTCCTTCCGCCCTTCCTTCCGCCCTTCCTTCCGCCCTTCCTTCCGCCCTTCCTTCCGCCCTTCCTTCCGCCCTTCCTTCCGCCCTTCCTTCCGCCCTTCCTTCCGCCCTTCCTTCCGCCCTTCCTTCCGCCCTTCCTTCCGCCCTTCCTTCCGCCCTTCCTTCCGCCCTTCCTTCCGCCCTTCCTTCCGCCCTTCCTTCCGCCCTTCCTTCCGCCCTTCCTTCCGCCCTTCCTTCCGCCCTTCCTTCCGCCCTTCCTTCCGCCCTTCCTTCCGCCCTTCCTTCCTTCCTTCCTTCCCTCCTTCCCTCCCTCCTTCCTTCCTTCCCTTTTTGTCCTGTTCCTGCACTACGCCAGCTTCTGAGCAAGGCAAGTTTGTCCCCAGTCATGCACTGAAGTGCAACCAGTTTCAGAGCTGGAATCAATCATTATTTTGGTGCAGCCTGTTCCAGAGAGTATAAGGAGAAGGAAAATGTTGGGAAGAGAAAGAAGAAAAGAAAAGACAGTTCAAGATTATTGAAAAATTTCTGAAAGCAGAGAGAACTGAAATAAACAGTAAGATTTTTCTATGTGTGTTATAGAAGAGGTACAGAAGATGATGATTCTATGCCAACTCAGTGAAGTCATATCTTACCCACTATTAGATAGTGAATGATAACTAATAATCCATATTAGATTAAAAATTAAAATAAAAATATTTCAGCCTTTTCTTATAGGTGTAGTGAAGCGTATTGCAAAGAACGGTGGTGGCATGACTGCAAAGTCTATTCACAGACCACAACTGCCCGGTTGGCTCTATAAGCACCTGCCTGTTAGCGACACTTTCACAGCAAGAACATAAATTAGTAGCTATGATGTCTTACTCTGAGTACAATGTGGTCCACCAGCACACTTGGAGCACAGCACGTGGTATTTCTGTATGTGGCAAAAGATCAGTTATTGACCTTCTCCATGCTCTCTTGTTTGGGAAGGAGGGTCAGTGTGTTGCCAGGGTGCGAGCAGGGAAGATCCTCCCACCCGTAATCTTTACTATGAGTCTGAGGCATAGATACTTCATTGCACAGGCATGTTTCTTTTCCAGCTGAGCTTGAGCTGAGGACGGTGAGATGGGGCACCCATGGCAATGGCAGTACCAGAAAACAGGTTTTTGCTGTATGCAAAGCAAATCCTTGTGTTTATAACTAGAGGAAAACAACAGGGTTACGTAAAAGTCTGGGGCTCTCGCCTTCTTCATGGTGCTATGGAAGGAAAACTAAAACCTATGTGGGATTTCACATGGGCTTTGCTGCTGTTTGTGATCTTTCTGTTGGAATTAAAGTGTGGTCATTAAAATTTCATTATGCACTTCCAAGAAAAATGTTCTCTGTTTAGTAAAATAATTAAAAGCCTGCATGGTCTCTGCAGTAAGTGGCTATGGAGGGATGAATGAGAGTGCTGTAGAGGCAATGTGCTAGCTTTAATCAGCATTACATCAACCAAGTGGGATCCATGCAGGAGAACTGCTAAAAATCTATCATTCAGTAGAGCTGCACCATTTCCAGACCCTTGGGGAGAGCTCAGTGCCACTTTGCATTTCAGACACACTGTGGTTGGGTCAGACCAGAGTAAATCTAAACCATATTCCTCCCCAGGGTGCTTATATCATTCTAAATAAATAAAAACTTCCCACAACAGAGTATAATATATCAGAAAAACACCCCTTTGTCAGCCTTCAAGGTATTTCTGTCAGCCTCTGTGCTATTTTAAGCTCCTATATAGGTGGCAAGTGCTCGACTTGGCACTGAATCTCAGTGACACAAATGCAGCATTTCAGCAGCAAATGCTGGTGAAAGGGAAGGCAAGGGAGCTACAGCACTCTCTCCTCTGCATAGAGAAAGAAAGGAGTTATTTTTAGATTCTTTAGCCATCCACCCCCACAGCCCTCTCTGCTCCTTTAAATGCAGGCAGGCTACTCTGACCAAAAGGTTGTATGTCACGGGCACTGAAATTATGCTGATGGCTTCTAGGAGACTCAGGATAGCAACAGGTGCCACCATGAGTAGCAACTTAGAAGCATCTAAAAATGCATGAAAGTAGAAGAAGAGGTTTATCATCTAACCCAAAGTCTCCCTGTAGCTCCTGTATAAAGTGCTGAGACTATCTACATCACACCCTGGCGAAATGCAAGATTCGGCTGCCTGCTTTCTAACTTTGCCTATTGCTATACTCATGTTAATGTCACACAGCATGTGGGCTGCTTCCCCACAAGAGCTGCTTCCAAATGTCCCATGGATGCTACTGTGACAGTACACAGCACAATGAATTTCTCATGCAAAGGCCTTTAAAACGTGGGTGTGGAGAAGGGAAGTACAGAAGGAGCCAAATTCCCAGCACACCTTGTTGGAAAAACAATTGCTTCTGGTCTACAAATAGGACACAAACATGCAAAGATCTTTGCTTCTGATTGAGCAATTGTTCTTAAGCAATCTACTGCTTTAATTTTGGTCCCACCTGTGAGCAGTCCCATTAAAGTCTCCATAAAGTAATACAAATGCTTAAGAGCAGCAGTGCTCAACATTGTCATAACCAGGCTCAGGAAGGTGATGTTTCAGATTCCAGATAACAGGCTGGGAAAGGTTTCAGTGTGTGTTTTCTTGTGTGGTGGCATCTTTGTATTTATTCTTTCGGGTGCCAAGGCACGCTCTCTTTTGCTCTTTCCTCAGTACACTTTACAAGGTTTACATTTCCTGAGTGGTTTTTTTTTTTTCCTAGACACGTTCTCCTGTCACAGCCTACAATTTTTGTTTTTGGTTTAGTAGCAAAATGCACAGTAATTGGACTGCAGCAGCACATGATGAAGATTTTAGGTCTGCTTCACCTTTCTGTCACTGAAACCCCTGCATGACCCAGCTTCAGCAATCTCGGCGTTCCACTCTGCTACCTGCTCTTGTGGGATGGTAATCACATATTGTTTTCCTGGCTGTAATTGGGACGGTCTAAAAAGAATTACCTATTCCAGCCACTGCTGGGAACTGTGGGTGTAGTATGGCCTATGCAATGGCAGAAGTATTAAGCTTAAAGAAATCTCCATGGCCAGACTCAGAGAGGGGATTTTCCTTACATATTTTACAGCAAAGTCTATGATGATAATTGTGGCATGGATCTTTGTGTGTAGTTTGATGGAAATGAGTGAAAATTTTCCAGAAAATACATCGGTATAATATATAGAGCACTTGTTTATTATTAGCTATTGGGAACTTAAAATTAGGCAACTCTTTTCCATGCTGCTCCTGGCTATGTTCCCACTGCTGGCATGAGATACAATCGCAAAATGCCACCTCTCTTAGCTATAGAGGAGAGGTGGTTGCTTGTAAGCAGAGGAGGAGAATTCAACAGCTTTGGCTGGAAAGTTCCTTTTTTCGCTTGTTTTAGTTTTGTTTTTTTTCCCCAATAATGCCACTTTTAATGGCTTTGCAATTCTTCGAATAAAGGAAATTTTAAGGCTCATTTCTAATCTCAAGAACACACATGCATTTTTCAAAGTTCAGTTCTTAAGCAGTAATGTTATGATTTCATAGAAATACCCCATTCACCTTATAACCTAGTATCTGTGACCCAGAGTAACTGCCTTTCTGCCTCTTCTGAGGCACCTCAAGACCAGGCGATAAGTCTTTCTTTCTCGTACCTGGGATGTTCGCATGACGTTACTCTGAGCAGCAGAGCTGTGCATGCGTTAGCCATGCTTCCCCAGAAGGTGATCAGCTAGGAAGAGAAAGATTTTAGATGGTTACTCTTTCAGTGAATTCACAAAATGTGGTCTTTCTGGACAAAGTGTTATTGTAGATCGCCTGTTGAGGAAGTAAGAATTTCCAAGTCAGCGATTTAAAAGCCCACAAACATTTTCTGGTGCTATGTGTTACTTCTAGCCATTCTCCTTACCTCCCTGCCTGATTCTCCTGACAGCTCTCATACTCTTGCAGTGAATACTTTTATGTAGATCAGAATACAGTATTCATAAGTTACTCCAGAGTAGCTCCATTTCTGTATGTGTTTTTTCTGCCTGATGCAGCCAAAAGCTTCAAGACATACTCTAGACTCTGTCGTTCATGGCAGGAGCCCGGCTTATTATTCAGCCAACGCACTCTAGCCACAAGGTATTAGTTCAGTCAGTATTCCTAATCAGCGCAGAGTCTGAAATAAATTAACCAATCTAAACTCATTATAGACATCAGTATCAATCTTAAGAATATTTATTAATTCTTAAGATCATCTTCTTTCCTCCAGATTAAATATTTGCTATTTGCAAGTGCTTTCTAAAATTATCTTTGGCACAGATATTTGGCTAGCTTTTGATATGAAACCCATTTTCTCTTGTCACCAAGGATGATCATGCAGGGAAGAGAATATGTTCCCTGCTCATAATTTGCTATTCCTTTTAATTGGTAGTCATACTTTTTTTAGCTTTTTAAGAACTATCCCAATGGGCAGAATCAATGAGGAACTTACGTTGTGTAGTGCCCATTCTCAGTGTGTGAGTAATGAATAAAGTGAACAGTGTGGAAAGACACCAGGGGTTTTTATGTAAATAATTTGGTGAATATTTGTGGAAACTGAGTTGATTAGCAAAAATCAGCCTAATTTACCAGGTTTTATCAGTGCAAAATAGGTTCATGTTTACTGGGGAAAGCTTTCACAAAATTTTACTACCTAAGTTCTTTTTCTCACACTCTGACTTAGAATAGGTTTACATTTGAAGTTGACTGTGCTGGAAACCAAATTGCTTCAGGTTCTTAAAAGAAAACACAAAACACTTATGAAATATTTGTGACAAATTTATCGCCTTTTGCCTCTCCTGCCCAATCAGTACGGCACATCAGAAATGCTTATCATTGAGGGGTTTTAGCAGCAAAACATTTGGTAGTTGTAACTGACTCCAAAATAAAAAGTGCATGGAGGCTGATAATTCTTTATTGCTGTGACCTTTCAGGCTTTCACATTTGTCTTCATTTCTTATTGGAAACCCAGTAAAGATCTGGAGTCTTTTCAAAACATAACTTGTGCTGAAACATCTTTTTTTAGATCAAAGGAGTCAGATTCATAGATTTACAACAATGTTTACTTTTCTATGTTTCTGTTCCCGATTTGATCTCAGAATCTTCCCACTAAAAACTTTCCAAATTAACATCTATTTACAAAAAATTTAGTTTACCTGAAACAGGTCAGAACTGTCCTAGGCGTTTACTAAAACACCTGCATAAAAGCGATAATATCCTATAGTTTTTAGGTGAGACAGACACAATGATGTATCTATGTTTAAGAGAGGAAAATGAAAATTCAGAAGTCTCTGTTTTTTCTTTCTATAGGTTAACCTTGGATACACATTAATGGTAATTTTTTTTTAATACAATAGATTCCTTCATAAGAAAGATTACAGGGAGCTAAGAAAATCTCTCTTTTGGCCTTGTGTTAGCATATCTCCGTCTTTTTTGTGTCCATTGTTAACATGCATGACTAATTACAATTGTCTCTTTCCCCACACCTCACCAAAAAAATCCCCCTACTTCAGAAATCCATTCACACTTGAACAGAAGTTTAAAGCACAGGAGAAAACCAGTTAGGATGACCTGAAACTTTCACAGTATGAAGACATTTTCAGAGCACATGTATTTTTCAAAATGGTTGCTAAGGCATTAGGTAGAAGAATAAAAATTATGTTTCATTTTCCTTCAGAATATAGATCATACTGAATACTGCCATTCTTTAAAGACACAAATAAAAGCAATTACATAAAAGTAAAGTAAGTATATGGTCAGAGTTGAACAGTTCACTGATCTGGACATTAAAAATATGTGCACGTAAGTTTGACAACTGATTGGGGGAAATCATTGGCACACAGCTCCCTCCATTTCAAGTACAATATAACCATAGCTTTATCTCACCAACTACAAAGGTATTATTACATGAATACATCACTACCACTCAAGTGAAAGAACTGTACTGAACCACATAATTCTGTCCCTCATTACTCATTTCTAACCTAGGTCACAGAGGTGATGTGATTGCAGAGTATTATGGTTCTAGACTGACCTCTCATAAATTACTGGTCTGATTTTCTTAAGTTGATGATTTTTTTCTTTGTGTGTGTGTGAATTCTATTTCCAACCTTAGTTGATTTCACATTATTGGTTTTGTCTAATTTTGTCATCATGGCAAACACTGTAGGTGATTACAGAGACATATTGTATCTAAAACACCAAGAAAAAGAACACCATTAAAAAAGAACCACTCTCCCTTTGATCAGCAACCCATAGAAACCTGCTGACTTCTTTCAGACATTATAGTTCTTTTAATTAACTTACTACTGGCTTTGCTATTATACAGAACTAAACCACTGCAAGAATGTTAAGGCGATAATAAACATCTCATTTAAATCCACTAAAGAGAGAAAAAAGTAATTTACAGCAAGATCTCTGTCCTTAGTTTACCCTTTTGTGTCAAATGTTTGGAGAACATTTACAAACTGATGTTTTTTCTTATGACAGAAAAGAGGGCCTCTGGAGGAAGCAGACTTACTTATTGAGTGAGATGAGATGCTGTTTAGAATCTAAGAAGCTGGGATCAGTGTTGGCTTGAAAGATTTCCTGATTTTTAAAATTTCCTTCTTTTAGTAAATTCAAACTGCAGTTTTAGAACTGTAGTAACTTTTTTTTTATTTATTAATATCTCAGATTTTTCAGCATTAACACTTCAATGCACTGATGACTTTTAATCTATGGATTTTCAAAAAAGAAGAAAATTTGACTCAATGAAATCCCTGCTGACTGAAAAAATGGTGTTATCTCCATCTATTGCACTGAGGAAAAAAGGGAGGAGTTTAGAGAAGGCTTAGGAAAGACCGCTGAGAATAATCCAGAAATCTAGAAAGCCTGCTTCCCAAAGCAAGGGAATGAAGAAGTTCAATTTATTTAGTTTTTAAAGAGTAGTTTGTAACATGACTGGATCAAGCATGGCAGGTACCTCCATGAGGAAGTGTTTGCTGGTGATGTAGAGATTGTTCATCCACTGAACCTATAGCAAGAGACTGAAGCCAGTTGAGCTCCAAATGGAAAGAAATGGAAGTTTCTGGCCATGGTTAGACCAAAACACAGCCGGAGGTGATAGAATCCAGGTTGCCTGATGTTTGTAAAACAAGAACAGGTACAGTTCCTAAATGATGATCTAACTTTGTCAGACTTTGTGGCCATGATGCAGTCAAGCAGACAATTAGGTGAGCCAGTCACATTCTGACAATACCTCATACCACAGGACTGTCACTCCAATTCATTTTTTCATCTCACATGATAATATTTACATTTAAACTGCAGACTCAGAACTTGATAATCAAACATGACCTTTAAAATGCATTAGATTTTTTCTTTCCTTTCATAACTTTATTCTGATTTTTCAACAGAATTTCTATGCCTTGTCAGGCTAAATTAAGCTTAGTGTTCTACCTTTAAACACTGATTTGTAGTCACAGAATCACAGATTGGTAGGGGTTGGAAGGGAGCTCTAGAGATCATCAAGTCCAACCCCCCTGCCAGAGCAGGTGCCTTACACTAGGCTGCACAGGATTGTGTCCAGATGGGTCATGAATATCTCCAAAGAAGGAGATTCCACAATCTCTCTGGGAAGCCTGTTCCAGTGCTCCATCACCCTCACCATGAAGAAGTTCTTTCTTATGTTTGAGTTAACTTCCTGTGTTCTAGTTTTTGGCCGTTGCCCCTTGTTTTCTCACTGCCCACCACCGAAAAGACTTTGGCCTCGTCCAAGTGCCTCCCACAGTTTAAATATTTATAAACACTGATCAGATCCCCTCTCAGCCTTCTCTTCTCCAGGCTGAAGAGACTCAAGTCTCTCAGCCTCTCCTCATAGGGAAGATGCTCCAGGCCTTTTATCATCTTTGTCACCCTCCGCTGGATCTCTCAGGAGATCCCTGTCTTTCTTGAGCTGAGGAGC
>VWZZ01002276.1:158958-171786 GCA_013399095.1 Psophia crepitans
CCCAGCCGGTGATGACATCATAGAAGGCTATCAGGTTGGTCGAGCATGATTTCCCTGTGGTGAATCCATGCTGACTACTCCTGATAACCTTCTTCTCTTCCAGTTGCTTGAACACAGCATCCAGAACAAGCTGTTCCATCACCTTTCCAGGGATGGAGGTGAGGCTGACTGGCCTGTAGTTTCTCAGATTGTCCTTCTTGCCCTTTTTGAAGACCGGAGTGACACTGGCGGTCCTCCAGTCTTCAGGTACCTCTCCCGTTCTCCAAGAGACTTCAGAGATGATAGAGGGTGGTTCAGCAATAACCTCTGCCAGCTCCCTCAGCACATGTGGGTGCATCCCATCACGGCCCATGGATTTGTGCGCATCGATTTTGGCCAGATGCTCTCTGACCATATCCTGTTTGACCAATGGGAAGTCTTCCATACCCCAGACTCTCTCTCTTACCTCCAGGGTCCAGGATTCCTGAGGGGCAGTCTTTGTAGTAAAGACCGACGCAAAGAAGGTGTTCAGTATCTCCGCTTTCTTAGCATCCCTTGTTACAAGGGCAACCACCTCATTTAGTAGCGGGCCCACATTTTCCCTTGTCTTCCTTTTATTGTTGACATACTTAACAAAACCTTTCTTATTGCCTCTTATCTCCTTTGCCAGATTTAATTCCAAGTGGCCCTTAGCTTTCCTCGTTGCATCCCTACAGGTCCTGACAACGTTCCTATATTCTTCTCAAGTGGACAAGCCCTTTTTCCACATTTCGGAGGCCTTCTTCTTCCTTTTGAGTTTGTCTATGAGCCCCTCGCACACCCACACAGGCCTCCTGCCACATTTCCCTGATTTCTTACTCTTAGGGATGCACCGATCTTGAGCATGGAAGAAGTGGCATTTAAATGAGGAAGTTCTACAGAGTGCACCTAGACTTAGCTGCAGGTACATACAGCAGCGTCCCTTCCAAAACTGGGAATCTTCCATTCATCTCAGTCAAAGACCATTTCATTTCACAACACTTCACTTTGACTGGTTGGCCTGGATCTGGGAGCTTGGAAACACTCTGAATGCTAGGTAGGGCATAACCATTGCAATTAGAGAATGGAAAATTGCTCTGCAAGTGCACAAGTGTATTTACACGTTGTCTGCTGTAGAAGCAGCTGGAGACTTCCTGAAAAAGAGGTGTTTTCCACTGAGGGACAATAATCCTTTTGGGACTGATGCTGCGAGATGCTGGCTACAGAAAGAGGTCTCTTTGGCACGCATGAGGCAATGCTCCTTTGGGGAAGCAGCCCGAGGGGTAAGAAGGCAGCTTAGGACACAGTATTTGTTACACAGTTATTTGAAAGATTCAACTCCTTCAAGATTTTGTGTAAACTCTTCTCTTGATTATGAGTCATGCTAATCCACGCAGGGGACAACAGCAATCCTGTATGATTTGGAACTAGTCTCAGCTAACCAAAGAGGTTTCAATTTCACATTGAATCAATCCAAAGAGGTCTGAAAAGGCTTGCAACAAGATATGCCATGTAAATTCCAACAATGAATAAATCAGAGGTAATTGTGAGCTGTTTCTGGATATTCTGTGAACAGGAAAAAGAGTTAAATTAATCAAGTGCACTATTCATTGCAAAATTACTTTTTGAGTCTTAATCATGAAGCATTGTACAGAGATGAACTGTATGGTCTTAAACGTTCTGGTCCATAATGCTAGCAGTTTTCCAGGAATGGGACAGGGTGTTGCATTACCCTCACCCCTCTGCCACCACTCCAGTAGTCCTGCTGCTGAACCATTGTGCTTTCTGATGCTGTGTTAACAGCCTTGCTGCTGTTGGCCTAAAATTACTGCTGTACTTGCACTTTCATCTCTTCCATCTCACTTGCCATAGCTCCAAACTGCTTGCTGAGATGGAGGACAAACAGTTAATCCAAGCTCCATGGTAAGACACATACCTGAACTTTATTACATTTAGCTGGACTTCTTTTCTCTTGCTGCTTACTGTTGTTTCAAAAAAAAGGTGAAATTGTGATGTCGATGGTGATTATGGGCTCTTGTCTGAACAAGTTTTGCTGTTCAAAACTTAAAAGGAAGACTTCCCCCCCGCCCCGAATGTGATGAAGATGTCATGATTATTTCACTTCAGAAGTTTCATTCCATTGAAACAATGACGCAATTGTCACAACATTGGCTCAGCGTCCTTCTTGCTTGTATCTGTTCACTCACAAAGTGTAAGAGTTCAATGCACAAGAGAATAAAGGAATGTGATTGAGTGTCTTTGTGTGTCTGTAACCATTTACAATCATGAGAAAAAAAATAGAGAAAAAAAGAACGGATTCAATCCTTTGCGCTTTGTAGGAGTTTGGTATCGTACTGAAGACCTGTTAATGCCTTCAGTTCTGTGACTCCGGACTACTACATCAGCTTTCAAATCCAAATACCAACCACTGCTTCCAAACTATTATTGAATGGATTGGCTATCTTCCTCCTTTTCATTTCAATGGATCAAGTTACAAACCCAAAAGTTTTTAGCTTATAAATTTGTTAGGAGGAGAAAGTTGTACATGTCCTATTTCTGCATAGGCAGCCTGATTTGTACAATACTCCAGCATGCTTCGCTGACTCCAATCCAGTTCATAGGCCATTGGGTATGAAATAAAACCAGAAGAAAAACTGTCACCTTGTCTCTTCTGGAGGGGAATGGGGTATCCTAAATATCTCTGATATTTAACACATTAAAAGGCCATTCATCACAGGCATGAAATCACAGAAGGTTTTACACAGAAGACTTCAGTACTGTAGAGACTGTCTCTGCAATATGCACTTCTTGCTCTTGATGATAAAGAAGAACACTGGAAAGACTGTGGGTATTACGTGAGGAAAGCAAGAACCGAAAGGAGGAGCAGCAAGTTGCCTTTCTTGCAACACAATATTTGATCTTGGTGGTCCAGCTATGTGGGATCATGGGAGAGGATTCCAGAGCTGGGAGTGGCTTAGCATCCTGAGAATAACAGGAATATCCACTGGCTGTTAACACAGATTAAAAGGGGAGAGGAAGAACAAGAGCCTTTACTGAGAAGATGCAGCCAACAACGGGGAAGCCATTTCTATTCTATACACCTTGTTATTTAGAGCTTTGCATCCAGCTTGCTTCTGGCAACTACAAAATACATAATAAAATTAATAACAGTTCATTGCCACCAGCTGCTCACAAGAAACAGATGCAATTGTGGAGCCATTTAGTCAGCATTTCTTCCTTCACAGTTATACCTCATCTTGAGCAGGGGATATTTGAATAATGAATTGTTTATTTGACTGCAAAGCAGGACAGATATAAATCAAATTATTCTCCTTAACTGCTGCATATTACTAAGAAGTAGTTGCACAGTTAAGCACGAGAGATTTAGGGGAAGTGCATTTGTGAGGAAAATTCAGCTTTGACTTCATTCAGTTGGGTCATTTCCTCTCGGCAGCATCCAACGTGAACTACATGCCTGTGTGCACAGGGAGGACAGTCCCTTGCCCTGCCGTGAAATGACTGCACTGGCACTCCATCTTTGGGATACTCCTGGATTTTTTTACCTTCCTAAATCTTTCCTTTTCTCTTTACAGTGGAGAGGTATTAACACATTCATACCTGGGACTCCTTTGCCAAGGCTTCTCTATAGAAATTCTAATTTTAAATGTTGTGGATCCCCTTGCCTGAAACATGATGTAACCCTGGCATGCTTCCACTGCAGAAACATTTTCATGTTCCTAAAGGAAAATCACATGAGTTTCTAAGCCTATTAAAAACATGATTTACGTGTTCTATTTATTCAGAATAAAAAAAAAATTTCCCCTTGCCCAAAAGCATATAATTCTGTCTGAATGTAGGAGCAAGCAAACAAGGACTTTTCACATTAACCATTGACCATCATATAAGGAGAGCAGAAACAGCCAAAACAGCTAAACTAAGCCTTAGATAAACTCTTTGTGAGACTTTAGAACTCCCCTATGACATAAAAGACAGAAAATTGATAGATTGTTCAGATAGTGAATTACATCTTAAATGAAAAACAGACTGGAAGCATTAGAAGAAACTCATGAACCCCAAAACAGAAAAAAAGAAACTATTTAAGGTACATTTTTACTTCAAATTAAGTAGTCATACAGTGGCTAGAGCTATGCCTGCAACTTACATCACAAAAATCCCAACCAAACAAACCCCCCAAAAAACCCTCCAGAAGTAATAACAGCAAAAATGGCAGTAATGTATTTAGACAGCCTTATTTAAAGAACCAGAAGATTTGAAACAACTGGTTACACCTAGAGATAAACATAGTCCAGGTAGAAGATTATGGCAATAAGGAAAGACGGAACACCAGGAGAGAAGTGTGTTATAAGTGGCAGCACCAAAGGCTGCAGTTCTGCAGCCCCTCACCCTCTGCCTGGTCGAGGAGATGCCTGGGAGGGTGTGAGGTGCAGCAGGTCGGCATCATGGTGCTCCCATGAAGGAATCCCCTGAAGCTGAGCACAGGGTGGCTTGTCCCCTGCTGTAGCACCTGCTGCTATTCTTCAGGAGGGATCTCAGGGGATCCCCCTTGGCCACCTGCTTCCATGGAATTTTTAATCAGATTTGATTTGTTTGAAATCAACCAAAAGTTTCAGACAACGTCTGGGAGGCAGGAGAGACACAGGTACGCAGGCAGTGATCAAACACATCTAATTACCTTGGGAACGCAGGTAAAAAATTAATGCCCTGAGAAAGAATTTCATTAAAAAGCTGCTTTTCTTTTATGTGCTCTGTGGTTCTTTGAGCTTCTCAGTCTTGGTTAAGGGGAAGAAGGAGCAGAGAATTTCTCTTCTCCGAAGCCTGGTGAATTGAATGGATCCAGTCCCCTATTTGAAGATGAAGGTGTTCAGTAATGGCTACATGTTTACGCAAAAAGAAGGGATGACTTCCCCCACTACTACCCCCTCCGCCCCTTTTTTTTTCCTCCTGTGTTTTACATCCCGGTTTCCCCAGGAAACAGAAGTAATGCAGACCTGTGTGTCCATGACCATTTTCCTCATTTGAGGGAGGAATCTGGGTCTTAAACGTAGTTATGTTTTTATGAGTTTTATAAAAAATCTATAGCTAGGAAAGTAAGAATTGTGAGAGTCCAGCCATTCACAGATTCATTTTACAGTGACTCACATATCTGATTCTTTCATTGTCCTGCTACTTTCTTAAGAGACTCAAGCTGACTCCTGCTGAGAAAGACACTTTTCCAAAATTTGCTAGCATCTGCATTTCAGGGGTTGGAAATGCCAGGCATTTTTCAGAATCTCACAGTTTAGTGGGCCAGAGGCACTTTTCCCCACTCTGGATTAATGATTTCAACAACGAGGGGAGAGTGTCATGTCAAGCCAGTATCATACTAGTCACAGTCTGATTTAGCATTAAGCATGATTGAGAGATAAAAAGACATGTTTATTTGAAAAAGTATGTTTGCCACTATGGAATAAAGTTACAAAAAGCATAGCAAAGTTATTTGGTTTATGCTTAATATTGAGAAACTTCCTGTGCTGCTCCAACATTGCCATGGCTTTCCAGGTCAGCCCAAACTGACCTCTACAACCTGCCTCAGGCTTGACCTGCTCTAGTGAGCTCCCAGAGCTGGGTCTTTCCCGTTCCTGGCCAAGGCTGAGTGATCAGGCTAGAATACCCCTCCCCTTGGAGGCTTTTTTTGTCTTTTCTTATGATCAAGCATAATCCTGAGTTCATGTTCTCCCCACTTCTTAGGGCTGCGATCATCAGTCACATTTCTACTGTGAGCTTTACTAAGTGTCAGGCTGTATGGTTCTGTTTACTGGGTCCATAAAACATGACCAATAGATAAAGCAATTGATAGATAGACAGACAGACAGACAGATTGATCCATTTTGTCATGAGATATGAAATGTGCAAGATTTATAACTTTTTTTGTGTTATAGTCATGAGTCTACATATGACAGTACACCTAATGGATGACGAATAGGAGCATGGTTTATTTGGATGGCACAGCACCCCCATATGCTTTGGGTAATAGTATAACAGAGATTAACCACTCTGCAGCTGAAGTAGTTTTAGGTCTTTAGTCAGAATGTAAATGCAGAACACTTTTCACTATTGCAGACACTTTGATATTTGTGGGCTTGAACATGTACAGATCTCTGATTGTCTACATAACAGCACAATATATGCTTGAGCACTGGTTCCGCTCCTCACCGTGATTTGGACAAGACAGTAAGGCCAGGCAGATATTTAATTGAATTTTAAACATATCATTTAGCCACAGTAGATTATATTTTCCCTGAAAACTATCTAGAGGGGTGAGAAACTAGAGCTAGAAACTGTAAAATCTTTCAAGAGCATAGACTTTGTAAATTTTAATCTTATACAACCATGTAAGGGTTATCTATAAATGCAGCTCATTACTACATCCCTATGGGAAATAGCAACCATAGCCACTGAGTATGTTTGCACAGGACAGAGTACTTTGGGTGAAATGGCTGTCTGGGACATGGTACGTTGTGAAGTGTGTTGACTCCCTTGGTTGATTACAAGAGCTTTCATGTCACTGCTGAACTCCTCAAGGAGAATGGTTAGGTATATGCATAAATATTAGGATATCGTAGTATAATTAATTTAAATAATCAGTCAGGTAGCTGATAGCTGACTGATGATACATTTATAGAGAAACAGCTTCAGGGTAACTCCTGACTTGTTAGCCAGGGCGCTCACCAGTTGATGTGAATGACTGAACATCATGTTATCAGAATGATTGGACATTACGTGTCTGCTGGAGTGGGCCTCTCAGGACATATAGGCACTAGGAGGCCAATGCATGTATCCCAAGTAGGCTTCAGTTTCAAGCAATCGTTGGGGCTGATGCTCAGCCCAACCACAACAACAGTGTCTCAAGTCATGCAAAACTTTGATGTCACTAGTCTTTCACTAAGCACTTAAGTAGGTTTTGAGTGAATGCCACTCTTAAATGGAATGACCTATATTTAGATCAGTATCGATGCTTAAAACTTTGTTGCTGACCTTTAGCAACCGAATCAAAAGTACAAGAATATAAAGGTGTGCAGTATGAATTCAAGCATTTCATTGAAATTAGTGGAAAGAGCGGACTTGAATGAGTGGACCTACATGAATATCAAGTAATAGAATTTCTAGAAGTTTTCTAGAGCTATCTGAATGATGAATAATTATATCATTACTGATACCCACTGGCCAAAGCATCGGCTTGGAGAAGTGCTGCTGCATGATGAAATATGCAAATGTATTGAAACTATACTGCTTACAACGACATCATACATTGATAGATGAGGACACAGAATACAGTTTTCTTTGTCATGACAGAGCATTTTCAAGTCCTCCAGCAGCCTACTGTTAGGGTAGTGGAAACAAAAGCCTGAGAGACACTGAGTCCTCACCTGCACCGTGCTGTAAAAGGCACAGAACTAACTGGGTGCTCAGCTTCTTTGCTGCCTCCTCACAGCACCTATCTTCAGCACGACACCTGTCTTCAAGCATCCATCTCTGAAGCAGCACTGTGGGACAGCACAACTGGTAGCACTCATGTGGGGCTAACAGACCCAAATCAGTAGTTATGTGCTAAAAAATATCAATTTCAGCCTTCTTTTGAAGGAAGGCAGCCAGGTAAACTGTTACCGTGAAATGCACTATGTCTGCGCTTAGCACGGTGTGCTACTGTGACTATTCTGATTTAGTTTTCCCAGCCTTGGAAACACAGGCAGCGTCTGACGGTACAAGAGCCATGCAAATTTCATGAGCAGGGAAACAGCAGCTTTACAAACTTCACACTGGCACTGGCTTAGTGCATGCCTTCACTGGAAAGAAGGCCTGAGAGAGAGGTAGGAAATCCAGACGCAGCACAACAAAGAAGCAGGAAACCGGCATTTTCTGGATAATATGAAATAACAACTTTCTATCACGCCCATTCCAGTGACAGTTGGAGTGTAATTACAGACAGTCCATAGGGTACTCCTATGTGGTGCATCTCCTCTACTACTGTAATTGGGGGTGCTCAGGGGGATGCTTGTGCCTGCAGGTCCCTGAGGTCAGCCATTTGGGTCCACACATGTGAGTCCCCATCTTCTTTCCAGACCCAGCTCTACACAGTAGCAGATCTGGCTTTCCCCAGCTGGTTTTGTGATTAATGGTGGTGTGGAAGAATCATTTACTTAGCCAAACTCATTAAAAAATTAAACATCCTGTAAGATCATGCTACTACGTAGTAGAGCAGACCTGTGAATACGCACCATGACCAGGGAGTATCAATGTAATCATCTTATTATGATAATATTTTTTCCCCTGTTTACTGGTTGATATTTAAATCTGTGGGAAGTTTACAAGGACTTTTATGTAAGTGCTCGTAATACCCATCCTAAAAGCTTCAGATGACGAAAGAAAAGAGAAACCAGCCATTTCCGGGGCAGAATTGTTCCTTCCATTTCACAGCTGCGCAGCTGAGCAGAGGGTTGACTGCGCAGCTTGCTCAAGGCCAGACATCAATGCTATGGCTGTGAGTTGTAACAGGGGTCTGGTGAGTTCCTACCCAACGCAGGCACATCCTAGCTGGTCAGCAACAGTGTACAAATGTATATAACAATTCCAAATGCCATCCAGGGTAGCGTGTGTAAGCAGGAATAGCAACACTGTGGAGCCTGTGGAGATATAGATGAGAAAACCAGATTTAGAAAAAAGAAAACCCTTTCCTTTCTGTATTCTTCATTTTTTATATGTCAGGCTTTATTTGTTTTCTTTTTTTTCCTAGTTTGTGTTTTCCCTGGAGTACTGTCTTTTCATCTTTTCTCTCCACAACAGAACATTCAGTTTTCAATAGTCTCCAGTATGCAGTTCCATCAATAAATGTTTTTACTCTTGATGACTGAAAAGTGTCCAACAGCAGCCCATCGATCCTGTTTGTGCATGAGAAACTTCAGACTGCTGATCTTTCACAGCACAAGTAGTTATTGTGAAAACTAAACACTGTTCCTAATTTGGCCTTAACTTTTCGTAGAATCTGTGCCCAATTACAACTTCTGGAAAAATATTGGCATCCACAGATTAAAACCTAATGATCTTAGGGAAATTTAGAAAGGAGGCTGATGAGATTCTTACAGATTTTTTCTTGCACCCAGACCGCAGAAACGCTGTAAAGGGTTAGCAGCTTTTAGCTCTGCTTTCCATTGCTGACTTTAGCATTCCTGTCAGAGAAATACCATTTAGCATTTTTCTTCTCTCACGTCTCATTCATTTGCCAGCATTTTTAGTGATGCAAGTCTTGTTGGTACCTGTGAGAGAAGAGCTATGTGAATAGTGGTGTAAGAAAATACACTTGTAAATGATGTTCATGCTTTCCATTAGGCTGCCTTTAGTTCTGTCGATAAACATCAGTTATGGAGAAATATAGCATGCTTTCCAAAATGTACAAAAAGAGCTACATCAAGGTTACACCCTCCCGTGCTCTTCAAGCAGCGAAGGGTATTGTCAGTAGGGTCTGCTACCTGTGGAAATGATTGATCTCCTCAGAAGCAGCAGAAATTACATGCTGAAAAACCGTAGGAATATGTGCTTCCTTCTATTTTCGCTGTCTCTGGGGCCTTTGTGCATACTCCAAAACAGTTATAATAAGAAGTAACTTGAGTCCCAGTATGCCTCACAAAGAATCATAATGACGCTGGCTGTTTAAAAGCTCATCTGGCCTTTAATTAGCTCCACCGCAGAGCAAGCACGCCCTGCTCCAGGAAGAAACAGCCCTGTACACATTTGGAGAACACAGCTTCACACTCCGTTAGGCACTGGTCTGGGGGACACTTGCTTACACGTCCTCCCATACAGATGTCTTGCCAAGGTGGCTGAGGTCCCCAGGGCAGCCCGGGGTGGACTGCACCGTAGGTGGCACTGAGGGGAGCTCCCCTCCAGCGTGGTCAGGTCTTTCCCCATCTCCTCTGACTTGGCAGCTGGACACTGGCCACCTCTTTTGCTTAAGAGTTTCAGGGAACAACTTCCAGAGGCCTTTGGACTGAAAAAACTGAAACACCTGTAGAGGTCTCTCTTGGTCAGATGAAATTTATCTTTGCTCCTCCAAGGCACTTGCCTAGAGAGCGTGCTGTGTGCCCCTCTCCAGCAAAAGCACAGTGATAAAGCTTTCAGAAACATCATTCTGCAGGTTCAGTTAATTCATACAGAATCCTTGCTGTTCAATTACTTCTGCCGGTTTCGGAGTGATGAATTCACAACATACAGCATTAATCGTCAGGCAGCTACATCTAAACCGTGTAATAACTAGATGCTCTAACGGGAACTGACAGCTGACATGTACCGAAAGTGTTACTTACCATGGCCTGAAATTGAGGGAATTCTTTGACAAAACTAAATGCTTGTATGCTTCCAGGCAGCAGCTCTGATTTTAGTAAGGAACAAAGAAATACAATTATTGCATAAAGATTTACTATAAGTAAATTTGATCGAGATTTTATACCTGCAATATACCACTTCAAACTATGTCACCAAGTGTGCGTGTAAACACATTCACCTTGAGGGATGTCACGACTTGCTTAACACAGCCAATAACACAGTGCCTTACAGCAGCAGGATCTTTGGGGGAAAAAATCTCAACCACCCAGCTTTCTTATCCTTTAATAGACAGTCATTTAAAAATACTTCTTTGTAAAATTAAGTTTAATTAAGCGTACAGGATTCACCTAACAGCATTTTTCTTCCATTATAAAGATATTGAAGGCAGTTTTATCACCCTAATTTGGTAGCTCTGATTTTTAATTCTTTTTTTTATAATTTCCCCCCCCTCCTCTACCCTGTAAAAGCATTAATTTTTCAGGTTCTACTGAACAGAATCTGCAGCAAGCCTGTGCTCTGTTGCATGACAAGTATATTTTGTAAGTAAAACTGGTCTGTTTCTTTAAAAGAGATTCCTGTAGGTGGACTCCCCAGTAACTGAGCTGAGAAAGTGGAGGAATACAATACGTATCAGTCTGTTTTGCCTTCCAAACTGCCAGGTTAGCAAGGTGGTGGTGTAATGCCTGATGCATACTCAAAATATTTTTCCAGCAGGGGGATGTAGAATTCCAGTTTTTTATGTGTTGCAAGACTGGTGGGACAATTACTTTCCTGTGTCACGAACAACAGAATGGATCTGTTTTTTAAAGAGGAACAAAATACGAGCAAAAAAAAACCAACAAAACCAACCCCAAACAAGTAAGCTGGTCTGAAGAATTCCCAAATCTGAACACTTGTTAAATTTCTTCCCTGTTTGTAATCTGAATAAATGATGACCATGAACTCTCTGGAATCACTTGCCAGATCACTGCCTGGGAAATGACTGGAGCAATTATTCCTAAATCTATTGAGAGCAAATTGCAGATAAAAAGTGAGATAACATATGGATAATTTAGAAACGATTTGGTCAGTGTGTGGATGGCTGAAAACAATGCAAACTGGATCTGGCATTGCTCTGGAGCATGTTTTTCCCTGGTGTGAATCAAGTTAAAAATAAGGTAAGTCTAGCGGAGGGCTATAGGGATGATGAGGGGGCTGGAGCGTGAGGGGGCATGAGCCTTTCTCGCATGAGGAAAGGCTAAGAGAGCTGGGGCTGTTTAGTCTGGAGAAGACTGAGAGGGGATCTGATCAACACTTACAAATGTCTAAAGGGTGGGTGTCAAGAGGAAGGGGTCAGACGCTTCTCAGTGGTGCCCAGTGACAGGACAAGGGGCAATGGGCACAAACTGGAACACAGGAAGTTCCATCTCAATATGAGGAAAATGTTCTTTACTGTGAGGGTGAGGGAACCCTGACACAGGCTGCCCGGAGAGGTTGTGGAGTCTCCTTCACTGGAGATACTCAAAACCTGCCTGGGTGTGATCCTGTGCGACCTGCTCTAGATGATCTCCAGAGGTCCCATACATCCCCTACGATACTGTAATTTTCTGATTCTATAACATTAAAAAAAAAAAAAAAAGTTGAGTATGCACCCTAGAGTCTGTAGGCCAACAAACATAATTTCCCTTGTTAAGGTAGTTAAATGCCAGTCACAGCTCAAAGTTGAGCCCAGTCCAAAGAAAAGAAATATATTTTGATTTTGACAAATTGAACATTAGCTCCTGCTATTGAATCTCATCTGGACATTCACAACCTGTTCCTGTCAAGCCAGCCTGGATCCCCTCTCTCCATAGCATCTCCTCTACTCAGAAAGTTGCAGCTATGTCATGGCAAGGGCATTTTCCTGACTGCTGCTCTGTTCTGATAAGAGAGATGAAGGTTGTCTTGTCTTTTAGGGCAGAGGACCTACATCTGATTAATACAATGAGGACTTCAGCCAGAGCAGCTCAAGGCAGTTGGGAGCTGAGCCAAAGGGTACGTCGATGAACTCAGAGTGGGAGCTCCTCACCTGCTGCCTCTGAAGGACCTGAACTTCAGCTCGGGTAGCAAATGTCTTCTGTTCACCAGCCTTCATTTGTTATCATCCCTGGCTGGTGCAAACCGACAGCACTACATTGAATCCCACAGGCTTCAAGACTACACACCTGTGAAGCTGGCATCTACCCAGAGCAGGGAGCGTAGGTGCAGCCTTTTGAATCTTTTTTTTTTCTGCCTGAGCCACAGATCTGAAAGAGAAATAGACTGGGTTATTTCTTTTTCAATTCCCAGCCTGAATTCATAGAATCACAGAATCATAGAATGGTTTGGGTTGGAAAGGACTACAAGGATCATCTAGTTCCAAACCCCCTGCCATGGGCAGGGACACCTTCCACTAGACCAGGTTGCCCAAAGCCCCATCCAGCCTGGCCTTGAACA
>VWZZ01002276.1:172278-219575 GCA_013399095.1 Psophia crepitans
CTGACCCACGTGTAGGATCTTGCACTTGGCCTTGTTGAACTTCATGCAGTTTGCACAGGCCCACCTTTCAAGCATATCAAGGTCCCTCTGGATGTCTTCCCTCCAGCATTTCGACCGCACCACACAAATTGGTGTCGTCAGCAAACTTGCTGAGGGTGCACTCAATCCCACTGTCCATGCCAACAAAGATGTTAAACAGTCCCGGTCCCAGTACCGACCCCTTAGGAACGCCACTCATCACCGATGTCCACTTCAACATTGAGCTGTTGACCACAACCCTTTGAGTGCGGCCATCCAGCCAATTCCTTATCCAGGGAGTGGTCCATCCATCAAATCCATGTCTCTCCAGTTTAGAGACAAGGATGCCATGTGGGACAGTGTCAAAAACTTTGCACAAGTCCAGGTAAATGATGTCGGTTGTCCTTCCCTTGTCCACCGATGCTGTGACCCCATTGCAGAAGGCCACCGGATTTGTGAGGCACGATTTGCCCTTCGTGAAGCCGTGTTGACTGTTGCCAATCACCTCCTTACTTTCCATGTGCCTGAGCGTAGTTTGCAGGAGGATCTGCTCCACGATCTTGCCCAGCACAGCGGTGAGGCTGACTGGCACAGAGGTGAGGCTGACACTTCTTCCTCACACTTCTCTCCATGCAGTCCCTCACCTACCATGTTTCCTTCTTTACCCAGAGAATCCCAGCACGTGAAAAGACGCTTTTGCAGCATGCATGTTGGAGTTTAGCCTTTTGCTTGAAAACTGCTTATTGTTCTTTTTGTATGTCAATTGAGGACGGAAACCTTTCCTATTTAATCATAGAAAATTGCATTCAGAAATACAGAATCATCACACACAACAAAGTGGCTGGTTAAGCCAATTAAGAGATTCTAAAAAAGAAAAGAAAAAAAAAAAGAAGAAACAAACAAACCATTGTCAATATACCAATGTCAATTCTCACCAGAGCTTTGAGTTATCCAATAATAAGGCTCTTTGAGGGAATCTAGTCCTGCTTCCATTGAAGTGAATAGCGGAACTCCCAATGGTACCAGGAGGAGCAGAATCTAGTTAACAATCTGCAAGCTGCTGGTTCAATAAGAGTCACAGTAATTATACAGATGGCCATATAAAGAAGTTGGAAAAAAAAAAAAAAGCATGGAAAAGAAATTCTGTTGTAATAGGAGATTACTGAAGGCTTACATTTCAGAGGCAGAAGGAGCTAAATCATTTGACATTACAAAATGTGGTGGACAAATTGTAACAGAATTACATAACAGATATCAAGACAGGCATAAAGAACAGGTCTGTATCAAATTATATCTGTATTTTGGTATCAAGATAGAATCTTGCAGGTTTAATTACATGCTGAGTTTTGCACTGTTGGAAGCAACTGATTTCAGTAGGGCTGTGAAGAGTATAAATTAGTATATTACTCACTCAGAATTGTGTTTCTTGAAACAGGGAGCTGGGTTCAAAAGAAAGGGAATAAAAAGTGGGAAATATGTGTAGATGGTAGGGCTAGAAGGTACCACTTTAAATTGTTGCAGGGGAATTTCAAGGTAAACAGGGAAATAGTTTGTCTCCAGAGGCTGTGAAATCTTTAATAGTAGCAGTCTTTGAGAGTAAGTGTTAGATAAACATTTTTCAGGAACGTCAAAAGAAGCAGCAGATCCTGACTTGGGAAAGGAAGGCAGACTAGAGCATCTCTTGAAATCCGTTCCAGACACCTTTTCTATGATATTTTCCTATTTATTTATTTATTTTCACTCTGATGGTTTCCTCTAATCTATAGGTCACGTCATTTTAGTCACCCCTGTTGTACAGAATGTAATGACTCCTATTTGGCTTCTGGTTTGGTTTTAAAAGCCTTATAAAATAAAGATTCTCTTCATCACATTTATTACAGTAGTGCCTAACGATTAGCGAAGAATGGTGCCACTGCACTAAGGGTTATACTTGGTGAGCATTAGAGGGTCAGTTCCTCAGAGGCTTTTGGACTAAAAAGCCTTTGGTAGTTTGTTCAACAGTGAATCACCCTCGTGCTGAACAGTCTCTGTGATTGCTTTCTGCTCCATTTGGAGAACTCTGTTCCACTTCCTGTTTTCTTCCTCTGAAAGTACTCACACTGCAATAAAATCAGAGCTTTTGGTCAGTGGTGACCACTGTTCCCTGGGTATATCCCACTGGAACTGAGATGCCTATGTTGAGAGGTTCCTTACCTCTTCTCTAGATGAAAGGAAAATGAGTGTGTGTTTGGGGGGTGGAGGAGGGGGGCATCTTCAGGTGATGGTTTAAGGCTTGTGAGGTCTATGTTGCCTTGCAGAGGTAATTCCCTTCCCCTTCCCCTGTTGAGTATGTAGGGAAATTCAAATGTCAAAACCCCTAACCTAGGAATTTCAACCTGGTGTTAGGTTTTTAGAATCATAGAATCGTTTTGGTTGGACAAGACCTTTTAGATCATAAAGTCCAACTGTTAACCTAGCACTGCCAAGTCCACCACTAAACCATGTCCCGAAGCACCACATCTACACATCTTTTCAACACCCCCAAGGATGGTGATTCTGCCACTTCCCTGAGCAGAGTGTTCCAATGACTGATAACCCTTTTGGTGAAGAAATTTTTCCAAATATCCAATCCAAACCTCCCCAGCACAACTCGAGGCCATTTCCTCCTGTCCCATCACTTGTTCCTTGGGAGTAGAGACCCACACCCACCTCGCTACAACCTTCTTTCAGGTAGTTGTAGAGACCAATAAAGTCTTCCCACATCCTCCTTCTCTCCATACTAATTCATTCATTTAGATGGATTTAGTCTTTAAATTTCCTTAGGAAGATGTTTTCTCCATTTCTTCAACAGGCTCTGTGGCTTCTTTCTCCACAAGTGATGTTTCTATTCTCAGTCTTTTATCAGCAATGTCAATTGCAGATGTTTTTACCATACCTGTCATGAAGATGCTACTAACAGATGTTCCTGCAGCAGTAATCCTGAATCATCCTCTTTCCACTCACTGCCATTTACGTTCACTCTTTGCACATCCTTTGGGTCCGGTAAAATTACCCAGTAGGCAGGAGCATGGACGCTATACCGCCATGCAGGTGTAAGATGTCAAGAAGAGATTTTGCTGCCAGTGGGGCTTTAATGCCAGCAATGTGCCATCAGTTAGGCATTTTCTTAGACTGTAAAAGAGTTATGTTGGCCTTCCACTATTGTTTTGGTATTCAGAGTTTGCTTTGAAGGACTGGGCTTGCTGTGGGAGATGGTTCACATCTAGTCCAGTACCTCTATCAAATTTGTTTCTGTGCTTGGATGTTTCCTTTTAACATCCCTCCTCTAATGTTTTGAAGGAAGGTTTCCAATCTAGGCTCACCTTTTCTGACATAATCCATTTTCCCTCTTGTGGTACAATACAGTGAAGGTCATTGCACAGACTCACAGAAATTAGTCTGCCATGAGGCAGGAGAGAACTATTTAATCTTATTTTGCCTGCTTCCTACTACCCATACTGTGCAGTACAGCACCAGTCAGTCACCTGCAAGTTGATTCTGAATCAACCCGAAAAAACTGGGAGAAATACTTGCAAACCATGCTGTTCACCATTTGCCACAGCAATTGAAAGAGACAACTGTAACATCATGGCCTCAAATTAAATAAAATCAAACCCCTACTGGAAGAGATGTGGTGGGAGCAAAATACTCACAGCAGATCAGTTGGTTTTAATAAGCACCATTAGTAAGAACTGTAGTAAGACCCAGTAAGAACTGTAGTGGGCTTCTGCTGCTCCTAATGGACATCCAGACAAAGCTTGGCCAATGGAGCCTGTGTTGATATGGGTTTCACTGCTTGTAATGCCTGAGCTTGCAGTAATACCTATCCATGCTGGAATCACACCCTCAAATGCACCACAGAGCCTTGTAATGACAAAGATAACGAGCCATCAAAATTGAGTGGCTGGAAATTGTGAAGCCTCTTTTGCTGAAGGTCTTTAAATTAAAGCTGAATAATTAGCTGTCTGGAATGATGTAGTTACAGATGATCTTTCCTTTGGGCAGATAGACAAAGTAATTGACCTTTTGATGTCCTGGCCAGGCATGGTTTTTTTACTTTATAATCTTGCATTTTCATTGGGTAACAAATCTTGCTAATCTGTTTTTTCTGAGGCTCTTACACTGCCTCAGTACAATGTTGATGCATCAATCTTCAGAGTCATATCTGAGCCTAGTAATGCCTGCTATTAGGTTTACTTGCAAAATTAATTTCTAAAATGACACTATTCTAAGATTGCTCTAAATGTAGGAAGTCATCTCCCTTCTTGCTGCTAGGTTTTGTAGATTTTTTTGTACCTTTTCATCCAGAGAAAGCCTTAAAATGTGAAGAGCTACTGTCAAGGATAGCAGCCCCGTATTTTTTTTTAATTTAATAGGGGAAATGTATCTCTACTGTATAGAATTTTTCAGGCTGGTTAGGTGTGCGGACTGCATGTAAAGAATTCCTTGCTTTTTAATTTCTGCATATCCCTCTCTCCAACCTACCAACAGAATTTGGCTGGCGGCTTCATTCGTTTTTGTAACAGGTATGGAATTTAAAATTATCGTTAGAGTATGACTTCACCAGATTTATCTTTACCAAGTTCCAAAGCACTTGTTCAACTGGATTTCTGATTGCTATCATAATTAATGAAAACATTATTTGTTGGCAGTCTGGAAAACACTTCTATAGAACAATTCAGACAGAATAGATCCACTCTCTCCTACTGGACTCTGCTTTCTTTGGGTGTAGTGATCCATACATAGACCTTGATGTGACAGCAAATTCCTGCTGATTTCCTTGGGGAGAGTGGCGAGTGTGAGAACACTTCATGACGATGTCTTTGAAATAAGTCCCATGCAAATAGGCAGGGTTTGTCTGCATGGGTCCCTCCCCTAGGTAATGAGAGCCAGGGCGCTCTTTCTGTATTTCTTCCTGTGAGAGCCTATCTTCTCTTTAGCCAAATAAGTTTAAATTTATGCTTCCTTATGTCTTCTTATTAAGCAAGATATTAATTACATTATATGATTTAGATGTAGTCTCTGAATAGAGGGAATGTATCCCAATCTCAAGCTTGCTCTTTCCTTGGGCATTTTAAATAATTGTTAACATACAAATTTAAAATTTAAGTTAATATGGTATTTAGGATGTAATACTCCTTTGTTGTTTAACCTGTTATTATGTCTGATTATTCCACTACATTATGAGCTCACTCAGAGTAGAAGAGAAAAACATCTTGTCTTCCTGACAAGGCAAAGGAGATGAAGAAAATGATTACACAAAGGAGACAGAGGGTCCCATTCTGCCTCTGTTACGCTGTATTTGCATCCCTGTTATTCCAGGCATTTCAACAAAGTTATTCTGAATTTGCATCTGTGCCACCAAGGGCAGGATTTGGCCCACACCCTGTAGAGTCTGCATCCTGTTGTTATGGCAACAGAGTTCTAAAAATTGTGGAAGAAAAGAACACCAGGTTGTTGTGATAAATGATGCATTAAAAGTGACTGCTTTCTTGTGGTTTCATAGTTTTAATTGATGCAGTGGAATCCATTTTTATTGATAGGTGCAATTAGCCAATATGATGCTGTGGCAGCTTTAACATTCCAGTGGCCAAATATCACACAGGAGATGACCAGGTTAGATTTTATAGCAAGATGAGTGCTTGGTTAGCTTGAACTTATATGACAAACTTACGTTCTGTGCATTCCAACTGAACATCTCCACCAGCTGTCACACAGCAGCAGGAATCAACCTAAAGCTAATGTTATCACAGTGACAAGAAGGAAACCACATTTTTAACATCTGAAACATTCTATATTCTGAAACAGGCTTGTGGGGGAAAAAAAAGTTTCTGTGAGTTCCTTTACTTGTTTCTTTCAACATCCTTGCCTGGAGATATAAAAAGTATAATGCTTTCTGATGCTTTTTCTAGTCTGTACTGGGCTGAACTTTGAGATCTATAAATCTATCCCAGCCAGTCCTCTGAATTTACAAATCATGGGGCTGGATTTGCTTGATTGGCTTCACCATCCCCTCCCTGACAAATTAGCCTGCCAGCACTCATGTCCTTGGGAGGAGAGACCTGATTCGCATCCTCCTGGGGAATTATGGGTGGCACCGGTTAAGAAGCAAGCACAGAAATTAAAACACTGGCAGGCTAAAGGCAACAGTGAAATAGAGGTGAATTCACATTTTAATTACACAACATATTATTATTCATATAAAATGGGATGCGCTTCTGTTCCATTTTACAGGTGTCAATATGTTCCTAAGCTTCCAGCATAGCCAATGGTGCTCAAGTCAATGGTGTGGGACTTTCTCACCTAAATGCATTGCTTGTTGCCACATGAGATATTTTGGGGTATCAAAGACATCTAGGACTTTTAGGAAATGTGCCCATTTTTGAAGTAGTAACTTGATATACCTAATACGGCACCAATACTTCGGCACCTGGATCTTCCCATTACCTAGACTGCACAATTACATAGCTCAGATATTCAGCTGACACCAATGTTAGTCTTGTTTCAGCTGTATTAAATGAGACATTAACACATTAATTGTTCTGAATGATGGCAGATAACTGGTACAACAGCTATTTGGGTGCTCCAGTAACACCAGTCTGTAGGTTAAGTGGAAGTGGATGAGATCAGCTCCATGCTTACACCTAGAGAATCAACTTTAAAATATTGACAGGAATTTCTATTGAGAGTTTTTATCACAGATATAGAAATGTGGAAATTAATTAATAAACTAAATTTTCAGATAAAATCACTGTTGTGGCTCTGATACATGTTGATGATTAGAAAAGGGGCAGGAACCCTATGTGAGGCTGGATTAGGTTCTGCGTTGGTGTCCTGCAAAGACTGTGATCAGCAAATTTCAGGATACATATCAATCAACAGGGGAAAAAGATAGTCACCAAGACTCAAATTCAGCAGGATACTTGAGCATACAGATAGATTTTTTTACTGGAATTTCTCCTGTGCTACAGATTACACGCTTGCTAATCAGACCCTAGGTTGCTACAAACTATAATTTGCAGCATTACACATAATGTTGTTCTGTTTTTCAATTGCTCTACTTACCTTGTTCCCTGGAGGTCATAGCAAAACATTGTTGAGAGAAAATGAAAGTTAACTCTAGTAAATTCTCAGTGCACCTCAAGCACTGTCTGGGAAAAAGTTTATTCTTGGAAGCAAGGATCTGAACACTCCTCAAAAGGCTGTTGTGCCTGTGGCCTAGCTCTGGGTGCTGATGGGTGAACTGCCACCCCACCTGTGTCCTTGAAGCTCGCCAGAAATTACCGCCCCATTGGAGGAACTGCAGAAACCAGCATGTCCCCACTCCTCAGATTCTGCAGTTCCCTGGTGTGGTCATGGGAAAATAGCCCACACACTACCTCCTCCCATTAGACCATGGTCCATACACCAAGCCAGCTGGGGCAAAATGGCCGGGAAAACCACAGCAGCTCATGTGGGAATGTGTGTGGAGCCAGCACATGGGAGTGGAGCACCAGAAATGTGTTGGTAATAAATCAACCAACAGTTTTGAGTTAAACTGTCCAATCTGAGCAGGTTTGTTGAGGTTTTTTCCCAAGACAATGTGTGCATGCACATGTATTCAGAGAAATAACTCGTGTCTTAGAAGGCAACAAAAATGAAAACTACATTCCAGTGAAAATAACAGTGGCCGGGGGCTGCTATAGGATTATAATTTTTAGCTCTTAAACAGTGACAATACTTTCTGTACTGTAGAACAGTGAAGGTAAAATGTAAGTCCTGCCTAGATTAAGTAGCTGGGAAGAAAATACGTAAATCTGCAGCTTTAATGAAAAGAAAAACCAGAAGTGGTTACAGTCAGAAAAACACTTACAGGGTCTTTTTTATTTGTTCTGATCTGACCATAGGACGTAGACTAAAGAAGGAGTGAAATCTCACAGGAAGCTAGCACTGGCCTTGGCTACACTAAACCTACTTTCAGATATGCAGAGCAGGCCATGGCTTAGCTTATTTTTAACCTGTGATACTCCAAAATAGGATGAAATTAAACAAAACCCAGAGAGCAACAGAACCAACTCCTGCACATTCTTCCTGTCCTCGCACTCAGTTGCACAAATTCTCATAAAATCTGAGGTAGCGTATTTACCATCTGATGTGCTAGTGGGAACCTGCAGGTGCCGCTCAAGAGGAGAGGTAGAAAACCAAGCAAGACCGGAATCAGGTAAAACAGCAGCCCGGGACCCCTCAGCAGCAGTAGTTTTGCTGAAGCTTTGTTTTTCAAGGATCTTTGCTCTGAAGACAACAAAGAATCCAGGTGGTCTGGAGTAGTTAGAAAAGTCATATTGTTCCCTTCGCCTCTGGCAAAGAGTTAGAAAGCAAAACCAGGCCTGGAACGGGCAGCAGACGTCATCTGTTCTCTCCGTAATGGGAGGCGCTGACTGGGGCAGCAGCGTGAAATACTGCCTTGGCACGCAGAGCAAGCGTCTGAGCTCGTGAAGATCCCTCTGCTGGGAGCACAGGAACAACTTCATTCGTCAAATTGCATAGAAAAGAACAAAAAGAATAGACATTATTTCCTTTTATGTTTGCAGAGTTGTTAAAAATTGATGGCCCCATTCTCCAAGAAATTCATCAGGCATGAACTGAATGAACTGCAAAGTGTATTTTACGTTGCACATATATATCTGGACGGGAAGTGGAAAGTGGTCATAATTCGTGAACTAAAACTAACTTTGGTGTGACCAGCATACTACAGTGCTGCATCCATTTCCTTGGAAGTGTATGCAAACATTAAGCAAATAGAAGAGACTTTCTAAAAGCCCTTGCTGTCCCCTGAGGAATGTTGTCAGCAAAGATCAGGTTCAGCTGTCCTGTCACTTCGCAGGTTGGGTTAGAACCACAGACCACACTGAGGGTTTAAAGACGAGAGATGTGGAACGCTTATTTATTGTTCTTTGTCTGTGGTCTGCAAAGACACACAAATAGGAAATGGGCACAAACTGGAACACAGGAAGTTCCATCTCAACATGAGGAAAAACTTTTTATGCTGAGGGTGACGGAACCCTGGCACAGGCTGCCCAGAGAGGTTGTGGAGTCTCCTTCTCTGGAGACATTCAAAACCCGACTGGATGTGATGCTGTGCTACATGATCTAGGTGATCCTGCTCTAGCAGTGGGGTTGGACTAGATGATCTCTAGTGGTCCCTTCCAACCCCTACCAATCTGTGATTCTGTGAGCCAGATGATTACTGAGGCCCTCAAAGGATGTCCAGTTACAACTGCTGGTGGATTTTGTGTCTCTGGAATGAAGTAGTTGAGTAAGAGCAAAGCAGCATGATAACAGAACCTGATTGTCGTGGTTCGGCCCCAGCCGGCAGCCGAGCCCCACGCAGCCGCTCGCTCACCGCCCCGGCAGCAAAACACGGGGCAGAATAAGGCAACAAAAGGGCAAATGGCTTCGAGTTGAGATAACGGCCGTTTAATGGGCCGACAAAGGGAGAGGGGAAACGACAATAGGGCTGCAATAATTATCCCGGGATGTAAACAGCCGCGATAACAAACACAGTACTTTACCGACAGACCAGACGGACCAGAGGCGCAGCCCGCAGCAAGACCGTCCCGGAGCCCCCCGGGCCCCTCCCGGCCAGTCCCTTTATAGGGGCGTGACGTCACGTGGTGTGGGATAGCGGCCGGCCCGGCCCGGCTCACCTGGCCCGGGCCTGAGCATTAACCCCGGCCTGGCCAGAGCCAGGACACTGATGTAACTTCCTCTTCCTTGCTGAGAACATGTATTATGATGCAGAAATCAGAATTAAAAGAACAGTAAAAGATACTTTCCATAAGGAGTACATTATGGCCATTTAGCAAAGTTAATTGTTGAAACTGTTAAAATGCTTAAAAGCAGACAATGAAATACATGAACTTTGTGCCATTTCGAATTAGATTTAAATTTCAAGAGGACATAACGGGGCCAAGTATTTTGCTGCCAAAAATAAAAAAAGAATATCAATTGTTACTAAAATAGCTTGAAATTTGTATATCTTACTAAGTTATGTCTTCTCCAGTAAATTCTGGTCAATGAAAATATTATGAGGATTAAGTATTAAAAATGTCAAACTACATAAAAGCCTGAGATTGATACTTTTGAAAATAAATATAGAAGCACAAATTATTTTAAAAATTAATAAGCAGTAAGATACTACATGCAGTTATTTCAATGAAAACGTTTCATCTAATAATTTAATTTATTTTACTGTTTGTTAGCTAACAATGACATAATAATCACAAACTTGTTTGGAATTTGATTGCTACTTTGTTGACGTTTGACTGTATTTTTTGTTCGCATTTTATGCATAGACTCCTTTTGTTTGTTCTGACTGTGTTCTTTTCATTTACAGTAAAGTGTTTCCTGCATCTGAAGCTACTTCAGAATACACAATTTGTATAAATTTCCCTTAACCGTCTTTTTATTCCACACTAATCGCGTCGTCTTATTAATTTACTTCACCCACCTAACGACTGGTTTACTAATCTGAAAGGATATCCTATTCCAACCTTTTGCAATCTTAGGAAAAACAGTCTTAAGTCCTGGCTTCACCTAAAGGACAGTGGAGTTTTGGAGCTGGTTCTTCTTCACTCCGAACTCATGTTTCTGAAAGACTTTAATCGCAAGCTGTTTGAACCCAGGTATCAGGACGAGAAAGTCATCCACCTGATAGCTGGCATACAGCCTCTCTTCTTGAAAGGAAGAACACAGCGTTTCTGTGAGCAGTTGTGTAGACGCTGGCAGTCCAGAGAGGCATTACTCTGTATTAAAATTACCTGTGGTCATAGGAAAAATTAAGAGAATCTCTGAATAACATGCTGAGTACTAGGTAAAAGTTAGGGTTTCTTCCACGGTGTTCTCATTTTTAAAGATTTACTTGTATGTTTAAGAAGGTCTTGAGGACAATGCCGCAGTATTGGAGTCTAGCGTTTCCTCTAGGAAGACCTACCCCCCTACAGCACAGCTGTTACCTGACATCTGCATCACTGTGTTTCTTCCTGCACCACAAAGAGTCTCTCCTTTTTCTCCCACAGAACTGATCTTATCATTCACATATACCAGAGACTGACCATTGGATCCATCATCTCCTGCCAGTCAGGATTTCAATGATCATGTTTCTTTAATTTAATTTATTCTGAGATGTAGTTAGAGAGTACCATCCAAGATTTACAGTTTTGTACTATTTTCTTCAGACCTGAGGGAAAACATTACCCTTCTCCAGGTCCTGGATCAGACAGAAAGGGTGAAATATCCAGGAAGAAAATGTTGTTAGGTGGACTGGCAGAAGAGGTTACAAGCAGATATCCTCATTGCTTCATAAGAAAAATAATAGCTGCTTTATGTCCTGCATGGGACTTCTGGAAGGTGGAAGGAAAGTGATGGAAAGGGTGGCAATAATATTTTTTTTGTCTGGAAGTGAGGGGAGAAAAGAGGGGAAAAAAGGTGTAAAGGAGCTTTGAAATCCACTCCCCTGGCACTGGATGCCACTGCAAGGAGCTGCCTCACAGTCAGCCCAGCAGTGCCAGTACGTATTTCGCCCACGCTCTCGCTGGGAGCCAGGCTCCCCCTGCCCTACCCTCTCCGTCTGTTGCTGCTGCACTGGGAGAAGGGATGGTCTCTCCTTCAAATGTGCCGCCAAAAAGCTTTTTATTACTTTTAGTAAATTTCAAGAGAAAAAGTGGGGTGCTGGGAAGGAAAACCGTGCTGGGAGGGAGCTGGTTCAGGTGTCCCAGGGAAGTTCCAGTCTGAAGGGGAGTCCTGGTGTTGTTGCCTGGGTTGGGGGAAGCCAAAATCTCTGGGCAGCTTTATCAGGAGGGTCCTTCACGGGCAGCCAAATTGTGTTCCTCCTCCTGTTGNCAGACACGGCACATGCTCCTCTAAAAGGAAATTAGAAGTTTATTTTCTGCATATTCCTTAAGCACTAGGGAAAAACATCCTGAGAGTTGAATGGTTCTCCTCCCAGATATCCATCTGCTAATCAATAAATTCTGCAGCTGGTGATGGGAGGATGATTTACGGCACAGTGCGGTATCAGAGTTACACGGCTTTGTTGATCTATTGATGCAATGTATTACGAAGGCAATACCCTGCAGTGATACATTGATTCAAAACATGGTTGTAACCAGCAGCAGCATTACAGAATAGCCCAGTCTACCTTTTTTTTCTTTCTTTTTTGTGTCTATCCAGATGAAAACATTCAGGATAATGCCGTTATGGCATTGCTGGTCTCATCAAAAAGAAAAAAAAAAATCCTCATTTCTTTGAGAGTCAGTGTTGTGGTTCAGCCCCAGCCGGCAGCTCAGCCCCACGCGGCTGCTCGCTTGCTCCCCCCTGGTGGGGTGGGGGGGAGAATTGGAAGGGTAAAAGTGAGAAAAACTCGTGGATTGAGATAAAGGCAGTTTTAATAAGTGAAGCAAAAGCCGCGTGCACAAGCAAAGCAAAACAAGGAATTCATTCCCCACTCCCCATGGCAGGCAGGGGTTCAGCCATCCCCAGGACAGCAGGGCTCTGTCACGCGTAATGGTGACTTGGGAAGACAAACGCCATCACTCCGAACACCACTGCCCCCGCCTTTTTCTTCCCCTTCCCTAAGCCCCAAAACCAGGGCAGTCACACTTGGACCAGCTGCCCCCTTCAGCTGGGGCACGGAAGCTGTTGGGTGCTGTCCCCACCGAGGGCAACCAGACGGTGCAGACAGGCCCTGGCCACCACCTGCTTCACAGCTGGATGAACCAAGCAGCACTTACAGCCTGGTTGACGGGGGGCTGCCAATGCCTTTGAAACTGAAGAGGCTGCCTGAACCATCCTGTCGTACCACCATCACACTCTCTGCTTGCTCTTTCCTCTCCCCGTCAATGGTGAGCTGTGTTTGTTTCCAAGTGGTTTTGCCTCGCCACATTCCCAGCGAGCTGAGCACACTGCAGCCACCGGTGTATATCGAGCTATAAGACTACATTAAGAAAGCCTCCTAGGGAAGCCAGAGCACCACAGTGTTGAAATTAGACAGCATATTGTACAACACAGCCTCAGATATTCAGATGAACATTTTTCCTCGAGGTCCTGTAGGCACATCCAAATTCGAGCAGTGAAGAGTACAAACAGCTGCAATCCTCAGGAGCCAGTGGGCACACTGCTGTCACCAGCTACTGAAGTGTAAGTCAGTGATTCTGGCACACCTTGAGGAAAAAGTCTGCTACCCAAACAAAATATGGTTTCTCATCAGGGAATAGAGCAGTGGCCTGGAGGAGGAGCAGGATCTGACTGCAGAGTGCCACAGGGAGATCTGCTGAGGGGAATTAAGTGTTCAGGTATTTTTTCTTTGAATAATTATTTTTGTCTGACTATCAGCACACATGTGCTGGCATGCTCTGATGCAGAATTTTGCCTGCTAAAAAATTCTAACAACTTCTTTTTTGAGAGAAAATAGCAGTAAGTTATGTGCAATAACTGTTCAAAGCTTGTCATAAATCCAACGAGCCAACAAATAACTGGACTACCCATACACTTAAGTTCTCAGTGTGTCTCTCAGACATAGCAATGTCTTTGGAGCAAATGGAGAACTGAGAAGACACCCAAAGCTAAAGGGAGCACCTGGCATCCTTTCTAGGGACTGCATACCAGTGCATCTTTGGACTATGTACTAACAGCTTGCCAGGGAGTCTTACAGGATGCAGTTAATGGTATTCATTAATTCCCCTTCTCAAAAGGCCCATCGTACAAAAGAAGCAGCCAAGAAGGAGGATCTGTTAGAAAACTTATTTCTCGAGTAAGACAGAAAGGCAAAAATCAAAACTGGACTGGAAAAGGCCACGTTCCAGGCTGTTTGCCGTGGGTGCGCCTGGGAAGTGCTGCACTTACTGTTCCCAGCTTCAAGGAAGCAATAAGAAATTCATGTGGTTCTAAGTTGAGGGGTTTCCACACCGAAAAATAGAAAAAGAACATGCATTCCCTTTTTTCCTAAATGGAAAGTAAATCAAGGAACTGCATGCTCCTGTGGAGGGTGATAAAAATATCCTTAGTAGTCTGGATTGCTAAAGAAACATAGAAAATAGGGCAAAGGAGATGAATTAGATGTTATTACGCACCTGAAATTTTCTACAGTCAAAAGTGGTCTGGCACCCAATCACCAAGCAGGGAACCACTTACAGTACTACGCACTTGTTCGAAATTTTCAGACTAGCTGAGAAATTCTGGTGCAGATGTCACTATCTGTGTCTATTTTGGGCTATGTTGCTGTGCAATTAAACTAGAAATCTTTTTTTCTCATCCCAAGGATAGGGTAGCAATAGGTGAAGATACCCATACAGTACTTGCTTCTATGAGGACATTAGCATTTGCAAAACACTTTCTTGCTGAAGCCTCAAAATATAACCTGATGTTGTATCTTCTCAAATAAGACAAAGCTTAAGAGCAAGAAACTGGTTTGTGGCTGAAATTTCATTTTATCACACTAAAAGCAGTGACAGAATCTGGCATATAATAGTTCATATCCTTAGCAGTGTGTCTTGATAAAATTTTCATGTTGATTAGTTACTTGGGCGACTGGCCAGTGCTCTCTGCTAATGGTAGAAGACAGAGCATTTAGTTTGTAACAGACTTTGAAAAAAACCTTACAACTTAAATCAAAAGATGCTAAATGAGAATAGGTGTGACTTGTGTTTTCAAAGAAGAGAAGGAGAAGGGGAAGAAGTACTGATGCTTCAACTTCAGAAGACATGTATCTTCCAATACATTTTTACTTTGGTTTCTTCAGATTTCCAATTTCCAAACTGGAGATCAGGGAAAGAATTGGAGCAAGTCCAGAGAAGGGCCAAGAAGATGATCAGAAGGATGGAGCACCTCTCCTACAAGGACAGGCTGAGACAGTTGGGCTTGTTCAGCCTGGAGAAGAGAAGGCTCCAGGGAGACCTTATAGCAGCCTTCTAGTACCTGAAGGGACCTACGGGAAAGCTGGAGAGAGGCTGTTTGCAGGGGCAGGGAGTGACAGGACAAGGGGGAATGGGTTTAAACTAAAAGAGGGGAGATTTAGATTAGGTATTAGGAAGAAATTCTTCCCTGTGAGGGTGGTGAGGCACTGGAACAGGTTGCCCAGAGAAGCTGTGGCTGCCCCCTCCCTGGAAGTGATCAAGGCCAGGCTGGATGGGGCTTTGGGCAACCTGGTCTAGTGCAGGGTGTTGGAACTAGATGGTATTGGTCTAGGGGGTTTGGAACCGGATGATCTTTGAGGTCCCTTCCAACCCAAACCATTCTATGGTCCTATGATTCTATGGATTTATCACTTATCTGAATTCTTCCATACTGGGGAATAGCCCGTAGCGGTAGAGCACAGAAAAGAAACATTGATAGCAATATGTGCTGGAAAACGGTTTTTAACAAGACAAGTAATCATTGGAAGGTTTCTTTTATGCAGAAAACCCACTGAAGGTACTGCGTGCCTTGCTGCATTTGTGTGAAGTAGGATTTTGCTTGTGCATTTTTGCTTGTTTTGAATTACAGCTCTCTGGAGCTCTAAGTGCTGTGAATTGTTTTTCCACAGTAAATCCTGCTTAAAGTGGAGCAAACTTAGATCTTCATCTCTTAGAATTAAGGTTCTTCTTTGTTCACTGGAGACTATTCCCAGAGTCTTTGCTTGCTTCGAGCAAAAACTTGCAGATCAGAGCCTAAATAGTGGGGCTACCTAGTTAAACATTAATACAGATAAATCTGCTGACTCCTGTGCTAAGTTATGTGCTGGAGTGTGGTGGGGAAGAGCAATATACCCTGCCAGGAAGGCAGAAGGCTGCTCACTGAGGAGGATTTTTGCCTATTCTATGGCTGCTTCCACCAAGATAATCAGCTAAAAGAAGCCATAAGACAACCCTGATTATGTCTCAGTCATTGACAGCCATAACAGCTTGTATATACTATTAGGCAGTTTGTCACACATCACAGTATGCACTGAAAATATTGTGATAGATGCAGCTACTACTGTATATGGAGCTGTCAGAAGATGGGAGATGCAGGGATTGTGCCTTCAAAAATACGGAAGTCCCCAGCTCTATTTCATCTAGCATGCTACTTTTCAGTTGAAAAGCAGTGTAATTCTTATGATATTGTTCAGTATTCTTCTCCTCATGGATATTTTCCCCTTGCTTTTCCCCTGTCTTAAGAAGGATAGAGTAATCTAGCTCCATGAGTTCACATCAGGCGTAGCTGAAAGAGAAAAACATTGCTTGCACACAACCTGTCTTCAGAAAGTCAAGGTTTGAGTAAAACAAGTGGTAAGGAGCAGAACCACGTAAAAGAAAGCTTGTTGAGGGCTGGGATGTTGCGGAAGAGGAGCACTGACCTGTGGACTACAAGAAATGACCCAGATTCAGAATAGCAGTCCTCAGTGATAGAATTGAAGGTTTTTACATCCTGGGATGGACCTTGGAGGATGACATAATCCATCCCCATCCCAAATGTGTGTACATTGTCTCTGATGAGTGTTTGTCTAAGCTACAAAAATGGAAACTCCATTGTCTCCTCAGGCCACTTTTTCTACTCTGTTGCTCTCATTAACATTACGATAGCTTTTTAGCGAATCTGAATCACATTTTTCTTACTGCTAGTAAGGTCTCTTACTTCTTATCCTATCCATCACATGTATATACACAATACTCTCCTGTTTGTGCAGTCCTTCAAATATACTCAGACTGCTCCTCTGACTCTTCTCACCCTTAGGCTAAACAACTCTGTTTCTTCCAATTCTTCCTGCCAGTGTGGTCCTCTTGACCTGTGATCATTTTTTTAACTCCTTTCTAGACTCTTTTCATTTGATCTGTCTTATTCTTTAAGAATGCCTATACAAACTGGATACCTTAGTGTTAAAGTATTTCCCAACAGAAAGCAGAGCAGATAAACATCAGCTGTTCAAAGTCAGGGAGCAGCAAGGACAACTGCTCCTCAAGGGAAGGGGAGGCAGAAGCTGGACCATGGCTTCAGTCACAAGCAGGGGTAGGAGAGCAGGTCTGGCAACACTAATAAAGATCAGATCACCAAACAAGTCATGGTGATGAGGCAGGTCCGGGGTCAAGCTGGGAAGTTAAGCCCGCAGGTCAAGATCATCAAGGAACATGGCAAGGCACAGGCATGGCTGCAGAAGAGCTTATAGCAGTTTGAAGTATGTCTACTGATCCTGCTTTTTCTGGCATCTTTTTGCAGAAGGTGTTGGTTATCAAATGAATAGCATGACAGAAGACTTATTCATACAAAAATAGTATACTTTGTTCCAAAGACTGCTTTTTACAGGGCACCATTAGAGAAAGAATTGTTCTCAATTAACCTTAGAATATGAAAACTGTTTGACTTAAACTGAAAATCTTCAAGTCCATTTCTCAAATGCAATGATTATGCATATGTCTCCGTACAATCATTTAGGAGCTCATCTCTCCCCAGCTTTCCTCCAGAACAAAATGTCCATAAATCATAGAATGACAGAATCATAGAATCATAGGATTAATTAGGCTGGCAAGATCTTTAAGACCACCTAGTCCAATCATTAACACAGCACTGCCAAGTCCACCACTAAACCATGTCCCCAAGCACCACATCTACGCGTCTTTTAAATACTTCCAGGAATGATGACTCTGCCACTTTCCTGGGCAGCTTGTTCCAATGCTTGACAACCCTCAGCCTCCTCTTCTCCAGGTTAATCAGTCCCAGTTCCCTCAGCCGCTCCTTACAAGACTTGTGCTCCAGACACTTCACCAGTTTCATTGCCCTTCTCTGGACACGCTCCAGGGCCTCGATGACTTTCTTATAGTGAGGGACCAAAAGCCGAACATAGCACTCGAGGTGCGGCCTCTCCAGAACTGAGTACAGGGGAACAATTGCTTCCCTACTCCTGCTGACCACGCTATTCCTGAGACAAGCCAGGATGCTGTTGGCCTTCTTGGCCACCTGGGCACACTGCTGGCTCATATTCAGCCGGCTGTTGATGAACACCCATTGGTCCTTTTCCTCTGGGCAGCTTTCCAGCCACTCTTGGGTGGATCCCACCCGGCCCCATAGACTTGTGTGTGTCTAAGTGCTGTAGCAGGTCACTAACCATTTCCACTTGGATTATGGGGGCTTCATTCTGCTCCCTCTCCCTGTCTTCCAGCTCAGGGGGCTGGATACCTGGAGAACAACTGCTCTTACTATTAAAGACTGAGGCAAAGAAGGCATTAAGTACCTCATCCTTTTCCTCATCCTTTGTCACTGTGTTTTCCCCTGCATCCAATAAAGGATGGAGATTTCTCTCAGCCCTCCTTCTGTTGCTAATGTATTTATAAAAACATTTTTTACTGCCTTTTATGGCACTAACCAGATTAAGTTCTAGCTGGGCTTTGACCCTTCTAAATTTCTCACGACATCCTTGTAGTCCTCCTGAGGGCCTAACCCTAACCCTGCCCCTTCCTCCATAAGCCATAAACCCTCCTTTTATTCCTGAGCTCCAGCCAGATCTCTCTGTTCAGCGAGGCTGGTCTTCTTCCCCACTGGCCTGTCTTTTGGCACATGGGGATGGCCTGCCTCTATACCTTTATCATTTCCCCCTTGAAGATTGTCCAGCCTTGCTGGACAACTTTGCCCCTCAGGACTGCCCCCCAAGGGACTCTGCCAACCAGGCTCCTAAACAGGCCAAAGTCTACCCTCTGGAAGTCCAGGGTGGCAGATGTATGCCTCCAGGGGTTTTCTACCTCTTCCTAGCTGGGGTTAGGGAACTTGGATTTGAACCAAGCAGAACTCCCTGAATCGCAAAGGAGTAGAAAAGCAACACTGTTGAACACCCTCCCTCTGCCTCTGAATAAATGATGCACTGTTTCAGAATAAGTTGCTTTGGCTTCCCATGATGAGAGCTTAGACCTGTGAAGCCCAAGTGAGCCCACAGGGGTAAGGCAGAAAAGGAGCAGGGACTCTGGCAGTTGTGAAGGTCCCTATGAAGGGCAGAAATAGCATGATTGTCCACAAAACAGTGTTTCTGGAATGAAAGGGTCAGAGTCATAGTTCAGACTTTTCCTATATCTTTGAAATGCCCCGATCTTAAATAACATTGTCAAGTATGTCTGGCTACCAGTGCTGGTCTAAAATAACTTTATCTTAGTAATGAATGAAATCATATCCATAAATAAAGGAGAGAGTGGCCTATCTCACTCAAATATATAAGGATTGTCCAAAAAGAGCACTGTAATATTTCAAATATGGGCTAAATTTAGACTGGATTAATGAAACTGAAACAAGACATTTGCACTGTCTTTAGAGTTATTTACTTCAGTGGTGCTTAGATAACTCGTAAACAGGTTAAGTAAGGAAGGGAAAATCACCATTAAATTGAAAGATGATACATGTACACACACACGACTTAAACCAGATCAAATTTGTGTGTATAGATGGAGATTTAATAATTTAGACTTCTGGCACATTTTAACATTTAACACTGGGAAAAGCCTCTGCTATGCAGATTACCTTCATTGCATTTTTACAGTTAGTTAATGTGTAGAGGTAACAGTAGGGCCTGTAAAGCTCTGTTTTCCCTTCTGGCAAGAAAGCTGTGATAGGAACAGTTTATCCCCATTTTGTACACGCATGTTGTGACACTACCTACGGACCTTGTAAAGAAAAGCGTTATTTAAAATTGATGTTTGCTCTGCTATATTTGCAGAAAGCCATGTCCTCTCAATCCCCTCTTAATCCCCACACCCTGTTAATGTCTGCATCAGCGGTCAACCTTTCACAGTACCCCAAAGGAATACACCTCCTCGGCTTTTAAATGGATGAAATCAACCAAAAAAAATGCCTTTCCAGCTTAAAAAAAAATAAATCACGAGCAGAACACAATGAGAACTTCATGCCTTGTGGAATATAATTACAACTGTCAGGAGCCCTCTGACGTGTTCATGGGATTTGAATGTTTATTATATAACATCGCTACTTAAAAACCAAGGGACCGGCTCTGCCAGCACAGCGATGAGTAGAAAGATGTCGCATGGCATGTACACGTAGGGAAAGGTGCGCGCATTTATAGCAATAACAGCAAATTAAGATGAAAGGAAAGGACAGGGGGCAGAAGCCTGCCAAGTCATAAAACCAGATGGTTTGGTAGGACAGCTCGTACTAACCGCAACTGCCCTGCCATCTCCCTGTGAAAGGGATGAGAGAGGCCATGGATGTCCCTTAAGGAAGGACCTGAAGGGTTTTGTCAGGAGGGACCAAGCTCTACATGACCTGGCAGTTTTAGGCCATCCACTTTCCCCAAGCAAGATATTTTGGTGCACCTGAGATCTGTCCCAGGGGCTGCCAGAACAAGAATAACATTATACGAACAGGTCCTGCTCATCTCGCATAAGAATTAGAGTTGGCACGAGGGCAGGGTTACAGCTGGCACTCCTTGTGGGCTGCACCTACACTACAAAATCTGTTTTCTCTTGGAAACGATCGTCAGCTCGTGGCCTAGTGACGTGGAGCGACACAGAGCAGAGTGCCTTGCAGTCCCCTCCAGAGAAGAGCAGTGGGGTCCACATTGTAAAGTACATAGCCTGGGGTCACTCCCGGGCTGCGTGAGGTATCCTTTAAGCCATTAGGCACAGGTGGGGTTTTTTACATGCAGTTTATTGCAGATAAAAATTCCTGGAATTATGTGGGCTGTGTTTCAGCCCACCAGAATTGTATTTTTATAGCATGAAATACTGGGTATGCAATGTACGTCCTGGAGCATGGTATGGGGGCAGGTGGGTATTTGGAGGTGCCGAAATTGCTGCCATAGTGGTGAAGTAGGTTGGACAGAGGGAGCCAACCTGGGACTGACTGTTCCATCCTGTCCACTGGGAATAGTCCTTGGGCTGGACTTCCCCCAGAAGCAAACTCAGGTTTTTGTTTTCATTTGTTTTTATTAATGAGAACACATCAGCTCATTCCAAAAGAGAGTTCCCATAAGCAAATTAACATTTCTGCAGCATGAGCAATTACAGGATCAGTTCACCCAGGGGTGAACTGGGCAACTAAATTATTAGACTGCGTAGAGGTACCAGTGATTCTGATCTGGCTCCAATAATACTTTTACTACATCCCAAATTACATTTGGGAATATTAAAACATTCTGAGTTAACTGTTTCTTGTTCAGTAATATTGTTGAAGTAGGAGGCTAAAGATTTTCATACACATATGTAGAATCTCCTTCAGAGAAGGACAACAAGAAAAGGCCCCTGTAAAATCAGATGGTGACTACCTGTGCCCTCCCTGTCTGGGCTCGCCAGTGGGTTTCTGAGTGTCCAGACCAGGACACAGGGCAGATCTCATCCAGCTCTCAGCAAAAAACCTCTGGTTCACTGTTTAATTGAGATTCTTTAATAAGGAATTGGGACAGAGCAGGTGCAAGGTTTAAGACTGGGGAAGGAGGAGGGCTCTGATGCAGTAACAATGGCATTTTCTACCAGAGGGAAGTTCTTGAAACAGTTTCCCATTAATCAAGCCATGCAATCACTCCTACGATATTTGTGATGTAAGAATATTTTCTCTTTAGTACGTTTTTGGCAGAAGTAATCTTTACTACTGTTTTTCTAAGCCCAAGTTTTTTGTTACCCTGAAACCAGGAAATGTTGGGTCAATTTATGAAGCAGGAGAGCATTACTCCTTTCTTCTCTGGTGTTGCATACCATAGCTTATCATGCTCAGCTTGATTCACCCTCCTAATCTCTTGAACCTCATACAAATTATTCTGTTGTTGAATAACAATATAATTAGCCTAGGTTAGTTCTCAGGTTAAATGAGTTAATATAAAGACAGAAAAAAAGTTAAAAAGTTAGTAAATAAAAAAGACATAAAATAACTTCAGAATGAAAAAAACTTCCTAATGTACCTATATAAAGAAAGTAAAAAACTGTTCTGTAATATGTAGGCTGACAGATGTGCCAACCATTTGATGGTTTCCAGGCTGCTCTGTCTGTGTTACCCATTTTGCTAAAAAGGCTGCACTGGAAGTGAGGGAAGAACAGCATAAGAAAGAAGAGGGTGTTTAGGAGCACCACACAGCCCTCCCTGTCCCCTGAAGGAGTCTGTGCACAGCGGCTGCTGCACAGCAGCCTCCTGAGAAATCTTCAAAGATCACACACACACAGATCTCTGCTTGTCTATGGCACAGGCAGCGTCTTCAGATGGATAATTAGAGGGAAACACACTGGCAAAGAGTCTGTGTAATCTATATAACAATAACATTAAGAAAAAAAGTCAACATTCTGGGGACTATGCCAGTGATCAGGGCACTATAATTGCTATAATTAAAAGCAAGGCAAATATTGCAGGGAAAGTAGGTCACTCTTCAGGCTGGTGTATCCCTGATGCAAATAGAAACGAGATAAAGAAGATTGTGTAATGTGATCTAAAGCAGAGAAAAACTCTGTTGTTCTGAGCTTGCTAGAGACCCTTCATTAAATGCCTTCAGTTTTCACATGCCCTCCCAGCAGGCAACATTTTCATAAACAGAGTGAAGCTGTTGGAGCCTAGCGCAAGGACTGTTGGAGGAGTGTGTTGTAAAATCCAGCGAGCAGAGCATAATTAAGACCTGTTTTGCACAAGGATGGTTTTAAGGAGGCTACAATACTGCTTATTTCAGAGCCAGTGAACTTAAGCGCCAGTGTTTTTCTGACAGTAGTTTCAGTCACTGAACTTTAACACAAGTGGCTTTGCGCTTTCAGAGGTGTTGAGGTTGCAGCCAATATTTAACATCTGTCCGAGTCACCTGAAAACTGGTTTCTGAAGAAAGGGAAAGACACTGCGGCAAGAAAACAGACGCATGTTTCCTTGCATCATCTCCAGCACCATCCTAGCAGCGCGCTGGGGGTGACCCTGTCTCACTTGCCGTTGCTGCCTCCCCTTCTCTGCTCACCTCCCTTCCACTAGCTTCTCCACTGGCATGGGACTTGTGCAACTTTTACAAAAAATACTTAACAAAAGAAGTAGTTTATTCATGTGAAGAGTGTTTAGAGATTGCTGTGGCCCTGCTGCTCAGCCCATGTAATTTCCATCTTCTTTTCCCCTCTCTATCTTCCCCCCAAACTATCTCACCATCTGACTTCTCCCCTATGTAAATTTAGTTTTTTTGGATCCTTATAGGCAGGTAATTTTCCCCCATGTGCTAAACCAGAAGTGTATAAATGCTGGTGGATCCAGATAGTCTCACTATGAAGGCCCTGTGCCATGACCCTCACTTCTCCTTCCGGGCTTTTGGGTGGCCCCCCTTCCTCACTGCCTTATCATGGGCTCGGGGTTGCACGCTGAGCACTGAGCAGGCACCCTACCCTGACAGTAGTTTTATCCTCCCCCTGTGACAGACTTTACCAAACAGTGTGTGGGAGAGGTCTGCAAGCATTCCAGTGGAAAAAAATATAAAATAATGATAAAAAATTATAAATAAATAAATTATAAATATATTGAAATATTTATTTTAGTTTTTCAGTAAAAAGAACTCAACATTCCAAAACTACTTACATTTACCTGCTTTCCCATGCCACTGCAAAATTAGTTCTGCAATGAATTCAGGGTTACAAGAATTTTGCAGTAAGACGGGGGTATACTTAAGTCTAAATTTAATTCATTTGAAATAATTAGCTAACTGGGAGCTCTGTTCCTCTTAATTGTAAAGATTCATTGATATCCTTGGACTCTTTCTCTCTGTATTCACTTTTATTTGAAGTATTTTGTGCATTTATAATTTACCTAAAAAAGAAGGATAGCAGTCATATTCAAGTTTCAAAGCGTACAGATGTTTACCCTCATAAACAGAACGGCAAAGTCATTTCTCTGGGCCAGCATGAGACGATGGGCTTGCTAAAATCCTCTAACAAAACTATTTAGATAATCAATTCAAATTAGAATATGGACCTTCTTTGATAAACTACTGGATTATTAACCTTAATGATGTCAATGTTTGGGGTTCTTCTTTTTCCTGCTGTCAAACTCAACTTATTAGTGTCTAAGGTACCAGTCACTCATTTAGTAAGACAGTAAATTGGGAGGAGCTGTTGATTCCGTCAAGGGTGGAGAGGCCTTGCAGAGAGAACTGGCCAGATTAGAGAACTGAGCAATCACCAACTGTATGAAGTTCAACAAGAGCAAGTGCTGGATGTTGCACCTGGGAAGGGGCAGCCCTGGCTGCTGTACATACAGACTGGGCGATGGGACGCTGGAGAGCAGCCGTGCTGAGAGGGACTTGGGAGTCTTGGTTGACAGCAAGTTGAACATGAGTCAACAGTGTGCCCAGGCAGCCAGGAAGGCCAACCGTGTCCTGGGGTTCATCAAGCACGGCATTGCCAGTCGCTCTAGGGACTGTCCTAACCTAACACTGCACTGGTATGGCCTCACCTTGAGTACTGGATGCAGTTTTGGGCGCCACAGTAAAAAAAAAGACATAAAGCTATTGGAGAGTGTCCAGAGGTGGGCAACCAAGATAGTGAAGGGTCTAGAGGGGAAGATGTAGGAGGAGAGGCTGAAGTCCCTTGATTCGTTCAGCCTGGAGAAGAGGAGACTGAGGGGAGACCTCATGGCAGCCTACAGCTTCCTCACGAGGGGGAGTGAAGCGGCAGGCGCTGATCTCCTCCCTCTGGTGACCAGCGATAGAACCTGAGGGAATGGCATGAAGCTGTGACAGGGAGGGTTTAGCTTGAAGATCAGGAAAAGGTTCTTCACCAAGAAGGTGTTTGGGCACTGGAACAGGCTCCCCAGGGAACTGGTCATGGCACTGAGCTTGACTGAGTTCAAGTTCAGTACAATGCTCTCAGTCATCTGCTGTGATTGGGCTGGTTCTGTGTGGAGCCAGGAGTTGGACTCCATGATCCTTATGGGTCCCTTCCAACTCAGGATACTCTACAATTCCATGATTCTATGATAAGGTAAAAGTCACAAGTTTGTTTCACACTGAGAAATTTATTAATGTGTGTAAATAAACACAGCAACAATGTAGCATAATGTGAGGGAATTGGGAAACTCGCTAAAGTTTAGAGATAGACTGCAAGGACAAATTGATCCTACTGAGCCTTTTCCTACAGGTCTCTTTGCTGTGATTTGGCTTAACACACTGAACTAAGAGGAATATGCAAAGGTATGGAAAGAATTGATAATTGCAATTATTTTGATTAAGCCTGTGGAAATTATATGTGTTGCAATGTCCTATAGTAAAAGGCATCCATAAGAAGAACTTGAAAGTGCTAGCTGAATGTCTTGAGTTAACCTTGACTGATTGCCAGATGCCCACCAGACCTCTCTCTCAATCCCCCTCTTCAAGGACAGGGTCAAGATAAAGGACACATCCACCTGCTACAGTATAGTGTCCTCCACAGGCAGCAGTGTGGGTATTTGCTCCAGCATGGTCCTCTGTGGGCTTCAGGGGAATCTCTGCACTGGTGCCTGGAGGACCTCTACCCCTCCTTCTTCTGTCTTGGTGTCTGCAGAGCTATTTTATTCCTATTCTACATTCCCGTTAGCTACAGTGCAATGGCTTACATGCACATCCATGTTTTTTTCTGGTAGTCACACACCACCTGCCTATCTCCTGCTTATGACTTGTAAGAAGTCTAAAATACATCATCATCTGCTGCTTTTCATAATCATTCCTGACTCTGGTGAGCATTTAGGACAAATTGGCTTCACTGTGGGAATAGCTCTCCTTATAAATCATCTTCCCTATTAAATCTCATAAATCTTGGAGTGAAACAGACACTGATTGAATGATATTCTCTGCAAGAATTAATACCCAGAAGTGTTACTACTCCAGACTTGAAAATTTAGTTATTTTCACTGCTCTTAGTTGTACTGACTGACTAAAGCCAGGAAAAAATGAAGAACGATGGATTAAAGTGGGACTATGAAAGAGGACAGTTGCAGGACACCGAACCTGACATTCTTCATTGCTCTGCCACCAGCATCTTACAGGTGCCATGCAGAGTCTGAGAACCCATTCTGGAACTAGAAAATACCTCCAAAAGGCTGAGAATATATCCATATCCCTTGGCAAATCATTTTGTGGTAACTGAATTCTACCTTTATAATCACATCCATTTGAATTCCATGAGCTACAACAAGTCTTTGTTTCTTGGTATGTCTTTTCCATTAGTGTAGTATAGAATCATAAAACCATAGAACATCCCGAGTTGGAAGGGACCCATAAGGATCATCGAGTTGAACTCCTGACTCCACACAGGGCCAGCCCAATCACAGCAGATGACTGAGAGCCTTGTCCAGATGCTGCTTGAACTCAGCCAAGCTTGGTATGGTGACCACTTCCCTGGGGAGCCTGTTCCAGGGCCCCAGCACCCTCTATGTACCAGCTCAGGTATTTACAGCAGGCAATTAAGTTGACTCAGTGTGGTTTTTAGTGTAACTTACCTCTGAATGCTACACTATTTTTCAGTGTCTTTGTTAACTTCGAGATACAAAGAATGAATAGAGAAAATAATTTTGTTTAGGGACTTTCAAATGATAGTCATGACATGATAGTTGTTGTCAACTATGTCTTCGAGTGCCTGGATAACTGCAGTTCAGAGTACAGCAGTAAATCACTGAAGAGTTTTCTATAAGGCAGTTTATGAAGGATAATTTTAGCACAAGACCAACTTACCACTGAATTAAAGAATGAGGTATTTGTAGAAAGTTTGAGAATATCTTCATGATACAAGGTGATAGATGGCATATTGATGCTCCTTCCAAATCCAGGTGCAAAGGGCATTAGCCTGCTGGTAAAGGCTCAGGTAGGCTTAGCAGCTTCTGAAGATCACCAGTTGATTTTATGTCACATAAATTCGGCATCATACAAATGAATTTGCTGCTTGGGAAAGTAGAGGGCAGGAGGAATAGAAGGCAGGGAGTGTGACCAAGGAGGAAGAATTCACAAGGGAAACTAAATGAGAAATCACTGAGAAGGGATGAGGAGACACCTGAGGCCTTGAGACAGAGCTGTAAGGACTGATCTAGCGATTTCCTAAGATGGAAAGGTAAATGCTGTGTTAAGTGTACACATCTCACACTGCAGTAAGCATTTAGCAGGTCAGAACCGCCTTGGAAGGGCAGGTCTGTCTGGAAGAAAAATATGAACAAGCATAGTCAAGGTGCATACCTTTCCAAGGCTGATGTTCACAAACTTTAAAATTGCAGATCTGAGGAAGCCTATCAGATACAAAATCCTATTCACTTGACTAGTCCAACAGGAACATCAGTCCGTTGGGCTAAATGGATTTGTGTTTTCTAAATAGTGATCTCCAAAATCTGATTCCTGTTTAAAGTGCTTTCCGTGTCATATTAGTCATTTATCAGCAGTTCTGGCTAAATAGGGAGGTTCCTGTTAATTGGAGGTTAGCTGATGTGACTGCCATCTACGAGAAGGATCACAAGAAGGATCTGGGCATCTACAGGCCTGTCAGTCTCACCTCTGTGCCAAGGAAGGTTATGGAGCAAATCATCTTGAGTGCCATCACACTGCACGTTCAGGACAACCAGGTGATCAGGCCCAGTCAGCCTGGGTACACGAAATGCAGGTCCTGCTTGACTAACCTAATCTCCTTCTATGACAAGGTGACTACTTAGTGGATAGGGGGAAGGCTGTGGATGTTGTCTACCGGGACTTTAGTGAAGCCTTGGACACCATTTCCCTCAGCATTTTCCTGGAGAAACTGGCTGCTCACAGCTTGGATGGGCATACATTTTTCTGGGTAAAAACTTGGCTGGATGGTTTTGGCAAAAAAGAGTTGTGGTGAATGGAGTTACATCCAGCTGTAACTCTGACTGCTGCTGCCCACACACTGGTCTTTTTTACTAGACCAGAAAATCTGATAGATCAGTGACCCTCTGACTCCAGGCATTGGCCTAGTGAGAGAAGAAAATCACGTTAGCCTCGGCTGGGCTAGTTGACCAGCTCCTATTTAATCGCTATAATGTGAAAAATAATTGGTAACATTCTCACTGGTGGTACTGCATCTTGCTTATTATTTTCTTTTTTCACCCTTTGTCAAACTCTAAAAGCCTCCTTTTGTTTATATGTTTATGCCTCATACATTTATAAAAGTAGTCATTTGTGCTCAGTCGGCACAAGAGTTCTGGAAGAAGTGGGGTAAAAAAGAGAAAGGGATGAGAGCTAGGAGTGTCCTGGGCACAGCCTGGCAATGCTGAGCAGCTCTAGCTCAGCATGCAGTCAGAAAATACAGCCCTTGATTGACATGACACCCAAAAAAGTAGAGAACAGAGTAGATCCTGAAGCAGCTTCAAAAAACAGTATCAGCTGAAAATCTTTGCAGAGAGCCAGCCCTAAGAATTGCTCTCCACACATCTGTCTAACATAATTTTGACATGAGAGCAGCCCAAGACAAATCAGAGAGGTTTGTAACATCTTGTTCCTTCCTCACTTCCTCTGAAGTTTTAATGGATTCTCCAAAAGGAACAAAATTTTGGATAAGGAGAGAGGGAAGGTTAGTTTCCAAATTACTTAGGTAGCATGTCCTGGTCCGCTTATTTCTTAGCTCTGGTGTGGCTTGTGGCTGTGCTACAACAAATGCTCTGTAGGCTATTTGACACTCATGAGCTCTGTTAGCTCTGTGTTGAAAGTCCTCCTCAAGCGTGCTTTCCAACCTGAATTGAAGATGAACTTTGTCGGCGGCAGATTTCCATTTCAGTGGAGCAGTAACTTCCATTTGACATTTAGTGATCCTGCTACTCTTGCTGCATGGTAAAGCTGAAGGAGAGAAAGGTTAAGAGGTCTGTCAGGGATGGTGGTGATTTGAGTCAAGCCTCTCAAGTTCCAGTGTTTTTTAAGAGAGCAAAGCATATATCCAAACAGGATGTTTCCGAGCTGCCTCCCCACTGTGTGCAGTTTCTTCCAGTCAGCAGCTGTTGGCATAAGGTTGCTAAATAGTACCCAATTTGTATAAGCCCCCTTTTTCTAAAGCCTCAATGTTGGCAGACACTTTGAAGAACAACAGATAGTCTGTAACTAAAAAGAACCTATAATGGTATGGGTGGCTGAAAAATTTTATTAGAAGTTTGAGATGGTTGCATTACTCATTAGTGACATTTCTTAGACCAGTAGTTGGAGAACTTTACAGCCCTTCACATCACTGTATAATGACTGTCTCCACAGGTTTTTAAAACAGGCATTGAGAACCAGTGAGGGCAGAATTTTTGTTATTCTTTTCACAGAATCATAGAATGGTTTGGGTTGGAAAGGACCTCAAAGACCACCTAGTTCCAACCCACCCTGCCATAGACAGGGACACCCTACACTAGACCAGGTTGCCCAAAGCCCCATCCAACCTGGCTTTGAACGCTTCCAGGGAGGGGGCAGCCACAGCCTCTCTGGGCAACATGTTCCAGTGCCTCAACACCATCACAGTAAAGAATTTCTTCCTAATATCTAATCTTAATCTAATCTTGGGGGGACGGTTGGACTAGATGATCCTTGAGGTCACTTCCAACCTTAATGATTCTATTCTATTCTATTCTATTCTATTCTATTCTATTCTATTCTATTCTATTCTATTCTAAATCTCCCCTATTTTAGTTTAAACCCATTCCTCCTTGTCCTGTCACTACACTCCCTGACAAACAGCCCCTCTCCAGCTTTCCTGTAGGCCCCTTCAGGTACTGGAAGGCTGCAATTAGGTCTCCCCAGAGCCTTCTCTTCTCCAGGCTGAACAACGCCAACTCCCTCAGCCTGTCCTCACAAGAGAGGTGCTCCAGCCCTCTGATCATCTTCGTGGTCCTCCTATGGACTTGCTCCAGCAGCTCCAAGTCTTTCCTGTAGTGGGGACCCCAGAGCTGGACGCAGTACTCCAGGTGGGGTTTCACGAGAGTGGAGTAGAGAGACAGAATCACCTCCCTCAACCTGCTGGCCACACTGTTTTTGGCTGCATCTTTTCTTTTGTTCATTTATTTCTTAAATATTTTGGAGTCCTTACTAATACTGGGCAAGGGTGGTCACCACTATAGTATGAAGTTACTTCTGAAAATGATGAATGCAATGGCCATTCTCTGGGAAGATGTTCTTCATGCTTTTGTTTGGAACGTACACTATAACATAAGTAAATCTTGACTAAAAATGCAAGCGTCTCTCTTTCTGAATAGAGTTTTAAATACATTATGGAAAATACCTTTTTATGTCTGGTTTTCTTCTCCTCATTCAAATTAACGGTAAATTTATGACACTGGTCAACTTTTACATTCTTCATACCTCTCCATCACCTCTTATAGTAAATAATGGGCAATATAACTGTTCAGAGAAAATGTTAACAATTTAACAGCTTTGCAATGCAGATATTGTGAAGGGAAGGGACTTCTCTCTAGCAGAGTTATAAATATTAAGATTAGATTAGGAAGGCAGACTGATAGCCCTTCAGTTCACACCTCCTGCAGCCCACAACACTTTATCCAATTTGCTCTCATCATCAACTCTGTTTATAAATGAAGAAGCCACATACCTCAATATTTATAGGTCAGAGCTGCAGGTCTATTTAGTGACATTATGAACACTGTAAATCAAGTCATATCATAAACTATGAAGGAGACCAATGGTACAACCATAAAACCAGAAGGAATTTATTGCCATGTAGCCAAACAAAAATCGTTTAGATTAGTTTTTTTTCTCACCTAGAATCGATGTGTCAAGAGGACAGGAGAAGTACAACTAACATCCTCAGATGAAGTACAACCTTCTGGGGGCAGCCAGGAGTGATTAGATGAACCATTGGTGTGATTAATTTTGACCATTTTTTTTTCCCTGTCTATCTGGTAAACCTACCCTGGAAATAAGCAGTGCTATGTCATCCATTTTTGCTAGAGGACATACAAAGAAAACACAGCCAAAAGACTGGAGCACTCATCAGCTGCAGTGTAGCCCTTTTGGAAGAATCTCTTGCAAGTCCCTTGGCATCTGACTATGAGCTCCTGTTTTAGGCCACTTAGTTTTGCTCCAGCACTTGCCAAGTTCACCCGTTAGCTGCGGTGTTGTGGTTTAATCCCAGCCAGTCACCAAGTACCAGGCAGCTGCTCACTCACCCCTCCCCAACAAGGGGATGGGGAGGAGAAAGGTAAAAAACTCCTGGGTTGAGATAAAGACAGTTTAATAGGATAACAAAGGAAGAGAATAATAACAATAATAATAATATCATCATCATCATCAACAACAACAATAATAGTAATAAAACCAAGCGATGCACTAATGGAATTGCTCACCACATATCAAAGGGAAAAAACCCCAATCTGATGCCCAGTTTGTTTCCAAGCAGCAATTTCAACTCCCGACTAGTTTCCCCAGCTCTGTCCAGAGCATGATGTTGTACGGTGGGGAATATCCCTCTGGCCAGCCTGGGCCAGCTGCCCTGGCTGTGCTCTCCCAGCTCCTTGTGCGTCTGGCAGGGCCTGGGAAGCTGAAAAGTCCTTGACTTTGTGTAGACACAACAACTGCCCAGCAACAACTAAAAGCATCAGTGTGTTATCAGCATTATTCTCATACTGAATCCAAAACACAGCACTATATCAGCTACTAGAAAGAGAATATACTCAGCCAAAACCAGGATATGCAGCAAAAGGGATTGTGTAATATGGGTCTTCCCCTGTCCCGGAACATGTGTGCCTGCATGCTCTGATCTAGAGAGTCACTGACAGTAACATGAACTACTGGATTTGAAGGAAAACTCAAGAAACCAAAATGTCTTGATTGATGCCTCCCTTTCCAGGTATGACTTTGTGGAGAAAGGAGACCAGCTGACTTGAGGCATCTACTGAAGCAACTCCTTTTCAAAGCTCCTTAGGAGGAAACAACTCCCTGCAACAACACAGCTAGTGCCTGAAGAAAAAAAAATAGTATTTGCTGTAGATTTTTCACTTCCAACAGTCACTGTCAAGTTGACATAAACATGTGTAAGACATACACCTGGCCCAGGTGTTTCTGTCTGAGGTAAAATGCTCAATTATCATCCTGATAATAACTTGCCCTGCTGGATTTCTGTGCCACTTTTATTGCTAGGGGTCCTTTGAAATCGATATTGCTCTTAAACCTGATTTCATGTTTGTCTTCCTGTGTCAGCATTCACTCCTGGTAATGGGTATTAAATGTTAGCAGGAACAGCTGGGTAGTACTTTATCCCAGACACAACATCATCCCCAAACCTTTCTACAACTTCATGAGCTTTCATGGATAGTCACGTGGTAGCATATCTATGTCTTGCTGACAATCATGTAAAAGTGAGTGCCTTGGGAGTCCCATTGTTTTTTATAGCAGCTGCATTGTATGTTTTTAGAACAGAGCCTGCCTTTATTTTTTTGTATTCCCTTTATAGAATAGGATTTAATTGCCATGGGCAAGGTAGTGCTTATATCACCCTAGAGAGTAATAGCTGTAGTTAGAAAACTACCGTGCCTCTAAAGGATAAAAACTGAAACTTTGCTTTTGTATTATTTGTCCAAAATCCAGTTCATTTTGGTGGTTTTGGACTCTACATTTTTGAATACCAACTGCTGCTGGCCATGGTTAGTTTCAGTGTGTTGAGGTCTGGGAACACTTAAACATCAGATTTGTCTATTGAATGGGAAAGTTGAGATGAAGGATGTCATCCTAATTGGTCACAATGGAATTATGAGACATTGTGGTTTTCAAAAGGAAATGCAAAGTTGGTGAAGTTTAGCTAAATCTGTGCAAGCAGGGTGTGTTCTGTCTTTGTTAAAATAAGCTATATATTGAGCATTAAATATGAGGTACTGAGTAGCCTTTAAGGAAGGGACCTTTTTGTTTCCAAAGTGGAGCACGAATTTCATAGCTAATTACATGGTTTTTATAGAAAGATCCCTTAAATTTAAATTCCTGTCTGTCTGAAAGTGGAAAATGCTTATGTTTGTTAAATACAACTTTGCTATAACAGCCATTGTGTGGTCATAGTAGAACTTTATTTCGGGTACTTAGTTAGCACTTTTGAAAGATCCTTTAACTTTCTTGCAGGCCATATCAACATTGAGATAAAAAATATATGAGAAGAAATTTAAATCTTCCATTCTTTATTCCTAGCATATTCTTGCATCCCTTAGGCACAGAGTGGTGTTATGAACACTTTGGGCTTTGAGTATCTATGTAACTGAATGTAAACTTGAAGGTGCAAACAAAGGGAAAAATTTAAGTTTTAGGGTGACACAAGGTGAAACTAAAGGACTTAAAGCAAAGGAAGAGGCAAGAAAAATCAACAGTGAGTTCTCCTAAACTACAGAATTTTCTCCCAAGTGAGCTTGGGAGAACATGCTGCTGAAGGCATCCAAAGTAGGGTGGACCTGCATATATCAATGCCGTAGTGTCTCAAAGGTACCTGAGTAAGCAGTCAAGATACTTCTGTCCATACTGCTAATTTGTAAAGAAGGATTTGTCTGAATATTGGACCTCTGAAATCAAAACTGGAAGATGTTTCTGGCAGGAACTGGAAGCTATTAGGTGCTGATTAATGGCAGTTGATACTGGGGCTGACAGTGTTGATGATCTCAATGAACAATCTGGGCACTGAGAAGGAATGGACACTCACTGAGTTAGCAGATGACATCGTGTTGGTGGGGGAGAGTTTGATGTGCTGACGGGTAGAGTTGCCATTCACAAGAACCTCAACAGGGTGTAAGAATGGGCTGAAAGCAGAGATGAAAATCAACAAATTAAAAACCAAAATCCTGCACCTGGGTTGGGAAACTGCCATGCAACTGTGCAGACAAGGGGCAAGAGACTAAGGAGCAGCTGTGCCCCAGAAGACCCAGGAAAACCTGACATACAGCAGGCTGAACATGAGTCAGCATCATGATGGTGAAGACTACCACAGGCTGGACTGTGTTAGCAACAACATAGCCAGCAAGTCAAGGCAAATGTTTATTCCCTTCTACTTGGTGTTTGTAAGGGTGTGTGTGGGATATTGTGTCCAGTCTTTGGCTTCCCCACACAGGAAGGATGTCAATAGGCAGAAGATAGTGTGTGGAGGGCCACTGCGATGGCTGGGGAGCACATGATGAGTGGGAAAAGACTGGGAGGTCTGAGCTTGTTCAGTCTAGAAGAGAGAAGGCAGAGAGGAGTATAACCACTTTCCTTTACTATATAAAGGGAGCTTATAAGAAAAGAGAGAGGGATGCTTTCCAGAAGTGCAAGGACAAGAGGTGGTGGTCACAAGCTGTGGTAAGGGAACAAATTCTTCCTATGAGTGTGGTTCAGCACCTCACAGGGTTGTATCAGGATGTCATGGAGCAGCTTGGAGACTTTCAGCACCTGGTGGGAGAAGTTCCTGTGCTCCGTCACCTAATTCTGAAGCCAGTCAAGAGACAAAATTAGAATTACATACCAAATAATGACAGTCTAAGGAAGATGGATAAGAACCTTTTCTCCTCTTAGTCTCATAAAAAAACAAGGACTGTCAATGAAATAAAAGGTGGTAAACTCAAAATTGATAAAAGCAGAGATTTTTCCTGCATTATGAATTATTAGATAAAACAGTAAAGTTACAGTTTTAAAAGATTCATATGAGTGTCTGGGGAGTTACGGGAAAAAGAATAAGAAAAGCTGTATTATTTAACAGTGCCAGAAAAGTGAGATTTTAAGAGAGATAAAACTCCACATTTTCATTTTAAAGGAGTTCTAACCATCTACAACTCACACAAAGTCTCTATCAGGGTAATTTAGTCCTCAGGTGTCTGCTGTGGGTTGTTTTCAGCAGTCTCAGACAGGAATTTATGTTTCAGGAAATCCAAAGGAATCCCTTCCAAAGCAGCGGAAAAATTCATACAAGTTTTTATAAAATAGCATCAAGCTTTTCCTGTAGACAGAGATGATATTGCCATCTATGGAATATATAAAAAGCTAAAAGTATTAACAAAGGTATCATCAAGTAACAATCAAGGAATTTTTCTTTTCTTACTTGCTAACAGCGATACTCAGAAATTTTCATTTTTCCATTAAATAATTAACATGAAAGGACTGAAACCTCTGTTTCTCTTAAGTCCATGCTGAGACCTTTGCTAGGAAATATGAACACAGGTGTTGCCAAACTACATCAAAATGTCATGTACTAGTGGCAAACATGGCCAACAGTGACATCTGATTCTATGTCAGCATGAGCTTTACTTTTCCCAAAATGAACTGAGTACCTTCTCCTCTGAGAAACGTTTCTGCTGATGTCACCAGAGCTCCGGGGCCTGGGAGTGCTTCCTGGTCCCAGATGGGGTTTTCTGATCCCAGGACGTGTGGATAAGATCTGAGTCTTCAAAACTCTCCAGTTTTTTTGAGCTTGAGTTTTCATTAGGTGGGGCCCAAGTGAGGGGGCAAGAAAGGACAGGGGCATGCTCCTGTAGGTCCCCCAGTCTTCAGGGCTCCCCAAGACCACCACCAAGGAAGCACTCCCTGGAGCACATTTGCCTCGAAGGTAAGAGCAGCCACTGTAAATTACTCCTTCCTCCAATATAAAAATTATGCAATTATTACTCAGTTTAGCAGAAAATTTAAACATAGCAAATTTACGTATGCATTTACATCTGAAGAGAGAATGAGAGGACTTTAAATGTAGACTAGGGCCATTGGGGCAATTGATGTATCATTGCATTTCTTCACTTTTTCTTTGCAAAGAACTGTATGGAAGAAGTAGCAAAACAGAAGCCATTAACACGTAATTTGATCAAAAATTACACGCTATGAAAAGCTGACAAATCAAAATGTTGGATTCCAGATATATCTGAACAAGAAGGCAGAGAGTTATGTTTTGTTTTGTTCTACTGATTTGGCACTACTACAAAAGGCAAACTAAAACAATGAAATCAGGTAAGCATTAGACCTGCAGCACTGGTGTTTGTAATTGACCTCATGATGAAACACCACAAAATCTTCATTAACACTTTGAAAAATTCTACCATCATCTATTTACTGGCCTCAGTTAAAGGCCTCCACAGAACAGCCCTGGCCTGCTTAGTACAATTCTATTGCAGATTATATAAAAAATGAAATTATAAGGAGCAGTAAATATACAAATCAATATAAAAACTATGAGATTTAAAACTCACTAAAATACTGCAATAAACTGCTTGCAAGATTTCTCATGTTTCTTGTTGCATCAGGTCTCTGAAATGGTGTCTGAAACAGTTAAAACAAGGGTGATAGAATTTGAAACACCTCAGAACTTACATTGGTATTCGGACCTTTTGCTCCGATGTTTGGACATGCTGCACTGGTTTAATTAGCTATCTAACAGCAATTTCCACACTTCAGGAAAAAGAGCACTTCACAAGAAACAGGCAAGAAGTTTGTGTATGCACTTACGAAGTATTGCAAACATGTCTGGAAATTAATCTGTACACTCTTCCCTTACAGCTGATGTCCGTTCAGTCTTACTGCAGGCTTGAAACCACTTCCTTTAGATTTGCCACGTACTTCACTTCATCTGAACGAATACACCTTTTCATAACTGGTGACTCATTCATTTCCCATACATACTGTTTTTAAAATATCAATTTCAGGGAAACATATAGCATTGCCTCAAGCAGAACAAACTTTCTCTGATTTTTCTATTAGTGAATGACTCTATAGCAAAATCGTTGGCTCTGTTGAAAGATAAGGCAATACATCAGTTAATTTTACAGCAATTACTTCAGATTTTTTGTTCAACAGTCATGCAGAATTCTTTCACTTGTAATTTTGTTTGCCCACCAGCATTATAATCTAGCATACACCTGTATTACTTCTGTCATGTCCTCATTTGACCCTTATCTATATCCTTTTATTATTCAGTTTTGATCCTTATTGACTTATGAGACTTTTGACAAACTTCAGGATGCCAAAGGTTCCCAGCTTTTATGCTCTTATTTTTACGGTCTCTGTAGTGAGCATTCCCTGGAGAGAGATGTTTCGGGCAATTGGAAGGCTCAACATTAGAACATGCAAATGTTTAAATTATGGCTTGCAGATCAATGACAAGAAATAGGACATCTATTTCTGGTAACATTGTAGATTTATAGTTATGAGTCAAGGCTAATGCAAGGTGAACTCCTCCCTTTATGATCACTGCCACAAATGCATTAGCTCATCCGTGAATTTCAAAATCGACCTCCAGACAGTTAGTTGGCAATTTGGCACCTTGCTTTGATTGTATACAATTTAACAAAAGAACATCCAGCACTAATTCAACAGTAATATTGCTTCTGCCTTTCAGGAATGATTTATTCATGTCCAAATTACATTTTCTTAAGGAGGGGGGTTTACTTTGTTTGTTTGCAGTTTATTGTATTACTTCTCAAGGACATGATGAGAGTAAAATTGTTGCTACTGATGGTCAGGTTGAACGTAAGTATGTCCTGACCAATGGTGCTCTGTACAGAAACCCCAGGGGGTGGCTGGGGCAGGTGGGAGGGCAGTTGTTGCACCATGCTTTGTATCGCTTTAGAGCCTACCTCCTCTGGAAGCTACTGTCCCAGCTATCACCTCTATAAAGCAGGCAGGGGTCTTGAACATCAGCACTGCAGAGCCTGAAGGGTTCACCAGATTTTAGACAGTGGATCATTAAATTTATATTTTCAAATTAACAATATGCTTGTGGTTATTTTTACATCAAGTAGCGTAAGTGTTTAGGTGTTGGAGACTCCCTATATTATTGACATTTCAGATGAACTATCTCACAGAATCACAGAATCACAAGGGTTGGAAGGGACCTCGAAAGATCATCTAGTCCAACCCCCCCTGCCAAGGCAGGGCCACCTAGAGCACATCACTCAGGAACTTGTCCAGTCGGGTTTTGAATGTCTCCAGAGGAGACTCCACAACCTCTCTGGGCAGCCTGTTCCAGTGCTCTGTCACCTCCATCTCCTTAGTTATTAACTCTCTTCTTGACTTACTCTTTCTGGATGGGATTTTCTCTGGGTTTAGCCACTTGCCACTTAAATTCTGTGGAAATTCATGCCTATATGGCTATTGCCGCTAGGACTTTCTTAGATGTGGGCACCCAAATATGAGCTAACATTCATTCTTGCCCTGCTTTGTAGCCATAGCCTTGCTGGATGCATGATGGGAGAGTATTGCAAAAGGATATGCTCATAGGATGGTTACCTGACCTACTTAAGAGGTCATGCAGTTGTAGGTTGAAGCTGTAAACATCTCTGTAGCTGTGGATCTCACATCTACTCAGTGAGTGCTCACCTCTCCCAGCATTGTGTATTGGGTCTGCATAGCCATCTGGCCCTGAAACAACCAGCTGTGACTGCAGATATACTTGACAAGAAAGGATGTCTTCTTGGACTTAGTTCTCTCCCTTTGTTTCCAGGTCAGGCAGATAAGTAGCTCTATCAGTGAAGAAAAAAAAAACAACACACCAACAAAAAAACCCCAGCCCAAACCCCACAGGTTAACGTTGCTATCTGACTCCAACAAATCAGCTGCCAGTGCTGGATGATATCAGGTGGTCAAACAGGCATGTTGTCATTTAACCACGGGCAGAGTTAGGGTTTCTAGAATAATAGCAAACAGTGCTCCAGAGGTCTGCTGGGACTATCGCTGTGACGCATGACTTGAGAGCCCAAGCTATAATGCTCATTAAGCCTGGATCAGTCAAAGCGGGGAGTTAACAGACATCAGTGTAATGTGGCTGATGTCTCACGTTTTAGTGTCTCACCATGCTAAGGTGATCCAGCAATCTGCTATTTACAGTGTGAGCAATCTGAGGCTTTCCTTCCACTGACTTGCACAGACAACCGGTGGGGTGCCTGTGCCCACCGATATTTCATTCGGGCTCATTAAGCATTTGATGGGAGGCTAGCTGGCAAGACAGTTTATCTGCAAATTCAGCTGGATAACTGAACTAACAGTTGCAGAGTGGTGGTGGGAAGTGTTTAGCTGGAAGAGTAACAAGATACTAGTGCTCACACACCTCTTTCAATGTCAATCTGTTCAATGCTGTTCTTATTACAGGGAAAGCTGAACACGGCAAGAGTTCTAGTCTGGAGCAGACTGATATTTCTGCTAGTTTTACAGGGCAGGTGCAGGTAACTAGTGAGAGGACATCTGAAAGGGTGCTGTGCCAGGGATAGCAAAGAAATTCCTGTCCTGGAATGGCACTGTTGCTGTATATATTCTCCTTCTCTAATGGCTGCATGTGACTAGAGAAAAACAAGGATGTTTTGGTCAGGGAACACTTTTGTTCCCATGGTGTACTATCTCCTTTCCCAGCAATGCTGCTTATGTGGCAAGTTGGAGCAGAGTCCAATAATAGTGATAGTTTCCTTTGCATCAGGTGAAAGACCGATTTAAATCACATGTTATGGCACCACAAAATGTCATAATATTAAAATTTTTAGAGAAGAGTCATTGTAAAGTATTGGGTTGTTTTTATTGTGGGTTTTGGTTTTGGTTGTTTGAGAGGATTAGTGCACGGCTCTCTCCTTCCTTGTCTTTCTCTCTTTCTTTCTTACTAATCTTCGGTTTTTTGCTTTGGCTGAAATTCTGTGGGGGGTTTCCATCTTGAAGGTAGTAGCACTGGGGATCCTTCTCTTTTCCCTTTCTGCTCCCCGCCATTTCTCAGGATATCCTCTTTCATGCTGTAGCCTTCCTCTCCCCATAACATGCATAGTAAATCTGCACTGCTCAAAACTTGAATAGGGATATGTAGAAGAGCTGTCAGAGAGGGAAGCAAGGAATACTGTGGCTCACCTTGAACCCACTTTATTATTTTAGCTAGGAATCATCATTCCCTACTTCCATTCCCTTCTAAAGGATAAAAAATTCTAAGTCATTGCATAACAGAAGATGGGAAACCCAGATGCAAATGCTTTGCAACAGAGAGGCTTTTGTGACACGCTGTCTTCTTCTTACATTCCACCAGCAAAAATTAGAAAATGGACTAACAATAACAAAAAGTCTACAAATATTGTGGAATTAATATCTTGATTGTGTCTTCCACTGTTCTAAAGTGAAGACTGGTGTGAAAGAAAAAAACCAAACCAACACCACAATATTTCCATCTTCACTTTTCCTGCAGGTGTCTTTTCGTTCACACAGTTTTTCAGCTTTATATTAACAGCGACACTTCTGTGGCCACAGCTCTTGTGCCAGGCACAAAGACGACATCTCTGTCCTGTCCACCTGCTAAGGATTAGTAAACTTGTAAAAAAACCCAACCAAACGAAAGAACCCCTCATAACAAAGAAAGTATTATATGATTCTATGATAAAGACAGGTTGACGTTCTAGCTAAGGGTATTTATGTGGAGTGTATCTGGTGGGTGTGGGGTTTTGCTGCCTCAGGAGTGGGAACACACTTGCCTTTGGGAGGGGGCTGCAATCGCAGGGCTCTTTCGGCGGCTTATGGAGACAAGCAGGTTTCCCTAAAAATGAGCTGAAGCAAAAGCATGATATGGGCAATGTAAATGATTCCCTGGGAAAAGCCTATTTTTCCCCGCTGGAGGGGTCGGAGCCCATGCACAGCTGAAAGCAAAGGAAGAGGGTGATCCCCTTTGAGAGCACACACTTCCCCAGTGGGTTTCACCAATGCCCCTTTGGTGCTGCGGCTCCACACAGAGGAAGAGTTAGGTGCTAAAACAGGGGATTCATAGAAAATGCAGTGCCAAGAGTGTCCGGGTGCTGAGGAAAGGTAAGATACCTACACCAGGCCCGCTGGGCTATGGGAACACACCTTGTGCTGCTTGGGATACAGTGTCGAACCTCTCCTGCGGTTAGGTACTTAATGCCTTTCCTTATAAAGTACAAGAATGGTCAGACTTTTGTTTACACCGCTCTGAAAGTGTGGGAGAATGTTAGAATTTCCTTTATACCTTTTTAAAGGTAAGTTTTCCTTTTTACTGATTCATTTTTAAATCAACATTTATGAATACTGGAGATTTAAGTCCTAATGCAATCTGTGCTTGAAGGGAGATATGGATGGTTCAAGGAAGGCTCCAGCTTCTGTTTTTTAGTGCTGTGTAGGCTATAGGGACTCTTTTTTTTTTTTTTTAAAGAAGCCCTTCTGATTTATACCATGTACTTACACACTCATTAGAGAGAAGCCCAGGACACAAGTCCTCCCCCATACTGGATTGCTTCAACAATTAGCCTGTAGAGGCGTGTGCCCATTCTCACGAGCGTGTCAGCGATTCATTTTGTAAGGTAGTGGAGGAGCTACAATGGGCAGGACAAATGCTTCCCCCCCAGCCCCCCCCGCCCCTCTCCACAACTGAATGNCCCCCCTCCACAACTGAATGCCCCCAGCTTCCCGCTGGCAGAGCCCTAGCTCTCTCCAGGGTCCACCCTGACACCTTGTGCCCAAGCCCCGAGCCCCTCATCAGCCCGTACTTGCCCACAGTTGCATCCCCACACATGGATCCTCAGCCCGCACCCCTGTCTCTCTGGTGCAGCCCCATGGTCCCAGCCTCCCTGCAGGCAGGTGCTCAGCCCTCTCTTGCATGGGCACAGGGGATGGGGGAGCCCTCACCCAGGAAAACCATCAGAAACAGAGCTTAATTAGGAGACAGGAGAGGCTGTGCTGGCCAGCACAGACATGGCCAGATACATAGACTGACCAGTACCCACTTACATGCCACCAGCCCCTTTTATCCCATTTTCCTTCTGTTTTCCCACAGCTGTTCCTCTCCAGTATCCCTCGATCCCTTCCTTTCACCACCTTTGTTCCCTCCTCTAAACATGCCATCTTCCCCCATACAGAATCTTGTGCCTGCGGGCAGTCACTCCCCATCTGTCATGTGACCTGGGCAGAGCCTCTCCCATGGACTCATCTTGATGGGTCTCACCCAGTCCATGGGGTGGCTGCTCCCAGTGACACCCAGCAGGGGCCAGGGCAGGGGACTCCATTGGTCCCTGTGGGCTTAGTAGGGGACCCCACACACACCCTTGAGCCTCCGTACTCCTTTTTATCACACAACCTAACGAATTTTTTAATAGACTCAGTATATGGTGAAAGCATGCCATGGCCATGTTTATTTCAGGATATCCTGAAGGAGCGGCATGCCTCATTGATCAGCTCTTTGGAAGCAGACAAGCAGGGATCTTGGGGTCTGAGGCCCCTTCCAGGACAGGGGAACGTTTTGTGTATGCCAGTCATGTGTAGCTATTTGAGTTAGACCCTAGGAATCAGTTAAGCCCACTGTGGGGGGGAAACTGGACCAGTTTGGGATCCCTCTGTGAACAAGAATGGGGGAAGTTCCACAGAAGCCAGGAGGCTGCATGGGGACAAGGCAGACTGCCACAGGGAGAAAACAGGGCTCCAGTAGAAGGTAGTAAAAGCACTAAAAACAAAGACATGAGGGTTTGGGTTTTTTTTAATAACTCAGAGAAAAAAACTGTCCCTGGGCATTGTGAAAGCCTGCTACCAGGAGGCAGGTTTTGATAACCTTTCAGTATTGATTAATCAGTTGCTGTGTTCATTTGAAACAAAGCCCACAGCTTGTTTAGGAAGTGGCAGCATTGCAGCTTAGTAATGTCCAAAATACCATATCGCTATCAAGGCTAATTTAACATTGATGAGATCAATAGGGTTCCTAGGGCTAGGAGGAGATGAGAAACATGGCTCATTACATGCTGCTCTAGTTCTCCATGGGAAAGAGGAAAAACATCCAGTAGAGTGAGAGAAAAGGGACTTGGAGACTGTGGAGTCTGAAAATCAGGCGGGTACTTTTGGCTTGCTCCAGTGAGTCACCTGAATCGACATCTCTGAAAGAGTGATACAAAACTGGGGGAGGTTTCTTCTTCTTCTTACCTCTGGCTTACATAGGTGTGTCCCTTGACTGGAACATCCTTTTTAGGCTGTTGTTGTCAGCACTTGCTCATTTTCCCTTCTCTCTCCCCTTCTCTATTTATTTAAGCTGCCAAACATAGAAAACTAGAGTTTTCTCTAAAAAGGTAAATGTCTATGCAACTCCATAATATTTGATGATACCAACAAAGGCATCACTTTTACATGGAACTGCTTCTGGATATTGTCTGGTAAATATTGCCTCCTGATATGAAGCTTTAGAGTTAGACACAAAAAACCACCTGGAGTCTTGAAAGAGGAGTGTGACGATGCTCACTATCCTGGGTTTGGCTAGAATAGAGTTAACTGTCACTTGAAGCTGTGATGGGACACAGCCAGGACAGGTGAGCCAAACTGGCCAAAGGAGATATTTCATACCATGTGACATCATGCTCAGCATAGAAGGTGGGAGGGGTGGTCGGGAAGGGGTGGTACTTCTTGAGGCAGCGTGGCTCTGGGATGGTCCGGTTTCAGGACAGACCTGAGCGTGTGGTCTGAGTTGTACAGTCGGTGGGTGAGAAACTGCATTGTGTGTCACCAGTACTGGCATTGTTATTTTCCACTCCCACTGCTGTCCCAGTAGAACTGTCATCTGTCGTTATCACAGCTCAGGGAGTCTGCCTTTTTTCTTCCATTTCTCCTCCCCGCTGGGGCGGGGGCAGGAGGAAGCAAGCAAGCAGCTGTGTGGGGTTTAGCTGCCGGCTGGGGTAAAACCACAACACTCACAAACTGCAGTGCAGCCCAGCGCCCTGGACAGCATGCCACACGTGCCTGTGCCGTGCAAGGAGAGACATGCAGATGCCAGAAGAAACATGGGCAGCAAGCTTTCCGTAACAGGCCTGCAGTCAGCATGGTTAGTGGGCAGCAGTCAGCAGGAAACACTATGGAAGAAGATAAAATCCTGGTTCTCTCTGGGAACAAGGCATCTTTGCTGGCCCTGGATGCAAAGCACAGGTTCCTGAAGGCAGTAGCTGTATTCTTGTGTTCAAAGCGTCAAATGAGGTGAAGGGACATTGTGTGGCTGATTCTCTTAGGGTTTTTTTACAGTTTGAAAAGAGATAACATCTTTTTGTATACCAGTTGAATAACTGAACTAGCAATCTATATAGCAGGCTAGTAGAGTGCTCAGCAAGAAATTGGGAGCAATCAATTCCCTTTCCTCCCTGCCTGAAAGGCTGCAGCTTCACATCCCGGGAGCATGGCCAACCGACAGTGGGAGCATGGCACTCCTGCATGTCCCTTCTTCCTCCAGACTTGAATTTTGTTCTTGCAAGTGGCACCACTACAGTAAGATAGACTGAGAATCACACTTCTTTCTGTCTCCACCTCTAGTAACTTCCAAGAAGGACAGCTTAGGTCTTCTGGTCTTTATCAGAGGATGCTGACACTTTCTGAAGAGGTCCAAGAGTATGATAAGTTGACTGCAAAGCGCTGAAGGGATTCACATGGCCAGAGTATTCCCTTCTGGGTTGCAGGTTTGTACCCAGGCTGTGACTGCTGTGATGAAAAGGCAACTTCAGATGGCTGCTGAGTGATTTATTTGGGAAGTTTATTTATACATTCCTATTTGGCACATACATCATCGTCACCCATATTTCATGGTGATGGGAAAGACACTGTGTGTAATTATCTCAACCAGGCAGTCATTTCCTCCTTTTAGGGAAAAGATTAAGAGATCTGAAGTTAAAAGCATGGCAGGCCCTTCTTTCCAGAAGCACTAATCCTTTCCACGGCAAAAATTTATGTAGTTCTTGTAAGAATCTTCCTGTCTGAGAAAGCTAGCTGAAAAATGCATTTGGATTTCAATTCGTTTCCAATTGCCAAACACTCTAGCATGGTGATGGTGTCAGTTCCAGGCAATATAAACCGGTATTTTTGTACCTGGTTAGAGATGTTCTGTTTAACAAATTTCCCATTTAACTTCTCAGCAATGTCACACACTGATCCAGAGACTGCACTTCATGACCTCAGGATCCTTTCTTGCAAGTTAAATCTACTAGGCTGGGGATGGGCACAGCACCATTAACCCTTGCCTCCCCACTCCTCCCAGAAGCTTTGGAGCTGCATGGCCAGCTGCTGCGTGCCAGCCTCTGCTCCCAGTGATGTTACCCCATCAGCTCTCATCCCACGGGATCCTTCCCTACACGGGACTCCTGGCTGAAAAGAGGGCTCAGCCCCCCCATTCCCACCTTCCTGTGTATGTGACTGCTTTTTGAATTTTTCCTCCTAACAGCAGCTGCTTTTCAGGCCATAAGCATAAATACAGTTCAAAAGAATGGGGTCCTAGACATTCTGAACACTGCAGCCATGGCACAGTATCCTGAAAGAGAAAAAGTGCCCTGCAAGAGCTAACATCAAATTGAATTCAGGGATGTATGCAGGAGTATAAAGCCTCACCCTCTCAATCATTTCCATGGAAGCTAACTTTCAATCAAATAACACAGTCAAAGTTCAAGCCAAAGAAAATGAGCTCAAATAAAAAATGAACAGAGCTCAGCTAAAACTAGAATCAATAGAGTAATGAACTTAATGACCTGTTCATCTTAGTATCATGTAATTGGGCCCAAATTATATTTAAGCGGAAAGAAAACTGGCTTTACGTTTGTTAATAATTACTCACATTCCAGTAACAAGGCTACAGGAGTGTTCCTTTAAATGCACGTCGTGTGTTAGCATTAGTACCCGACTCCAAGTAAGGGTAGCTGATGAACTCCAGCCATGAGGGAAGAATCAAATACAAATTAAATATTTAATGGCTTTAGCAAATGCAGTGGAAGTAGATACATAAATTACAGGAGGAAAAAACCAGAATCCCTGAAGTAAGGAGAACTTAATTCAGCAGCAGCCTAGTTTAAGGGTTTCCAGCCTCTTTTGTTTTGGAGAATTGCACAACAATGACATCTCCAGTGCAGCAGCTTGTGAGCCCACATTTTTCAGTCAGTTTTCATGAAGCAAAAGTTTAAGTAACATTAAACCAAAGTGCATTGCATTTATACACTAGAGTTTGCTTGCTTTTGGTCTGCAAATAATTTCATATGCAGGTTATAAAACTCACAATAGCTTTATTGTAATTAGTCAGCAAGACATAAAATTATAAAGCATTGTATCAAGCTGTAGAAGGGTATTTCCTTGTTTAATCAACAGCGATGCTCAATGAAACTAAACAAATAACAATACAAGAAGCACATAGTACTGGTTAGGATCAGTAGAGATCCTAAAGAAAAATAGTTTTAATTTTTGAAGAACACCTACACAACCTTTTCCTGATGACATCCTACTTATTTCTGTCTTTGGAGGCTAGAAAGATAATGCTGAATCATGGTGTAATGGGAAGCATGACTTAAATCGTAGTAGAGTGACATTCCCACCACCTTTTTTTTTTCTTTCTGAGCAATGAACAGGTTTCTGTGTTAAGTTAGGATCAAACTAAAGCTCCCTGAGGTTAGTAAATCAGTTCCAAGTGGGTTTCTGCCATGGATTAATTCTGCAGTTTCGTTGTGTCACTGGTTGAGCTTTCTTTCCTTTTTGGAAGACTAAGCAAAATCTCAATATATAGGAACATGCTCAAAAGTAATCAAGATACAACACCAAAGCTGGAAGGCACTGCTCTCTAGCTGAGATGTAGCAAATGACCATGTTGGCCTTCAAAGAACATTGGAACATAAAGTAAAATTGATTATTTAAATCAACAAGAGTCTTAATGGAACGGTTAGTGGAATATCAGATTTTAGTCATCTGTGACATGCAACATTTTGCACTTTGAATAACATTAAAACTGTATGGTGAGTGAAATAGATGCTGTGACACTAGATAGTCAACAACAAACCATTTTACTTCATAGCACTACAGCCAAGGAAGATAGTCAGTCACTATACTCCAGCTGAGGAAAACAAAACTTCTTGCAAGGAACACGACTTATTTGGAAGTACTGATTCAATCACCTGTGCTTATGCAGATACCAATACGGGCCATCAATATTTTCATTACACTATGGACCTCAACAATCAACCACTGTATATGCAGAACAGTTTCTCTCTTTTAATAAAACTTCCAAAGTCTCCTGTCTCTGTTTGTCATATAGATTAAATATAATCTATAATTAAATACAGCACGCAGTTACTAAACAGAACTAGTCTTATTAAATCATAGAATCACAGAATCATAGAATGGTTTGGGTTGGAAGGGACCACAAGGATCATCTAGTTCCACCCCCCTGCCATGGGCAGGGACACCCTACACTAGACCAGGTTACCCAAAGCCCCATCCAGCCTGGCCTTGAACACTGCCAGGGAGGGGGCAGCCACAGCTTCTCTGGGCAACCTGTTCCAGTGCCTCACCACCCTCACAGGGAAGAATTTCTTTCTACTGTCCAATCTAAAACTCCACTTATTTGGTTTAAACCCATTCCCCCTCGTACTGTCACTATACTGCCTAATAAACAGTCGCTCGCCATTACATCTCCCCGGAGCCTTCT
>VWZZ01002284.1:0-37509 GCA_013399095.1 Psophia crepitans
TTCTATTCTATTCTATTAGTAACAGCAGGTTCAGCACATTTTTTCAGAGATTTCTAGATGTCTGAAACATTCAGGCAAATGACCACTGCATATCTGGAAAAAGCTTTGTAATGTTTGTTCCACACTAGAGCTAAACAGTGTGCCAGAGCTTGGCATGATGCAGCTGGAACCATGCCCCATCTGCAGACCTCTCTATTACAACCAGCACCGCATCCTTATGGAGATTACATTGGATTCATTGCATATCCGCTGTCATATTTTTGTCTGAAATTTCCATTTGATTTAAGGATCCATAAGCAAAGGATGCAAAAAAATGACACGGATCTGGGTTCAAAGTAAGGAAATACATTTGCAGGTGGTGGCTGAGCAACTAGAAGCAGCTGCATGTTGACTATATCCCATCCTAGAGGCATTTGAAATTGGCATTGGCAGCACAGGATGCCTTTGGCAGCAAATGCTCTTTGCGCTATCAGCAGAGACATGTTAGTCTGGGCATTCGTTCCCTAGGAATCAGCTAAAGAAGCTTCACCATTTCTCATAGTAGGAAAGAAGTTAAATTCAAAGAGGCCAACTATGAATGGGATTATGCATGCAGTCTTTGAAATTTTTCATTATCAAGACCTTAACATGGGCTGCGACTGGACTAGGCAGTGGACTCAGACTGAAGTGGGTACACTGGAGAAAAAGAAAGAGAACGGATGGAGATGCTGAGCACAGTACTTAGGGCACAATGATCAGCAGGCTAAGGAGAGTATCTTCAAGCAATGTATTATTAACAATTATAATAATGAAAATTCAGGTACACATATTATAATTTTATACTTAAATTACAATTTAATGAAACTACATCATATTTTATGCAAGTAAATACTGCTAATTAATATAGACTGTATATTAACTTCCTGTGTAATTACTTAATCTCAATCTCATCCCTAGAACATGTATTTTTAGAATCTGGATGCACTAACTATATTGTAATTATATACTTTAATGACTTTAAAATTATATACTTACTAACAACGTGTGCCTATAACAAATTCCGTAATTAAAATGTTTTAAGTATAGGACTGAACTTCTCACATAAGAACTCCAGACTTCAGTACCTGATGCAGGTGTCTTGAAAGAGCCAACAGCAGTAAATATGGAATTTCTAAATTTCTAAACTGTGTTCTCACATTTAGATTATTATGTAAGTTAGATTATTATATAATTACATACTTCAGGTTATATTTATTCACTTAATGACTGGCCTAATCATTTAAAAATATCGAAAATCAGCTACTCTCATTTCATTTAGCAATGTAGCCTACAAAATATAAAGGTTTTTTCTTGTACAAAAATAATAAATTACACTATAGATTAAGTGTCAGTGCACTGTAAATGTTAAGCAAAGCATAAAATTGAGATCCAGAGGTCAACATTGTTGATATCCTCTACATTATAAATTTATGAAACTGTATTTGAAAGTTTGTATCCTTATTTCTCCAGGCTTCCTTGAAGTACCCATCTTGGATTTTACTGTTCTATTCCATAAATGCTATTGAGTGTATATTGTATTATTTCATAAGAAAAAAAAATCAGTAAGAAGATCTATGTCCCACAGAGGCTATAGTAAAGTGATAGCCCAAAAACTTTTCTACCCAGAAATTCTTCCCTTTGCTTTTTGTAAAATCTGTAATCACTGCCTGAAATTGGTAAATGCAAGGATGCAAGTGGTAGACACTGTCTGACGACGTGCTCAGAATTAAAGGAAAGGTAATGTTTTAAGTCTTTCAGAACCTGGAAGCAGAAAAGTAGTTGATGATTTTCAGACAAGACCCTCATTAAAACCAACTTCTTTTATCTCCTTCAACTCTAAAAACTTGCAGCAGACACGTGACCAAAATGGACTTGTCTTTAAATGTGCCCATTAACAGCTACTGTCCTGAATGTGAGTTTCAGGCCATCTGCTTGCAAAATCTTAAAAAGCTATTTCCCCTACAGGTCTAAGTTCAGAAACGTTAATGTGCAGCCTTTTACACAAAAGCTCATCTCACGTGCATACACTCTGCCAGACGTGTACGCTAACATGTCTGACGTGCATTTGCAGTATTTATATAATAACCTAATCTCTATATATTCTGTATATTGAAACACTGCAGAGAGGCCAGGTCAGTGGGAAACAGTGGAAACCCCTACATAAATGTGTTCACAGGGTAATCCCTTCTTCAAAAATTTCAGAGGACTAACAGTTAAAATCTAGCAACTACATACACAAAACATTCTTTTTTATACTTTTGATGGCAACTTGCACAACACGTACACAACTTTGTGGTTGTACTTCTTTGAAAATCCAGTATGAGCTTTTCAGTGAGACAGACAATTTCATCTGACCTATCTTAGGGTGAGCTGAACACTTCATCGGCCACCTCCATTTTTCTCCCTTGCCTATGAGTGACTCATTCAGACATAGATATCTAACTTTTAGAGGTCTCCAAAGGACAAATAGATTCCACAGTTCATCTATTTAATGCAAACAGATGTATTCAAATGGTACTTCTCCTGGCTGACCAAATTAGCCCATTATCAAACAACATGAAGTCTACACAGTTTATTAGCTGCAAGTATTTCAACAGGGAAAAACCTCTGAGCTTTGACGAGTTAATATTGCGAATGAAGAAACAGGTGTCTTAGTTTTATGTGCCAAGTACAGAAACACATAAGAATGTATCATTATATAAAGCAGTTATTTCAATCTTCCAGTGTTGCAGGGTCTGTGAAGGTACTGTAAAGTACTCCAGAAATCTATCCACATGTGTCTGCTCCATGAGTATGTGATGGAGCTTGGGTTTTTTGTTTGTTTTGCTTGGTTGGGTGGTTTGGTTTGGTTTGTTTATATTACAAATACAAATAAATTGTTTTTTATGGATCAAAAAAACTATCACCTAATTGCAGAATGCTTTGGGTGCGTCCCAGAGAGGTCTTTGTGCTGAAATAATGTGTCATTGTCTCTATGCATCAGAATAGCCACACTTAACAGTTCTGCTCAAGTAGATTAAGTTTCATGCGTAAGTAATTGCAGAACTGGGACTTTTACGTTTTGCTTCTTGATCTAGGAACTGCCTATTCAATTCACATAGAACTGAGTCAGCAGTCAATGCAATGAGTGTTTAAATTCTGCTGTCACTGAAAGCTTGGCAGCCCAAGGGATGCTGATAACAGAGTTTCAGTCCAAGCACTCTGGCCAAATCTACTGACGTTTTTAAGCCCGTGCTATCTATCTTTTCCAGCTCCCTACTTAGTGCCAGTGCATCTGACTAGCTAACAATCCTTATTGCATTTACACTCACAGTGTGCCTCAGTGGCTGGACAACTGCTTGTATCGTCCTTTACAGAGGAGGACAAAGGCAGATGGATTAAGGATTGTAGACATCTAACTCCGCTTCTTCAAATTATCACAGAGAAAAATACATAAAATAGGTTCTGAAGCAATCTCAGAAGTTACCTAACCTATCCTGCTGTCTCAGGCAAGCATCAGTCATACCTCAGCCGTTCTTATCTGATAGTTCTTTAAGCTGTTTCTCAAAAACCACAGGCTGCCATGACAATTCCAGTGTATCACTATCTCCCGCGTAGAAAGATTTCCTAATATCTGACCTAAATCTTTCTGTGACTTTAAGCTCTGTCATATCCCCTGTAAAATGGAGACCAGTTTATTGACTTAATTTTTGTAGCAGTCACTTATGCCTTTAAAGGCCCCCTACAGCCTCTCTTTTCTGAGTAGACGTTTCCCCATCTCTTCTGGACATCACATTTTCTACTTTCCTGCTGATCTTCTTATAAGTGCGGCAGAACTTAGACACGGATGACCCAGGTCCCAAACTGCTTACCTAGGTTTTCTCTTTCTGTTTAAACATGCAAGTATCCCATGTATTTTAGTGAGCTCCTTACATAGGCAGATATGCACATGCTCCACTGTATCAGATTAAAGTGATCAAGTTCTTGAAGAATTGTCCTGTGTGAGAAACTGAAATCAGAACTTGTCACAGTAACAGCAAGAAAATTGAGATGAACTATATAATCAGGTACAAGGATATGTTAGGTACTAATTGGATGTTAATAATAGTTCAGTATATCAACATCTTCAAAATCAGTCAGGGAATGTTCTCCTGCAGAAGAAGGTATTCAAGCGATTAAGATTCTGGGCCTATATTGTCATGCATTTACCGTAAAACCTGTACGCAGTCACTCCACAGAGGTATTCCGTGGAAAACATAACCTCAACAGTGATGGAGAGGCTTGAATGCTACATGAGAAACGCATTGTCTCAGTTTTAAATAAAACTACGCTCAACTATGTAATGGATATATTGGCTAAAAGTTGCTAGAGAAGACTCTCTCTGCTGCCAAAAAGAAATTATATTACAATACAGCACATACCTTCCAAAATAGATGCTGTAATATAAAATCTAACAGTTAAAAAAATATCCTTATGTAACTGGTATTTTCAGAGGGTAAAGATGCTACCAGCAGTGCTTCCCCAAACCCAGCTCAAGTGCATTATCCAGGATCTGTCCTTGGTAATATCTCTTCCTAGCACAAGAAAATTGTTGCAAGTAACTTTCAGCACAGAGTAATCACAGCTTTGGAACTACAACTGCTCCGGAGGCTGTCTTAGTGGTCACAGGCACCTCCCTGGCAGGACCAGGTGTGTTATTTGTACATGTGATTGACCGCCTTGCTTCGAGTTGTCTGAGTAGCCATTCATACAAACTCTGATCAGAGAAAAGCTACAAAGAATTCTGAAGAATAATAGAAAGGAAAGGTCAGTTTTAACAAATCTTTTGAGGGGGAAAACAGGTCAGCACAATTCTGCATTGTTTCCAGGGTTGAATACATAAAAAAGGGCAATATAGGCGAAACTTATTCTAACTGCAGAAAGGTAGAGCCCTACCAAGTTGTTTTTAAAATAGAGATATGTTTCCTAAGCAATAATAACTGGGGGCTTATGACTAGGTGGCAAAACTTAGTTTTGAGCATTGTCCTTGGTCTTTTTCATTTCTGTTTCTTGAGGTTTCCACCTGTCTTGTTCTATCTTATCACCAAGAAGCCTGGACTGTAGGTGGATGCAAATCTTTGCTTACTTTCCTGGATTAATTTGACAAATACATAGATGGACATTTCACACTCAAAATGATTTGTGGATAATAAAAATAAGACAAAGCACCAAATACCAAGGGCAATAAGGTTTGTGGATCTTCAGCAGAGTGCACTTTACTGTAAATGATCCGTCCAAAAGCAAGACACATGGCGATGTTTAAAAAACACGGAATGTTATGTTCAGATTCTCAGCTGGTATAAATTATTACAGCTTCGCTAGAGTCCGTGCAGCTACACCACTGTACGTACACCAGCTGAGACTGACACATTGGTCATACCTAACCACGGATTTATTAATGTGGATAGCAGGCGCTGCAGGGGAATACTGTATCTCTCACCTAACTAGGTTCCTAATGACATCTAACAAATATACAGATGCCAGAACAGTTCAGAAAAACTGCTCAGAACTGTTACTAAGTGCTTATTTCCAGGACTTATCTCAAACACAAGCTTTCTTTTAGGTTCGGAAGGCAACTGAAGCGATTGAAATCCTGCTGTGTTTGAGAAGCAGATGTGGTCTTTGGCTTTCAAAATGAGACTCTGAAAAGAGTAAACAGGTAGGATAAATTCAAGGAAAATTGCCACCCCCATCTCCTGAACCCATTCTTTTCTGTCTGCATAAGGTCTTCTGTCTCTTGGATTTTCTTTGCTATATCTCAGATTTGGTGAAGGATGATAAAGAATGACTAATTTTTTTCTGTCTTTTTTTTAATTACAAAAATTCACTGTTTTCCCTTTTTCAACTTCAAGGGTTTTTTTTTTCATTTATAAAATATGCCAAGCATGAAGCAGGATGCTTGACATGAACTGAAAATTCAGCATCTCCTGTCTTATTACTATAACCAGCCAAACTACGCAATACCTTCTGTGTTCGTAAGTAGAATAGAATAGAATAGAATAGAATAGAATAGAATAGAATAGAATAGAATAGAATCGAATCGAATCACTAAGGTTGGAAGTGACCTCAAGGATCATCTAGTCCAACCATCCCCCCACCACCTATTACCCACTAAACCACATCCCTAAGTATCACATCTAACCTTTCCTTAAACACCCTCAGGGATGGTGACTCCACCACCTCCCTGGGCAACCCGTTCCAATGCCCGACCACCCTTTCCGAGAAGAAATTTCTCCTCATCTCCAACCTGAACCTCCCCTGGCACAACTTGCAGCCGTTCCCCCTAGTCCTGTCGCTAGTTATCTGCGAGAAGAGGCCGACCCCCAGCTCACCACAACTTCCTTTCAGGTAGTTGTAGAGGGCAATAAGGTCTGCCCTGAGCCTCCTCTTCTCCAGACTAAACAAGCCCAGTTCCTTCAGCCACTCCTCATAAGACCTGTGCTCCAGCCCCTTCACCAGTTTCGTTGCCCTTCTCTGGACACACTCCAGGGCTACAGTTGGTCTACACAGGCATGCCTTCAAGTGATGGATCTTGAATTTTGTCCTGGTATGGGGTTAAGTACAAAGCACTATGATCCACACTTTACATTTCACTGTACATTAAGCCTGCCTAGAAAACAGTCAGTATTTTAATGTTAAGAGCTCAGCTACCTCCTCCTCTGCCACCACGATGTACTGCCAGCATGTCTTCCTGATGGCCTTAACAGTAAAGGAGACTAAATATATACAGATTTTTTTTCTTAATAATAGGCACTTTAGGGAAGAAAAAAAAACAACCGCTGCTTAGAAATTACTTAGTAAAAGTCTTTCTGGGTATTTTATTTTATCACTAGGATATTGTTATTTGCAGGCACTTTAACCTCCTGCCCCATACTGGACTCAAGCTGAGGCAATGTGGGGGAGAAGCAAATGTTACTAACATCTCAACCCGAACACCTGGGAAAAAAATGGAACGATAGTAGCTATTTGCTGACCTCCTTTGTTTCTTTCAGTGTTTTACTATAGGTAATTTAAGCAGCCTTTCCACTTGACTTGCTGTTCCTCTCCAGACAAGGAGAACATCTGCTGCCCACAGTAATAAACTGATGGTTAGATAGGACCAGGGCATCAGAATCTCCAGTGTGCTATACACACCTGAAGTGCATGCTCCTACATGTGTCCTCTACTTTGGCTTTGCTTGTTTTGGTCCTAGGTGCCCACTTTTACCCCCTGGGACCAATACTGGAAGTTTAGGCAATGTGTATGATTCCATCTTCCAGATGGAAGAGAGATTTATTTAAAGATATTTGACTTTTGGATCTGATTTTCATTCATGGGTTTGACATATATTTACATGCCTACAGCATTATGTGGAGAGACATGACCTCAGTCTTGAATGGTGCCCCAATGTTGTCGTTCCAGTTTTAGGCAAGCGATAGGTGGACATTGGTTGTTTTAAAGAATTCTGGAGGTTTGAGAGCAGTTTAGTAACCCATATATACGGAGCTTGATCCAATTTCTTTAGAAAATGCTAATATGCTGATGTAAAGCAGTATATATGACCTAGACAGTCTGAAGTAAGGCTCCTCAGCAAAATGGGTGGGAGGGGAAGAGACACCTCAACCCTGAAGGCACACCAGCAAAGTGAAAATCCTAGAGCTTATCTATCAAAGGTAGAAGCTAGAGGAAATGTTCTGAAGGACAAATTTGGAGTGCAGTGCCTATTTCATTGTGGGGTATCAGTCAAAATACGAGTGTAAAATCAGTATTGTTACACTGATATGAAAGGTGAATGGGGAGCTTTGAAAATCATGTACCAAATACACAGCAACATTGACAGGGACGTTTGAAAAACACTGGAGGGATTTTACTGGGCGTGGGGTGAAAAGACGGATATTATCACATTCTATGAAGGTCCCCAACATTTTCAAAGAGATTGAAAATAGTCTGTGGGTTTTCAAAAATTCGGTTCTTATTCAAAACGAACTTTAATGGAAAAAATTCACACTAGCTCAAGATCATTGCAATGATCACAATGGAATTTTAGCTTTTTAATCCCAGGCAGTGGGACCGCCAAGGCTGCAATGAAAGATAAATCTGCCTTGACAGCAGAGCTATCAGCCTGCTTGATTTTCTCTTTTGATAGGTTTATGTTTCATGCCAATCAATCCAGCTCTACTGTGCAGCATAGTCACATTACCTTTATAACGTAATCTACTAGCAGCCTAAAAGCTTTGAAGGAAAACAGTGCCCTCTAACTACAGCAAGAAAAAAAAAATTAAGTGTGAGAGGATGGGAAAAGATTTTTAAGAAAAAATTATTCTTGTGTAAATGATTTTAGCTAATGGTTCAGCAACTCAGATCTCAGCCATTTTGATGATTACACATTTCCCAGGGGGAAACATATGCTCAGTGTGCTCACCTTGGGGTTCTTGTTTCCCACTTAGTCATTGCAAGAATAAAGTGAGATCTCTCTGGGCAGATGTCTCTAAGGAGTGAGGTCTCATGGTGAATGATTCACAACAGAGTACATTCTTCTGCTGAAAAAAAAAAAAAAGGCAAAAAGCCACAGACAACATCAAATATTAGATCAAATGTTGAAGTAAATCCATATTTACTAAGCCAGATTCTCATCTCAGTTAATAGAAATGTAAGTTCAGACTGTTTATTTGTGTGCTGAAGCTGCTTTGGATTTACTCCATTTTAATTAAGATCAGAATCATACTCTCTTCCTTGCTTTAGATTTTTTAATAGCTAAATTATGCCTATGTACAGCAAACCCATGGATCCATTTCCAGCACTGTTCCTTTAATGAAAGCGTTACCAGCCCTTAGTACCTTGATCTTGCTACTGGCATCAGGACAATGGTTTGGGGGTATACCTAGCATATACTGCAAATCAAATTATCTCACTCAAACGTAATAGTGTAACAACTCTGACTTCTAATAACCAGAGAACTGTAAAATCTCAGTGCAGGTTATCTCAAATGAAAATTCCAGAGACAAAAACAGTTTGGAGGTTGATGGAATTATCCAAAGTCTCAGTATGGGAAACTACAATATAACTTAATGCTGGATCTGCAATACTGTGTGGAACAGCCAATTTGATTTCTTTTTACTCCCCTCCCCCTCCGACTCTTGCTATTTCCCTGGGTTGAAATAATGTGAGACTTTTGACAGATACTCTAAAAATGAATCCTGACAGGCCATATGCAATATAATATAGCTTCTTCCTCCATTTTTAAAACAATTCTCTTTCCATGAACACTCACAAACATGTCTAGTCCCATTGCATTGTTCCAGCTGTGCTCGGCTATCTCAGTTAAATGGAACTGATCATGTATCATAAATCTGAGTCGCTACATGGTCTTATGGTCCTGAGTTTATTTTAAAGAGTAGAGGATAACAGATGAGAAAAACAAACAAGGTTCAGAAGAAAAGAGAGCAGCTCAGAAGAATTGCCCTATCCTGCTCTAAAGTCAGCCATTGAAATAGCAGATGGCTTTGGGAAAGACTGTCAAGTCAAAATTTTCTTCAAGCATAGCGGTGGAGTTTCCGGATGGGAGTATCTGAGTCTGAAGGATCCATGAGGTTGGGCATGATTTGGGAGTATACAGGCAGTCTGGAACCTGTGCCTATAAGTGGGCTGGAAATAAAGTTGGAGCTAATTACCATAGTTTTGGAAGACAAAAGTTGAAGTAATTTTTCCTAGTAAACACATCTAGTAATCATTTTTAGAGAGGGAAAAAAAAAAAACCCCTCGGTAAAAAAATGCTATAATTAGAATAGCAGCTGGTTTGGCAAGAAATATCCTGTGAAGGTGGGAACAAGTGTCTGAAGAAGCAGAAAATCTTCTAGCATGGACCTACTGGCAGCAAAGTACGTTTCTGCAATATCAGCATCTGATGTCCTCCCTTACCTGCCCCTCCTTCCCCCACAACTCAGTGCAGATGGTTTCAGTCCCTTTACTTGTGACAAATGCCCAAGCATTTGTTTTGTGTCTGACAGATTCTACAGAAACCTTTTGAAATGCAATTAAAATAACCATAAGAAATTATCTGTTCACCGTCTACGACGATCAAAAACAGATAAGGTACAAAATAAGTATTTTGGACAACTCACAATGAATTTGAAGCAATGCACTTAAGGTTTGGCATCAGAGACATTAATAGTTTAAACATGATTTTCCTTTCCTTCAGATTATATGTCAGCCAATTGATTACATCTCTCTCAGATGACAGGTGCTGAAAAGGTCCAAGGCTAGGACAGAAAACTCAGGATTTAGTACTTCAAGGAAGGGTCCCACCATCCATCCAGGAGCCAGGAACAAGGAGCGGGTGCCTTGAGCACAGTTGCAGCAAACTGGCACATGAGGCAGTCAAAAGCAATTGGCATGTTGGCTTCATCTGCTGCTGGGGCAGATAGGCTGGTTCTTACCTCCTGGCTTGATGGGCCAATGTTGTCAGGCAGACAAATTTCAGCCAGAGTTCTCAGTACCTTTGAAGGTACCTTAAGAGACAGCAGAATGGAAAACTACATGTCTTCTTTGGAAATACAGACTCGACCCTCTGTTTTCCTTATGATCTACAATCTAGGTAGGAAGGTGAGCACTAAAAAGCATCTTATTATTGTACAGTGTGAGAAACTCTGGCAGGTAAAGCACATGGTCATACTGCGGTAGATGAAAAATATGTATTGAAATTAGCTTCAGTGATTTAGGTGAGCTGAACTGTGTGTAACAGCCATGTCTGACTCTGCCTTTGTACTCCGAAACATAAGCACTCTACATGTAAATGTAAAACTGGGATGTGTATAACTATTTTCCGTGCTGTGCACATTTGCATTTTTGAGCAGCAGCCTGTTTGCCCTTATGGCTGTGCAATGCAACAATACCTCAGATGTCTCCAAATGTCCTCGCCGTGGAACAGGAAGCAGCATAGCTGCATCAACATGGCAGAACTAATCAGTCTGGGCACCGTGCCCTGCTGACGCAGCTCTCCTCTTTCCAGGACCCCAGCTAGCATCTCTGCAAGGCACTAAGCACGCGCTGCTGAAATTCAAGTACTGTAGTCATGGGGACAGACAGAGAGCAGCAAGAGATAACCTGACCTTACAGGCTAGTGGGTCAGGCACATAAAAGGGAAGGGGGAAATTTATCAAACATCATGCAATGATTATTTTTTTTAATCTGAAGGAAACCATGCATGTACTTTGCCTGGAACCTTCCCAAGTGATTGTCTGAGCTATTAGGTTAGGATTAGTGTGCCATGTGATTTTTATGCTCTTGGTCACAGACACTACATCTATACTGCTAAATTTAACAGTGTCAGGACCCTTTCTTTGGCTCTGAGACCAGCAGCATGGCCCAGACGTGCCCATGCTATGCTTCCAAAGAGGGTAGCTGCCTCCAGGCAGCCTACTGGAAATAGTTCCCAGCCTGTGCTGGCTCCTGGGAATTGTTTGGAGGAACACTGCCCAAATCGAAGTCATTCTGGGAAACATGCTATAAGTATACAGACAGTGTCTGGGCCCTGGAACAGGTTTAGTTGCATAGATAATTAGTTGAAAAATGTTAGAAAATACCCAGCGTATTTGAAGAGCAACTGCCTAGCTTCCATACAGTAAGCATCAATAGGAATACGTTCACAGTGATTGCCACAAAACCCAGTGAAATCCAGAACCAAAATAGCAAATGAAAACCAACTGATGCCAACCCTGAGATGGGCTCAATGCGTTCCGAAATGTGCTGAGTGCATCCGATGTTCTTTTGAACTCAGAAGGCAGTAACTTTCAGGCTTGAAATACTCAGACTATATGAGCCAAGAGTGATTCATACTATCAAAGCCCTAGAAAATAGGAGAGCACATGAGAATATAACAACAAACTGAGTTTAGAACACTATCACTTTTGTTCCCGACAGGCAAAATAAAAGAGGTTGCTTATACCATGAAAACTCTGTAGCATTAAAAAAAAATAAAATCAACCCAAAATTAGCTTTGTCTCCCAAATGACTGTCTCTCCTCTTGTTTAATAAAGCATTTTTCTTTTTAGTAAATATAAACACAATCATTAATAGACCACCCATTCATTTTTCTTCAGACTGTATATGAAATTCACAAACAGGATTGTGGACTAGGGTTAAAATCCCTACCAACGTTCTTAGTATAGAGTAACTACTTTTATGTATGTCTTTTCAGTAGCCTAGGAAATCCAAAACTAAACATTACTGTAATGCAGGTTTCTATTTAACTCCATTATCTAGAGCACTGTGGTCATTACAGGACCAGCATATTTAATAGCAATATTTTAAGGAGGATTAATATTATTCTAGTGCATCTGGTTAATACAGCCATTAGGTAGAGTATAAAGCCTTTTTTGAACAAATGTTTGCTTCTGCTTTGATATAAGAGCAGCAAAAATGTAAGTGGGGGCTACCAGAAGCAGCATAGGGCATACTGACATGGCATTATTGTACTCACTTGCCACGGGGGGAAGAGGAGGAGAAGCACTACTGGGAAATCTTGAGGACAATCACATGCCATGTCTATGACAACTGGGAGATCAGGCCCGGCCAGCATGGGTTTGTGAAAGTCCTGCCTGACCAACCTCATCTCCTTCTATGACCAGGTGACCTGCCTGGTGGATGAGGGAAAGGCTGTTGATGTAGTCTACCTAGACTTCAGCAAAGCCTTTGACACGGTCTCCCACAGCATTCTCCTGGAGAAGCTGGTGGCCCATGGCCTGCACAGGTACACTCTTCGCTGGGTTCAAAACTGGCTGGATGGCCGGGCCCAGAGAGTGGTGGTGAATGGAGTGAAATCCAGCTGGCGACTGGTTGTGAGTGGTGTTCCCCAGGGGTCGGTGCTGGGGCCCATCCTCTTCAACATCTTTGTGGATGATTTGGATGAGGGAATTGAGTGCACCCTCAATAAGTTTGCAGATGACACCAAGCTGGGGGGAAGTGTCGATCTGCCGGAGGGTAGGATGGCTCTGCAGAGGGACCTGGACAGGTTGGATCGCTGGGCAGAGGCCAACGGGATGAGGTTTAATGTGGCAAAGTGCCGGGTCCTGCACTTTGGCCACAACAACCCCAGGCAGCGCTACAGGCTGGGGGCGGGGTGGCTGGAAAGCTGTGTAGAGGAAAAGGACCTGGGGGTGCTGATTGATGCTCGCCTGGACATGAGCCGGCAGTGTGCCCAGGTGGCCAAGAAGGCCAACGGCATCCTGGCCTGTATCAGGAATAGTGTAGCCAGCAGGAGCAGGGAGGTGATTGTCCCCCTGTACTCAGCCCTAGTGAGGCCGCACCTCGAGTACTGTGTCCAGTTTTGGGCCCCTCACCACAAGAAAGACATCGAGGCCCTGGAGCGTGTCCAGAGAAGGGCAACGAAACTGGTGAAGGGGCTGGAGCACAGGTCTTATGAGGAGCGGCTGAAGGAACTGGGCTTGTTTAGTCTGGAGAAGAGGAGGCTCAGGGCAGACCTTATTGCCCTCTACAACTACCTGAAAGGGAGTTGTGGTGAGCTGGGGGTTGGCCTCTTCTCGCAGATAACTAGTGACAGGACAAGGGGAAATGGCTGCAAGTTGCGCCAGGGAAGGTTCAGGTTGGAGATGAGGAGAAATTTCTTCTCGGAAAGGGTGGTCGGGTATTGGAACGGGTTGTCCAGGGAGGTGGTGGAGTCACCGCCCCTGGGGGTGTTTAAGGAAAGGTTGAATGTGGTAGTTAGGGACATGGTTTAGTGGTTAATAGGTGGTGGGGGGACGGTTGGACTGGATGTTCCTGGAGGTCTCTTCCAACCTTAATGATTCTATCATTCTATGAAATGCATGCTCCCATACTTCGAAATGCAACAAGGATTATGGGCTCCTGGACAACCAACAAAGACTCCTACCAATGTAAATGTCTTTCACAACAGCTTTGACCTGTAGTGGAGTCAATTTTACCTCTACCTCAGTTCAGACTCTGGGGTGCAACTATAAGATGCTGTAAAACTATCAAACCTCACCACAACCTTGACATGCACATTCTGTGCGTTTCTGCACTCTTTGAAGGTGCCTTACACACTCTTTTGACAAAGACAGTTTCTCAAAATCTCAGCACAAATTAATCTGAATGGCAGAAATTACTCTCTAAGCTACTCTCTTGCAGTGAAACCATAATGAGAAAGCCAGGTCATGAGGGACCCCGAGACAGAACAAAAAGCAGCAAGGTTTCCTTAGCATGTGTAAGATGGCAAAAAAAAAATATATCTCTCTTTTCTCTGCCTCTCTCTCTCACACATACACACATCACATCACAGTGACAATAAGTTGTGGCACAAACTGGAATATCAATAAATCCTTCATCAACCTGAGGCTGAAATGCAGCCAGCTAAAACTTATTTTTAGACTACCTTGGACATCAGCCAGAATGAAACCGCCAAGACTAAGACACTGCAATAAATGCTGGTAATGCAAAGCATGATAGGAAAAGGGGACTTTAATCCATACATTATGAAGGTACCCCTTAGTGAATCCTCTCTGAGAAGACTTTAGTAAGTGGAGTCATCCTCACTCTGGTTATTGGTATTGCCTCATTTGGTCTCAGTCCGGTTGATTTCAGCTCACTTTACATTGTTTTGAATATGCCAGGCTGCACATAACTTTAGGTAGCAAAGGATACCCCCTGCCAGAATAGGAATGGAATATAAGCTGCTTTTTGAGAGTATGGTTATAATAAAACTGCTTCCCAAGGTTATATCCAGTTACAAAGTACCAGCACACCCCAGCCCCTGCCACACACACACACACTCACGCACACACATTGCTGAAATAGGAAGGTCCCTTAAAAGAGAAGAGACAGGAAAAAACATCTGCCTGACCCTCCTTTTCTCTTCCTTACTAGTATGGTCCAGCTTGCTCTGAGGGTTGCTGCACATTTCCTTGGGTGTATCTGCCTCTCCTGGCAGTGGGGCTACACAGCTTTGCTATCAAGGCACCTCCATACCTACACAGAGAAGGGAATTTTCCCCTTGAGGAGCGAAGAGGTGGAGGGATTGTCATGAAAGTAGTGCTTGGTGGGAGATCTCTGTATCCAGAAACTGCTGTTATGAAACTGGGCGTTGGATTTGTTATTCTTTTCAAACACGAAAGTCCAGCTAGTCCAAGATCCTGTCTCTGACGATAACCAGTACCAGATGTTTAGAGGTACTATGGGGTAAGGAAGGTACATGCTAATCCTTCCGCATCTCTTCAGCATGATAGCTACAATTTTGATTAAACCCTGAAGCATAACGTTCTTTTCCAGAGCTTTGTAGTACTAATTTTTAAACTTCTTGTGATACTTGGATCCTCTTCACTGCTTGTGAAACTCTCGGCCTTAAAAACATCCTGAGTCAATGAGTTCCAAGGAGCAGTTACTAATTGCACACCTTCCTATTCCAATCACTCTGTCCTAATTGCACACCTTCCTATTCTAATCACTCTTCAGGTTTCACTAAATCCATGCTTTGCCTCTCCATAATTTGATGGGTAGACAGAAAGTCTTGATACAACTTCTTTCAGAATTCATCATTTCAAATAATTTTATATACTTTAGTTTTTCTTGCTTTATTATTCTGTTTTCCAAATAACTCCACATTTTTCAGTCTCTGTTTATGTAAATCATTGTCACGTAATTTCTCAACTTCTTCCCATAACTCATATTCAGCAGTAACATCTCTGATTGTGTAGTGATGCTTGCAGATACTCACAGATCCACGTGAGATTACACCGTTGATATGAATGGTATATGTTTGTCCTAGTATTTTGCAGAGTTTCAAATTCATATGCATAAACAGGATTAGTTAAAGCTACTTTTAATTGTTCTTTTTAAAAAATAACATTATTAACTCAAAACTATTGAAAATAATCTTTTACTAACAATGTAACATTACAGACATAATATACTGCCACCTCTATGTAAAGAATAACTTAATATGACAAAACTTTTCAAGGACTGATAGAGGCCATTAGTAGAGGAATGTAGAAATAAGGCAGGATATGTCATGACATTATTGCAAGTCAGGTAACGGTCACTAAACCCTGTTCATTTCAAAATACACCTGTTTTAAGCAACAAGACAAGGAAAGAGAACAAAGATAATGGGCAGTGCAGGATGATAGCATGGATCAAGCTGAATGATTTTCATCTGGAATGCATTGATCTCAGAAAGCATTAGAGGACTCAAAGTCCATCCTCTTTACTCATCTGTGTGAGTCATCCTCATTAAATTCAAAGGATCTCAGAACATCTGTGCAACTGTAAATTGAATTTTAACACTCAAATGAGCAGTGACTCAATACAGCCTTCTATGTCTGATACCAAACCTGGCAAGTGAAGAATTGCCTAAAAGCAACAAAGCAGTACAGAAATTTGACTTAGAAGTGTCAGAGTTAGTGGATGGAAGGTTTAAAAATTAATTTCCTGAGGATTATTAAAACACAGTATTAATAAATGTATTTCAAAGATTATAATTATCCAAGCATTAGTATAGCTAATTTCGTACAGAGAGGATTAAACTTTTCTTTTCTCAAAGATACACGTAAATAGACACCACAGTAACTGTTCTACAGAAACAGACAGAAAACAGGAATCTGAAGAGAAATTTAGTACTAATGAGAGATGACCAGTATTTTCCACAAAGAGATCATGACATTAGATGAATCAGAGCTTTCCTTTTAAAAGTAATCACATTTCAGTGTTGTCTTCTTGCTGAATAAAAGATGTCAGGTAACACTTGAATGTAAAAGTAATCTGTGTTTTTAAGTGTTAATAGGCAATGAACAAGACATTTGGAAGTGCCAAGGGATTGGATTTGTAAAAGTATCTAGATCTAAACATCAAAATGATGCTTCATGGGATCTTTCTCAACTTTGAAATAACAGAGTTAGGCACCAAGAACCTTCTGCAAATCTCATATGTTTTTGTCTGTATTTTGGAGGGGTTTTTTCACCTGAAGGCCTTTAAAATCTGACCCATTAGTGACAGAGCCCCACTGGCTTTCAGGAATATATAACTTCTTGCTTTTTTTAATAAAGCTGAACTCCTAAATATTTTATTCATACAGGCCATTGTATAGTCAATTAATCTACTGTACAAATGTGTCTAAAGAAGCTAACCAGAAATAACAATGATCCTGGAAATATTCAGGTTTGTCCCTGAATAATCACTGTTCAGTGATTACAAACAGTACTTAGTACTTTGAGCTTGGCTGTTTTCTTCACCCGTGGATGAAGTATGCATTTTTGCAACCAGCAAAGCTGTCTCCCTGGCTACGTGTGTACAAGGAAGTTAAGCAGTTGAAAGGAGCACTCTGCATGCTGGAATTTGGTCACCTGCACTGCTCAGTTGTTAGACCAGTCCTAGGCATACCGTGGCCTTGCTTTGCCACACTTTCTAAACTTGGTTTGAATTCAGACCACGGACTTTTTAGTCAACACGCAAACAGAACAAGCCATAAAAATAATTCTAGTATGGCTTCTAAGAATAAAAATATCAAATTTTTTGGTTGCTAAAAATGTGAGAATAGAGAAATCGACAAGGTGATTCCAAAGAACTAACAAAACGTTCATCATTTAATTCTGACATGCAATGGAACATGTTTTTCAGGACAGTTGCTTCCTGATCACACATGCTTCAAACCATGGAAGTAACATTTTTCTGACTGTTTGGTGGTGGGTTGTTTTTTTTTATATTACAGTCATAAGATGACATAGCCATTTCATGCATTAAAAAAACCCATTAGCAATATTTCAATGTATGCTGCAATTAAGTAGTTTGAATTTTAACAGTGTACCATGATTTGCAGCTGCTAATGGCAACACGGGAAGACACAATTCCGTCCACAGAATAATTGAAAATTGGAATACTTTTCTCCAGCTACCACATTGGGTTAAATATTGCTTACTGTGGGAAAGTACTCTATAGATACATTATCATCAACTCTTTCAATTTGAATAATAGATTTTCAGATACTTTGTCACTTGTGAATAAAGTTTGAGAATTATGAGAGATTTGTTTTGTCAACGTTGCATTCATGGGACTTGAAATCTCTCTACATAGAATTAGTTTGCCTTCAAATACCTGACTTCATATTTTGCTTGCTGCATATTTCAGCTAATAAAATTACTCTGGCCTGATTCAGCTACTTTCTCTGCAAAATGTTGACATTTCAGTATCCTAAGCATCACTAAAATGGCAAAACTTTGCAAGAGGCTTGATATAGTTTATCTGTATAAAAAAAATATTGCATACTAGAAGATACAATGAGTGCACTGAAAAAGATTAAGAACTCTTATATTTGAGAAAAGCCAAGTCTTCTGTCCCCCAGTCCTACGTTTCTCAAACACTGAAAACTCAAGGAAATTTTCTGTCCGTTCTTAATTGAAACACAGGAAAGCACAAACAAATTACATATTTTAAAAAAAAAAAAAAAGTGAACCCAACCCAAACTTGGAAAGACTGTAGGAATTGGTTTTGGGTTGGTGGTTTGGCTGGTTTTGGGTTTGGGTTTGGTTTTTTTTACATACTGATGAATCCTGAAATGTAATGAAATTGATGACAGGTAACATTTAAACAGAATGCTGAAGCTTGAACTAACCAATTTATTCACTGGAATCACCAGAGATATATATTTTAATATGCAATACTTTCTAAGAAAAATAGTGTTTCTAAATTATAACCATTAAGTTAAAACGTTGACTATGGTTTTTTGTGTCTTTGTTCATTATTTCCATCCAGGAAAGGTGATTAGCCTAGGAAATCTGAATAATAACACGTGGGAAATATCCATAGTGTGGGCTCTTCTGTTTCCCACACAGCTTTGAACAGAGATGAAGTCCACTAAAAATAGGTGTCTATGTCACCTGAACCCTTAAGGCAAGGTTAGGACAACCATTTCTGCCGCTGATAAAACAGGTCCCCACCTTTATTGCAACTCTACTGACAGTGCCTCCAGGCAAAAGGAACACAGTGATGTTGCAGTTGCAGTTTTGAGATCTATGTAACAGGAGTGGATTACAATAATGTAGTCTGGAAGCAATGGGATGTATAAATTACTATGACTCTATAGTGCTGATTGACATGATTATGTGAGAAAAGAGATAGAAAAGATCTATTAGGTCATCTTGTCCATTGGCCATGATACATTGTAATGTCTCCAAAGGAAATGTTATAATGTGTTGTGACACGGACCCGGCTATTAATACTGCCATTAATAATTTTTATGACATTTTTAATTCTCTTTGCTTGTTGTGTGCTTTTTTTCTTTTTTTACTGTGATCCGATAATAGATGCCTTATTCCTTTGCAATATTACCAATATATGCAATGTGGTTGTATGAAATGTAATAGAACGTCTGATTGTCAAAAATTTATAATATATTAAATTATTAAAATGGTTTTGTGTGACCAGAGTGCTAAAATGTTACTGCATTAAAAAAGCAACAGCAAAATAGCTCAAAATTTATGTACTTGGGTTTGACCTCACTTCCCATTACACACAATACAAAGAAACTTCTACTCCTGCCTACTGTCCATTCCTCATTCTATGGAACTAAAATTTGCACGGTGTTCTGGCTGAGCAGCACTTGGGGATCTGCACCGTGTATGCAGAATGAAAACATTGACTATTACTTCGTATTTTCAACTTCCACCAGTGCCTATTCTGTCTCCTTTTGGTGGTGGGAAATCTAGGAAGTGCTACAAAAATCACTCTAGAAAATGTCAGTCAAGCTGCTTTTGATTTTGACAGAAAAGATCTTCACCTGAGAATGACCCAGCATTCAGCCATTGGCCATATACCCTTGTTGGATTAAGATTTGTCCTACTGTACATACTCGTGCAATGGCAGTAATTCTGCGTGGCTCATGCAGAGGTGAGTGAGCCACAGGTCTGGGACTTGGGTTTGGGATAGCACTCGAAGATCTATTAATGTCCTGCTCTACATCACAAGTCGTTTAGCTCCTTTAACACAGCTGTTTCCTCTCTCAGTTTTATATATTCAGTCTATTTACACGACAAAGTCTACATCTAAACCATGGCCAGACCCTGGATAAAATGTGGACTGGCACTTTTCCCTCTTTTGCCTCCCCACCCCTGCTTGCTCTGGTTCTCATGGGGAGGAAACCCAGCCAAGCAGGCAGGGAGGAGGCTGTTGCATGCTCCAGTCTATATCCTTTTACTGGTGGCAGGAAATCTGGTGTGGTGGGACATGCTGCAGGTCACCTCTGTCTGCAGTTTTATTTGTCAAGACGATACTGTCTGGGGTTTTGTTTGTACTGTACCGCAGATACCTAACAAGTACTTTAGCTGATGGTATCTCTGTCACAAACTCTACAGTCCGTGGGAAGGAGGTACATGAGCTCTGGGCTGCATCAAAAGAGGTGTGACCAGCAGGTCGAGGGAGGTGATTGTCCCCCTCTACGCTGCCCTCATAAGACCCCACCTGGAGTACTGCATCCAGGTCTGGGGCCTCCAGCACAAGATGTGGATCTGTTAGAGAGAGTCCAGAGGAGGCCACAAAGATGATCAGAGAGCTGGAGAACCTCTCCTATGAAGAAAGTATAAGAGAACTGAGGATGTTCAGCCTGGAGAAGAGAAGGCTTTTGCAGCCTTTCAATACTTAAAGGGGTGTTATAAAAACAATGGAGAGGGACTCTTTACTCGGGTAGATAATGATAGGACAAGGGGCAATGGTTTTAAACTAAAAGAGGATAGATTTAGATTGGACATTAATAAGATACTCTTTACTGTGAGGGTGGTGAGGCACTGGAACAGGTTGCCAACAGAAATCGTGGAGACCCCATCCCTGGAAGTGTTCAAGGCCAGGTTGGATGGGGCCCTGGCCAACTTGATCTAGTGAGTGGCATCCCTGCCTATGGGATAATCTTTAAGGTCCCTTCCAACCCAAGCCATTCTATGATTCTATGAAGACCACCAGCCAAACTGGGTTACCAAGTGTTCTCCTGATGAGTGAAGCAATATCAGTGCTGTCTTTTCTTTTTGTAGCCTGGGTTATGTGTTATTTGGTCCTTTTCACTCTGTGAAGTAGATTAGAGAGATTTTTGCTGTAAATTGAGAACTATTTGTCACGTTTTATGTAATAAATTGGATGGATTTCTACGCCACTTTCAGTGAATGACAATTTTCTAAAATAGTTTTTGTTTTATATTCTCACCAAACATGAAAGCATAACCATAAATTTAACTGATGATAGCTTGATAAGGGACCATTAAGTACACAATACAATTTTATATGAAGTGTGTGCGTGCATGTGTATGTGTATGTTCTTTATTAATATTTATGAAATAATTACTAGGTGCAGCTAAATTCATTAATAACTTCCTTTAGAACATATTTTATAAAAAACATTAGTAATGAATTGTTAACGAGCAATACCAAGCTAGCTGTTATAAAGAATTTTGTAATGTAGGGATCATTAAAAGCAAGAACATGCCTGATTAATATATAAATTCACGTGGTAATATAGCATACTTTAAAGCACAATAAAGTTATTAAATAATAACGAATCAGTTGTATAAATGGCTGTCATAAAGAGACAGTCTGAAAATGGAACACAAAGCTGACTGTAAAAGAGTAAGAAAACACTTTTAGTCTAAGTAGTTCAAGCAACATAAAACAAGAAAAACAAAGGAAAATATGAGAGTGCAATATGAATGTTTTGTCTGAAATTAGTATTAAAACAACATATGTAGAAGTCATCTTTAAGTGCCGAATAAATCAGCTGTGTAGTGGCTAGCTTCTCCAGCTTTTCTCTAGGCAACAGAGGAAGAGATTCTTCAAGAGGTGGCCGAAGACAGGAGACAAGTTAGGAGCTCCAGATGGCACTGGGGAGAACATATCTCCTATTGACTACCCAGAAAATCTGTGGGAATCAGGTACATGAAATACCCAACTAAATAATGTTACAAATGTCAGATGCTGTGATTACTCTCCTGTCAATTGCCTGCAGAAATTGTACATAAAACCACTAATTGTCTACCTGCACATGCCAGTGCATCTTGCTTTGAGATTACCATGCATACTTTTGCAGACATGTTTTTGAAAGGAAGACTGAATACTCACTGTAAAGCATGGTTTTAAATTTGCAGCTAATTTTATTGGCTGAATGACTTTGAGGACCAATTTTTATGAAGGATTCTTTCAAACCCAGGCTGTTAATTTATTATGTACTGACCAGTAATATGAAAAAACTCTGTGTTTCAGAGGTTCAGTGGTTCTTAATAGGGAGCAAGTTTTGAAGCACCCAACCATGCATGACAGACTTCCTGATACCTCCTTGCCTCTTTCTTCCTTCAACCTGAGCTCAGCCCTCCAACTCCCATGTTGCCTCAAAGGGCTTACCGTTATCTTGGAGCCTTTTGTGAATCGTGTCCCTGTTGAAAGATTCAGATTGCAGAACCTGACAGATTCAGAGTACGATTTAATATGACAAATCATATCCTATGCAATACTTCAAAATCAAAAAAGGTTGACCAATATTTATGTCAGAGCTAAAGGAATCTATAGTCTGTGGTTTTGTCTTACATCCAGCATAACAATTAACAACTCCTATTCCCTACTCTCCTCTAGAAATACAGAGTCAATTTCTGACCTTGCAGTATTTGACAAAAAAAGCCTGAGCGTGTGTTAGTGACACACAAAACATTAGTAACTAACCTTCTGGCCTCAGACTGTGGGGGAATCCTCTCAGAATTATATATTTAAGCAATTCCAGGTTATAAATCATAAAGCAGCAAACTGCTTTTATTGGAACAATTAATTAATGTGGATCCTGCAAGGACAGAAAAAATTTCTCTAGGCATCTTAATTCAGCTGAAAATCAAATAGATTTTAAATGAAACTAAGACAGATTCTCACAAAGCACAACACTTTTAGTTTCTAACTTGCAGTCTGGTATTACCAAAAGCCTGGATTCATCTCATTCAGCTTTAGGCATCTAGTGTAAGATGGTCATCTACTTTTCATGTGTCATTAGCAAAGAGAGAAGCAAAGACCTAAAACCCATGGGATGAATATCCCTCTGAAAATGCTTATCTCTCTACAACAGCTATAGATGTTGCTTAGACAAAGTGCACTACTTCTGGATACCTAAATTGGTTAGATGAACAACACCTCTTCTTGACTCTTTCTCATTGTTTGGGTATCTCAGGAAAATTAAGATCCATACAAACCAGCTATAATGGGACAGTGTTTTTCCAAGAAAATAATGCCGTCATTGAAAGTAAATTTCCAAAATGAGATGTGATACCACAAGCCCAGCTTTCGCTGAGCACTACTCATAGGAAGGCAATATGGTTAGGACCTGGCCTGCTGTCTACCATGTTGCTTTCTCCCTACAATCTTTTAGCATGTGAGAAAGGTTAGTCCTGCACTAAAGGGCTTGGATCCTACATCTGAGCATTTCCATCACCTAATTGTTTTCTGACTCAGAAAGTCTGTAATCTTTCTGAGGGATTCAAACATGACAGAGATGAATGTTATGTCACAGTTTGGCTAGATAGATGTTATAGTAGTTTTTAAAGGATTCCCTCCGGACAAACACATGCACATTTATGAGTTTTTCATTTCTCTGCCTCTCTCCCTATGCTTCTGCCTCTAAGCAGTCAACAAATAAAAGACTGAGGAATAAACCTTTTCCTCACATATTAACTTTCTTTTAAAAATATTTTTCCAAAACAATTACATGAATTATTCATTGCCTCTCTCTCTTTGTTCCTATTAATATCAGCTTACAGAGCTCTGTTTGTTTGGGATTTTTTATCCATTCCTTTTCATGTTTTCCTCATTTTCATTGATGAGAAGTTATTTATTTTGCAAATTGAAATGCCTGCAACTAAGCCATTAATCCTAGAAAGGCTCTGATAAAATTATTGCATTTTTCAGAGTAGTGGAAATGTGAAAACATCTTTCACCTCTCTCAAAAGGGTTGTAAGGCTTAAGCATTTTCAGCAGGCATCAAAGAGAGTTCTGCAGCATATTAGCCAGGAAGAATCTGTTAATATTTGTTCCAAGTATGGCCTAGGCCTAGAAATACTCAGTGATACAAAAAATCCATGCACAGCCTTTAAGCCAGGGCCATGAGCCCCACTATTCTTCCACCGCAGTGCACGCCATAATCTCCATGCTGCAGGGTCACCGTCTCCCTTTCTACCTCTTGGGAGGAGGCATAAGAGGGAAAGCAAAGGAGTTATGAATTATTTTTTACATAAAGGTGTACAGTTTTCCCTGACTCACAATTTCAGTTCCCACACCACAGACTGACGGTAAGAACAGTCTCCTGTTTTGAACCGTCTCAGAGTCCTGGGCCTCACAGTCTCAATGACTGTCCTTCAAGCTCTCAAGCAAATGCAGACTGGAGGACTCTGTCTTGTTTTTCTCACCTTTCAAAGAAAATCCAGTCCCACTATGACTTTTAAAAGGAAGATTGTAAATACCTTCCTTTAACCCAGGGCTCTAAGATGCAATACACTCAATATCAGATTACAGTGTGATGCGCTTTTTTTTCTCATTATGGCTAAACAGAGCATGAAATGAGTGAATTCAGACATGGTTCTATGTAATTTCATTTGTTCAGGATACAGAGACATAGGGCAGGGATGGAGGAGAGCAGAAACACCCTCTCTGCCTCACAGAAAAGACTAATGTGTCTGTGGCATGAAGAGTATAGAGCTATACCAGGAAGGACCACATCCATCAGAACCAGGAGTCATCAACCACAGTCCAGAAGGGACCGACACTGTCATTGTCATCAGATAAATAGTTTTAGCAAGAGATGCTGCTTACAGTAGATTTCCAGATGTTAGGGTTAAAAGTGCTCCTACAGAAGAGCATGTAGTTCTCCAAGCTGGGCTCCAGTCCCAGCTGTGCATGTCCAAAGCCTTGCCTCATTAGTATACTAAATAAGTAAAACCTTTGGTCAGTCACCACATTTTCTCAGAAGAGTGGTTTAAAGAGAACACAAGCTCCCACTGCAGTATCAGGAGAGATGACATAGCTGCTGGCTTCCTGTTGGTGTCATCTGCTCATAAACACAGACCTGCCTTCCCGGCTCTGGCAAACAGACTCTGGGGACCACTCTGGGGGAGACGATCTGTGACTTCAAAGCCTGCAGCATTTTTAAAATAAACTGAACTACTGTACAAGCTCACTGGACAGTTGTGCCTTTAACCTCCTGGCTTATTTCTCCGGCTTTGGAGCACTGTGTTACAGCTGGTGTTCTGTTGTCCATCTCACAAAGCACTTTTGCTGTCAGGTAAACCAGAGGAGAGGAAGAACCCTTACTCTAAGTCAAACCTGTGGGGAGCTGGAGTCCGGCCCTCCTGCGGCCTCGCTGAGGCAGGGGCTGATGGCCCCAGGAGTGGAGGGCTCATGCTATTGATAAAGCTTGAAACAGCGGAACCTTTTATGTGCAGCTTTGATTGAAAATGTTCAACAGATGCAAGAAGTAATTTATTTGTGCTATTTCAAGTGAAATAGCCAAATTCTATCAAAACAAGCCCTTTGAAAATCTGTCTTAAATTTGACAACGCAATAAAAATATCATCATTTATGTCCTGCTATCTTCTCCCTGTGTTTTGTTTCTTGATCTCAGTCCAGATGAAAGAAACAATAAGAGTAGTGAACACATTATGATCAAAATTCTCTTTTTTGCTTCTTATTGTTAGCATATTCTAGGGAAAAACAGTTGGGATTTGGAAGCCTGCGTATTTCTAGGGCTAGAAGAGGTAAGAGTGTTTCTCAACATGAAAACCACCTACAAGTCAACATGTCTGTGGAGAGGAAAATAGCTATGATCCATCAGTTAGATCTCACAGAACAAAGTAGATCGAAACTTCGGAAAGGAAATCAAGGACTATATAGTAATAGGAAAAAATACATTACTACTGAGTACAGCAATTCCTGTTTCTGCAGGTGCTTTAGGATTTTTTCAGGTTTAGGCATGTTCAGAAGAAATGTTAAAGGTATATAAGAAGTACAGTCCATCACTCTGAATACAAAAATGGGAGGCAGATTTTAAGATTAACATTCAGCCAATTGATGTTTAGCTATTAGGGAATGATTTTCAGAATACAATAGTGTCTGAATTTCCCTTAATTGTTAAAGTGTTCCAAAACTGGGCATTTAGAGAAGTCATTCATTTGGTGCATCTTCAATTGTTTCTTTTTCAGAGGTCCTCAGTATGCTGCAATCAGAGCAGTGGCTGCTCGGTGTTGAACGCAGGCCCTGGGTCATTGCAACTAGTTAGAATGTTCTTACTCTACACAGTACTGACTTCAGAGAGCTAGAGAAACCCCAGAACTCAGGTAGTAGAGGGTCCAGGGCCAGTATTAGGCAGCCAGATTGCCTAAACATGGTCCTGTATGGCCTTTTGAGATGCCCTGTGTTATCTCACCCATCTTCCAGCCACTGCTTAAGGATGGCACAGACTTTCTGCAGATCCTCTTATACCTGTAAATCCCATGTTGTTTTCTAAGATACTCTCAATGCAACTGTTTAGGGAGCCTTCAGCATCATGAGAAAAACCTTCATCATTCCCTGAAATACTTCTGGATGTGAGATGAAGAATAAGCCATTTGCACGTAGCTATGAGCTCTGTTAATTGCTAATTTCCCTCTGGGAAAACAAAAAAATAAAAAGGTAGGAAAGGAACTAGTAGGATGTTAGGACTGCTTTAGATGATTCTCAATCCAGACATTAATACTGGAAACAAGATGGGCCCCTGAATAGAGCACGTTTCACTTTCTTGTAACTAAATAAAATGGTAAGAGGCAGCAGGCTCATGTCTACTGTTAGCAGCTCCCTGTCTGCTTGCCGTGGTGCTCCCAGAGGTCACCCTTAGCAGTCATGTGATATAACCTGCTCTAGAAAATCTAGTGCTTCTGCTGATGTCCTACCTGCATGACCTATTCGTAATACTTACTGAGAAAGCCTCATGCTAAATGCTTAATTATTGGCATGAAAATCTGTGGAGTTGTACAGTTACTGTTCAGTGCACATAGGAGTACTGAAAGTCAAGCTCTCACTGCTTCAGTTTCAGTACATGCAAGGCTTCCTCAAAATTTGGTCTTTGCATGGTAGGGAGGGTTTGAAAACAGAACCATCAGATTAGTGATGCAGAAAATATATTACTTGTACTTCTAAAGCACTGAATTCTTACAGGCCTCCTAGCAAAACCTAAAACGAATAACACGCAAAATGTGCCAATCTGCAGAAGGAACCATGAGTGGTAATTTATGTATCTCATAAACAGCTAGCAAGCTGTTATTTTACAAGCACTATTTTGAGGTTTCATTATCTCACAGAGATAGGCAAATTTGCAACCTTTCACTCATTCAGCAATCTGCAGTGCTTAGTTGTGCAAAGTTTAGGAGTTGGAATTAGAAGGTGCCACTTAAAACAGGCAATTGTTAGGAAAAGCAGTGCAATACACAATTAGCAAGAACGGTAATGCAAGCAAGACTGAGCAGCAGCAATATCTTGCAAGAACAGCACAGGATGCTTCATATCAGAAACAGAGCTTAGGCAAGCACAGACCACAGGGGTCAGGTTAGTGGTAAATGTTAGCATCCATATTCTTTGGTCAACCGTTTCAAATAACCTTGAAAAACGCAGGGAACTGTATCACCACTTTTATCATTCAGCACCATAGCTGGTGCTAGCATTCATTTTTGGTGATGATACAGCCTGGAGAATGGATGACTTTTTATCAAAGGCATTGAACTGGAGACTGCTCAGTCAGATCCAGAAGAGAAGCTATCAAGTTCTGAAATTTTCATGTGTTTTTCGGTCAAACCATGTGTGACTATATATTTCTGCCTGTATGTGTAGTTTTGTATTACCGCGTGTGTAGCAATGCACAGATATACGCACACGTATTCGTATGTGTACCTCATTAAGAGCATTTTTAACAAGTTGTGAAAAATGCACTTTATATAGCAATGTATAAAACTAAATGAGACAAAACACCAACTGCTTATGTGTGCTGTTCCCGGATTTACCGTTATTTATTGGCTCACTGATGGGTGGGAGCACATCTACTGTTTCTATTCAGAGTTTTTCATGAGCTATGTGGTCTAACCCACATAGGTGGTGGTCAGGAAAAGCAGAAAAGAGTGCTGACTCACTGAGCAAAGATTCCGGTTTCTTTTTAAGTCGGGGGTAACTGAGTTCCCATCAAAGTGAGAAACTGACAGCACAAGGTAAAATTACTGATGGCACAAACTAGTCTTCAGTTTTTCGATTCAGCTCTCCATGTCACCTCATATCTGATTTTCCAACCTCTCCCACACTGGAAGAAGTGTCTTCATGTTGGATTGTGCCATGGTTTAATGAAGTGGACTTATGTGTATCCAAGCCAAACCCATCAGATATCTTTCACATATCCCTTATGCTCACCATGCTTTTCAAACCCAACCACTTCTACACACAGCCCTAGTGTCATCTATCCATTAAAGGGGAGACTGAAGCATCAAAACAGGGTTATCACAGAAGTTGATTGGACCTCCATCTCTGACACATGAGATACTGCCATGTAGGGGCTTTTGATGGGAGGATGAATTCTGGGACTTGGGGTTATGAGACCAGGAAGATGCCACAAAAGTAAGTTGCCACTGGGAACCTACATCTTGCCAATGGTCCATTGAGCTGGGACTCCAGGTAGCATTTATGGCTTCTCCTTGCTCCTGTGATGCCACAAATCAAAACAAGTATTATCTGGCATGTGAGACCAAGAAGGATTCTTCCTGTAGCATCTCAGTTGAAGGTACATTGATAACAAGAGTGAAGCAATCAAGCAAGCCTCACCCACAGACAGCAGACTAGGCAGATTTGGGTATATGAAGACAGCAAAATCACTGAAAATTTGCTTAAATTTAAAGGAGGTAGATAATTCTAGCAAGCATTATTGCTCTCCCATGGAAGAGTTTTATAGAAATTGTTCTTGAATGTTCATTGCATTAGTCCTGCTACACAAAGGGGTCCCTGGGGAAAATCAGCGATATGTGGAAATTTGCTAAAAAGATTAAATAAGTATGGGTAAAATACATAAAGAAATGTTTTACTAGATATTCTAGTTCTAACACCTAAATTACTTCTAGCCCTCAGCTTTGGGTGAAGATGTCACAAAAGTCTAGGCAAAGTACAAATAACCTGGTAATGCAAATAAAGACCTATTTGGATGCTGAAAATATCAGTCTCAGATCGCAGTTTCATAAAGCCTTACCTTCTCTTTGGGCCTGGACTAGTTGGTTTTTGGAGGAGCGCACAGTATCCCATTCCTTTCCAGGCAGATTCTCTCAACGTGTTTTGAAGGCTACACTGTTCAACTTGTGAGCCAGGCTTTATCCTTACTTTAATTCTTTAATGTATATTTACAAAGTGCTTAACCAAATGCTTTAAAAATATCAAAATGATACAATTTATCCCACCCCAAAGAGCATGCTCCCTATCTGCTGTGCTAGAAAGCAAATTTGTTTTGCTCTTTTCTTTTAGGTCAACAAATCCAGGCCCTGAAACAGCAAAGACACAGATTTTTTTTTTTTAATAAATCAGTGTATATCTTCATTACTCAGTACAGTACCTCTAGGGCACAGCAGTTGAGTAAGAGCATATGACATTTCTGAACTACAGAGTAGCGCACTGTGCCACCAAACAAAACCAATTCCATTATTTTGGGGTGGTTTTCCCCACGATTTTGGTCTAAGTTAAATTGAAAGCATTCAACTTCTGCTCTTAATCCTAGATCCTGAATCCTGTATGTCCTAGACAACTTGACAACCTCTTGTATGGACTTCGCTAGTGTGAACCTTGTATTTGATTAAACAACTGCTACAGAGCAACTGTTTTGTGGTCAGAGCAGTTATATTTCTGTCAGGTTCTCTTTCTGTCTTTGAAAGATGATTCTCTTTCACTTCTGCATTGAGACACTTACTAAAATCAGAAAGATGGACATGCAGTGACAGTCCTCTTCTAATCTTTTGAGGTTGTGTATTCCCTTTGTTTCTGTAACTACTTTTGCAATACTACACTATAGAGAAGTTAAAATCACTATGCAATCACCTAAAAATACTCAAGCATAGGTAGAAGGGTAGGTCTGATAACATAAGAATTTTTAAAATACACTATGAGTCTGTTCCTAACAAAATTAAATCTGAATATCTATCTCCTGATGCAAATGCTGTGAATTCCTATCTGTGAGATACAGTAAATGTAAAGTAAGAGATGGTTGAAATTTTCTGTTAAAAATGTTCTTCTCTGACCATCACTAAGTGATGGATTCATGGAGGGTGCATAAGACACTTCTCACATCAGTTTTTCTTCTGTGTGCTGCAGGATCTGAGGACCCTGTTTCAAACCTGGTGCTTCAGCACTGCCTCTGATCCTGGACACCTCAGCTCTAAGGCTCCACCTAATCAAAGTTCCCCTGTCTTCACCTGGCTCTGCAGTCCCATAAAGCACAGAAAATGGACATGTAAAAATCTGGAGACTCCCTTCTCTTTCATATCTAGGACTGTGACCGTGTTTTGGACTTTCATGTGAAATTTTTGAAATTAAATCAATATTTTCTTTCTTTTTTTTTTTTCTCTTTTCCAGTTGAAAATTGCTTTTGCCATTCCAAAAGCCAGAATGACTAGGAAAGGTTATTTAGGAATCTAAAGATATATTGCAACATTTAAATTTTCCTTTAAAAAAAAATTAACAGCATTCTGAAATAAAACTATATTGGTTTTAAGAGGTACTATCTCTTGATTGAAGTATTTCAGTTACTGATGGAGCTGTTCAGGAAGGCTGCAGCAGACGCATCTGTGATATTCTGTAACTTAAAAATATCTGTAGTTTATGACACTTCTGTTGTGTAAAATACAGCCGTTCACTCTTGATCATAATCTACACAATATCCTATAGTGCAGGTATTTTGGATTTAATTCTTCAGGAGCTGGATACAACTGAGTAGTCTAAATCAACAGGACTCTTCACATGCAGTAAGTGAATGCCTACATAGTTTGCACAGAATGGAGTTCAGAATATTGTTCTACCAAGCCCTTCAAGAAGAGACTACTGTTTTAAAAGTCTTCAAAGCTGATTTTACGCAAGCAAACACAGTTAAAAATGAAACCACTTAGAAGCTCTTAACTGCAAATCTAATTGTTACTCCATCTTGTGTGACAGGTAGACTAAATAGAGACCCACTGGAACATCATAAAGAAATTTATTAAATCAGACTTTCACTGTAGAACAGCAACAAAGATCTGTAAGAAATTCGATATTTGCTGATAGCTAATATGCTCTTCTTCCTAGAGAAAAAATAAACTCTATTAGCAAAGTAAAAGAACAGTCAGTGGTTTTCTTTTACAGCTGGCATCCTCTTACGGGAGCATACTGCAGAGGAGATATTAGAGAAAGAACCCATCTAAGAAACTGAAAGGATAGAGCTGGCCGTCTATGGAAGTTGTATATTAACACTGAAGGGAGCTCAGGAAGAGCTCTGTAGTTTTCAGAAAGGCTTTCAGTCTTATCTCCACCATTTACTACAGGTAGGAAAAAGCCGTTTCCATAATCCATGGCAAATTGGAATGTGTCCAGAGAAGGGCAACAAAGCTGGTGAAGGGTCTGGGGCTGAGGGAACTGGGCTTCTTTAGTCTGGAGAAGAGGAGGCTGAGGGGAGACCTGATCTCTCTCTACAACTACCTGAAAGGAGGTAGTGGCCAGGAGGGGGTTGGTCTCTTCTCCCAAGTAACAAGCGACAGGACAAGAGGAAACATCCTCAAATTGCTCCAGGGGAGGTTTAGGTTGGATATTAGGAAAAATTTCTTCACTGAAAGAGTGGTCAGGCATTGGAACAGACTCTCCAGGAAGGTGATGGAGTAACCGTCCCTGGAGATGTTCAAAATCATGTAGATGTGGCACTTTGGGACATGGTTTAGTAGGCATGGTGGTGTTGGGTTGACGGTTGGACTTGATGATCTTAGAGGTCTTTTCCAACCTTAAAGATTCTATGATTCCATGAATTCAGGTACCTAGAAATTATGCTAAATGAGTTGTATATCCTTACCAGTAGTACCAAGTACCTTTGTAGACTTCACAAATAAAGGCGAGGAAAAGAAGAGAAAAAAAAAACAAAACCAAAACAAAACTCAGAGACTCTCTGAACCATTGCCTTCCCCAAAAGTAGATGAGATTTGCAATGATTCAGCCTGGGAAAGCCCATCTAAATGATACTGTGGACTCTGCCCTAGTTTAGCCTAATGATATCACTACCATTTTTTCATTTTCTTTTAATACCTTCTGAAGCCAAAGCTATTCCTGAGGGGAAGGAGGTATAAAAGTAGTTGCTAAAAGGATGAGAGTGACTTTCTTTGAGGTAGCCTAGGGCTCTTTCCTATGCATTGCAGGAGTCTGTTTTGAGCATGCGCCCTGAATGTCCATCAGCACCAAATTCACAGCACTAGCCAGAATGCCACAATGGCTTTCTTTCTCCATCTTTTTGGAGTCAGCAGTTGTTGCCACTACCTTTGGCTATATGCTTACAAAACAGGTCCTTTGTCTTCTGCAGGTTTAATGTGTTCAAGTTCCATTTACTTTTAAAGCACTGGTCACATTCCGTCCTTGTACCTCAATGATTGCATCTTCAGGCAGGATACTTCCTCAATTTTCATTTTAAACCCTGGCATTGTGGTACTGAGGCTGCTAGTCAGTGCACACATAGTCATACCTGCAAATGCCTACGCAGACAGTTGTCATTAAACTGTACAGTGATGTGAGAAAACCTTGAAACCTTGTGGAGTTTCTCTAGTAATACTCAAGGGTAATAAAGTACAGCCCACACCCATTACATCTATTAAATGCTTGACCATGAGAGCTCAGGGAGATGATCTGGAAGTTCTTTCTGCAATAGGAAGCAAAACTGCCCTGGCCTTAAAAGACTGGCAACATAGAGCTCTTATCTCTCCCTCCTGTGTTAAAAAACTGTATTAATGTATTCTCAGACACTGAGATCCTTCAGGCAGGGTTCCCATCTGTGTGACATTGAAAAAATGACTGACCCACTGTTAGTGCCATATAAATCTCTATAGAAGTGGTATTAGAGTGCAGTGTTCTGAGCATAAGCAGCAGTCTTACTTTGCCATGCCGATTTTCTAAAAAGTGCAGAACCAAAATGGACCATCATTGCTGCTGAGCGGTTTAGTTCAGTTACGCCTGTGGTTAACCTGCAGAACTTCCATTCGGTTTCCTCCTATAACCTCTCTGCTTGATGGGAATCATAGCTTCCAGCTAACTTTCAGAGCCTGCATGTCACATTTCAGCACATCATCTGATGCCAGGGATAAGGACAGAACATATTGCGTGTCAACACTGTAAACTGTAAGCAAGTTATTGGTATGCAAGGTGTAAATCGTTGCCTGAAGGAGATTTTAGTCTTATGTTACAAATCCTCCAGGTCAAAAATAGTTCACAAGTAGAAAAAAAAATGTGGAAGTGAGCTTAGCTTCATTTAGCTAGCCTTGTTTTCATCCTTCTGGAATTTTAAGATGCATTTTGAGAGCTCTGAACTTCAAATCTCTTCCAGTGATTTATTATTGATTTAATGTACCTTTAAATTTTGCCCTTCAAATAATCCTGCTGAATGTCACAGGATGTTGTCCCTTTAAGCCAAGATTGTGAACCAATATGCAGGGCTGACTGTGCTTGACCTAGTTAGGGCTGAGCTTTCTGTTACACAAGGCAGCAAACAGAGTTGGTTCATTGCACACTCCCACACTCACACAAGACTGGCGCGCTACCATCACCATGGATCAGTCAATGCTCAGTCTTTGATTCAAAGGTGTAATTTCCTTACATAACGGAAACCTGAGAAGAAACTGTCAGAGATGTTGTTGCTCCTTATAAGGTTTGATCTTATAAAGTGGGGGCAGCACCCACTTTTTTACATCATGTTATACAGCACCCAGCACTACAGGTCATTCTCTATGGCTGTGACTCTCTGACCACATTGCAGTATAGCATTCTCTGAAGTGGTGAGCTTGGGATAGCTGCTTAGGTATTTTTTAAACATGCATTCTGGTCTTGTCCAAAGAGCTTAGCTGAGACTGAGCTTCTTTCTCCTCTGTGTCAGAGTCATGTAGTGATATAAAGTCCCTGTCCCTGTAAGGCAATAATCTAAATGGCCAGGTTGATAGAGAAGAGGTAAAAAAACCTGTTAATAATTTCAAGAAGCATCATACTTCATGCACATGCCTGACTGCATACATGAATCCACTGCCTGTGCAAAAATTACACTTGTGCAGGAGTGTTTGAAAATGAGAAATTCCTGATCCAGACCTCTTCTGTATACAGATCAAGAGCACGCAGCCGGGTGGATGTACTCTTTGAAGGGTATGTTGTCTGTAGAAAGCACAGGCACAGCAGAGCACTTGTATGAAGCCATGGCTGCCCCTCCACTGTTACTGCACATGAACAAACTCATACTCTCTACTGAACTTTGCTTTACATGTTCATACAGCCCCATGGAAGGCACCTTCCCTCATCATGCCATCAAAGAAGTACGAGAGCAGGAAGGCATTCCTCTGTATGGAGTGTGCCTTACCTCCAGCTTGCAGAGGTTAGAACAGATCTGCTAAATAACCTGGAACTTTAGTTTGAGGCTTGATGAAAACATCCATTGACATTGCTATTTCTATGTGAGTTTGTAAGCCGAGAATTGACAGCCACAGTCAGGTTTCTGGAGCTGATTAGAGTGATCCCTTTTCGGGCACTCAAAAATGAGCTCTACAATATGTTGTCAGTGCTGTTCCAAATCTCTTGGTGTAAATATGAATTTGCCCTCCAGTTTGTTAAATGTCTTGCAGTGATTTTAGTAATGGTCAATGTAGTGGCTAATTCACCATTGCATTCTTATTTTTGCTTCAGGACATCTTTAGTCTTAAGACTCGACTCTGAAAAACCTCCTTAGCTGCTTGAATGTTAAGCAGCCAAACGAAATATCTCTGTCAGCGTGCAAGAGATACATTTTCTCTCTTCTCTCTGCACAGCTTCAGGGGCCATATTCTCACAATATCCTGTGTACTGAGATTCCACAAATGTTGGAAGATTATATCCATTACATTTAAAGCAGACAATGACAATGAATTGTTATTCTGTCTTCCAATAAGACTGTTTTCTGTGATACCAACACTACCACCTTCTCAAGTGATACCTGATGCTGCAGATCTTACAGTTACGTTTTCTAGTGAAGAAGAAATTTTTAGTATGGATTCAGGGTACACCCTGAATGCAACTAGTTTTACTCATACCATTTCTGGCACAGGGAAGGGCAAAACTCAAGTGAACTGATCTCTCTTCGGAGATCTCAGAAAAACTTCACTGCCCAAGTTCACAGCCAAATTCATAAACAAATCAACAGCCTCCATATGACCAAGACTAGAGATTTCCTTAGAGCCTGAAAAGAAAGGGAAGACACTGTGCAAAAGCAATCCTTGGGAAGGTTATTTTCATTTGATGAAGAGAGACACAATTTTGCGTAAACTTCCTGTGTGGCAAGTTGTCAGTTGGACTGGACAATCATTGTCCTTTCCGACTGAACCATTCTATTCCAGTTCTTAATGTCCCTATTTTCCTTCCTTGCTACTCCACCTGAGCCCCACAAACTGGGAATTGACTCATAACCCTTCACCGCTCACTAACGTCACTGGGTCTCATTATGGGACTGGCTAGGTTGGCTGTATCTATGTTAATAGATTAAATCTGACCCAAATTTGGACTGAGCACTTGCACCTGATCCATGCTGCTACACGGCTGGCACACTCCCATGTGTAGTTTGCACCCAAGGCTAACTAGCATTTCCACGCACAGTACCCAGACTGGGGTCAGGGTGCAGTATGAGTCAGGGACTATTTCCAGTATGGATGATTCTCATTTCAGTTGGAAGGAGGCTTTAAAGGAATGAAAGTGTTTCCACACCCCTTGTCTTCCACCCCAGAGGGAGATCTCTAAGTCATTATTATATTATAAACACAGCCTAGCAGGCTCATGATACAAACTCTCTTTCCCTAGCCTGGAACAAAGCAGCCCCCTGCTAGCCATTAGTTCTATTAGTCCCTCAATAGCTATTTCTACTTTCAGCCCCAATCCCCAACAGTACATTGTTTAGAAGAAGTTATTCCTTTCACCTAAGCAGAAAATATTGAGGGTAGTACTTCCCTTGTCTTGTGCTGTGGCTCCGGCTCTGAAATATAGTTGGGTTTCCATAAGAATCACTCAGTTGCTTTGAAATAAAATGTGTTTATCTTAGAAGTAAAAGGTCATGTTGTGAAAGTAAGATGAATCTCCTACTGTTTCTTATCTAAGCAAACAAAATTTTTGAAAGAATTCACATGAGCGAGGAACAATAACTCCAAATAAAGGAACAACTTTATTAATAGGTTTGTGACATTAATTTGTGACGTCCAGTAGCAAAGGATGGACACACAGACTCTGAGCTGTCTCCCAGATCCATGGCCACGTCTGACTATTCTTTATTTCATCTTTGTATCACACACAAATTCAGTGATATCAAATACGACAGATAAAGATGTGTCCTGATGCAAGACTTGTGAACAGTTGATCCACAGACATATTGGGACTTCATCTAGAGTAGGGTTTATCTCATCTACTGATCATAACTAGAAGTTTTATATCTACTGGTCATTTTTGCTGCTTCAATAGTCAGTGGAAAGAGACAGGTGCCTGCTAATGGTGATTTTTCCATCCATCTTAAACTCCTATTTTTGGAGAAGATAATTTACAGATGGTTGTCCAACTCGAACTAACCTAACTTTTAAATAGCAAAAATGAGGCAAAGTAAATCTCTTCTGGTACCGTCATCAAAAATCCAGCTCCTTTTCATAAAGGAAAAAAATCCAGCTCCTTTTTCACATCAAAGAACAACAGTTTAACAAGCAGTACGTTGTTTTGTATCAATCTACCAGTGCTCCTTCTTGCCCTGTAAACCGTCCAGTCTGTAACTCCACTTTGTCCAGGTGTCCTTCTGATTTTCCATCCTTTCAGTAGCAGTGATTCACTAAATCATCCTCTTCTAACTGCCTACTCACCTCAGCTGTGAGGCTTACTATGTATTGCACAAAGGCTAGGAAGCTGGGAGATAAAGGATGCAACCTATTATGCCGACCATGTTTGTTTCATTGCTCTTTTATCCTCTTTCTTCTTTAATGTTTGTTTAACTCAAGTAATATATATGTATATATAGGTAATTTTATGCTTTAATTGTGAATCTTTGGTGCAATTAAACTAATTTCTAAGTACATCTGATAACACAGATAGCATAACAGTGCACAGATCCTCAGACCAATGCCTAACTGCTACCATAATTTGGATAAATAATATGGTTTGGGTTGGAGGGACCTCAAAGACCACCTAGTTCCAACCCCCCTGCCACAGGCAGGGACACCCTCCGCTAGACCAGG